>OZ007592.1:77145802-77745802 GCA_963931845.1 Maratus michaelseni | reverse complement strand
AAAACAAGTTTATTAATCTCTTTTATTTCACGAATATGAGATTTACTACTATTATTTATGTAATCACAAATTGTAAAAGCGGAAATTTAAAAAAAAAACATATCTCTTTATAAATTTTTTTCTGATGGGATAAACTGATCGGACCCGAACTCGTTTGTGACAACACTGATACTAGAATCCCCTGTAAAAAGATCACACAGCGTCATCTCATAGGCCCCGATCCAACCCGGGCTTCTGTGCAGTATATAAAAAAATTTTTAGATTCAAAATTTTAACAATTTTTTTTAGACATTGCCTTAATAATATGAAAAAACATTTTTGTATGAAATATACCATTTATGCATTCTAATAAAGTTTCTAAAAGATATACGTTCGTATTAGTCGCGTGCTACAGTAAGATATAGTAGTAAGAGCCACAGCCATCGCCACTTAGAGCAGCCTTTCTGATTCTAACAATATAAGTGGTTCAAGCACATAGTTCAATTACATTTGTGTTTTATTTATATTCGTTTATTATTTATTGATGAAATTATTATTTCGTTATGGAATATTGACCGCAAACTAATGTTGAACTGTTTATATTGTTTTAAGTGCAGACGTGTTAATCCTTCGCAATCAGACCTGTACGCTATAGAGATAGATTCTTTAAAAAATCATGTTTGAAAATTATTTTAAAAGTTCTAAAATATTAGTTAATTGAGACAAATTGCATTTGCATTTTTTTTCATATTGGATGATGTAAAAATTAAATTTGTGCAGTATTTAAAAATTAAAAGAAATTGCAGTAAATGCGAAAAAAAAATATTGGTCAAATGTTGCCACCATCAAAATGACGTCATTGTTACTGACGGATATGTTTTTACTTTATAACATATTTAAAAATATATTTTATACTTTATAAATATATTTTTTAACAAGTTTTTATTATTATTATTATTATTATTATTATTATTATTATTATTATTATTATTCTGATACTTTAAAATACTGTTGGGGCATAAAGTGTTAAAGCAATATCGCACCTTCTTAACTTGTTTCTGAAATCCACTCCATATATAATGAATTAGATTAAAGTCTAGAGAATGTGGTTACATTTTAATAACTTCTGCATTGTTGCACCGCAGAGCTAAATGCTCAATTGGTGTATTATGCTTGGGATTATTACTCCGGTAGAAATTAAATGCATTTGTAGTTAAACATTTCGGTACTTCTCCATTATCCCGTCGACCACTTCTCATAACAAAAAACTATCGCCAAACTATAGGATTTAACGCCAAAAATGCAGTTCCATTCACTTGAGGTCAGATGCATTACACGCGTTTGTTATGTCATCAAGTGGCTTTTAATTCGACATTTGCATGCATTTTTCATTATGTTTTACTGATTTATTAGTTATTTCGTTAATTAAAATAAAAATTGTGTCCTTAAACGACGGCACTATGATATTAAAAGAGAAAGCATTGAAAAAATGTTGCGATGCATAGTTTCGTTCACATCAGTTTCAACTGACGTCATAAACATTTATTCACCTGCCGAGAGGGATAATTAAGAAAAATAATGTAAATAAATAAATATCCAAGATTTTTTTTTTCTAATTGCATTAATAGAATTGTAATTTTTTTTGTTTAAACTTACTGATATTTGACACTTTGGTGAGTGGGGCTTTTCCGAATTTCTTGTATTTTATTTATTTATTTATTTTGATATTCCATTGGCAACATTCTTCCATTCTTCAATTTGTTTATTTGGTGTTACAGTTTGGGAATAATTTTCTTTTTATGAAAATTTGTCGAGGGGATAATGGTGAAGTACGAAAATTTCTGTATGGAATAATTTCAAGTTTGTGTTTAGAATGTTTATATATATTTACGCTGATCCATAATACTTTCTATAAAAATTCTATTTCTTATTCCAAAGGCAGAAAAACAGAACGCTTTTAAATGTAATTTAAACATTAACACTAGAACTACTATGAGCCGTCATTTTGACGGCTATCAAATGAATATATTCCGATTCGAACCAGAAATTTCTTTTCAAAATAAATTATATAGAAAACTCGCAGAAATATGCTAAATGAATAAATTACATAGTTTTAAATAAAAATTCTGGGGTGAAATAGTTTTATAAAACTTGAATAAAATTTCCGGTAGTTTTAGTGTTAAAATTCAATGTTGAAAGACAATTTTCGTTATATTTATAGATAACTAGCTGTTACCCGTGACTTCGTTCACGTATCATTCAAAGAAGAATAAATACATTAATTAAGCAAAATATTTCATTCCCGATAATTAGAAATGTAAATAATTAACTAACCCTTTATCACATTCCATAGGAGACAATGCAGTATTTCTATGTTATAGAACATAACTTGACATAACTAAGTTTTTAAAAAGGAAATTTTGAGACAAATAATCACGAAAAGGAAACTGCAACCAATGAAAAAAGGCGGGCCAAATAAAATCGTGGAAATCGGCGAATTGTGTAAAAACATATGTCAAAATTACCTGGTAAACCATTTTACTTTTAACGCCTTTGTGAAATGTTTTAATAGCCACCCTTCAAAGATAATGGAAATAGTATACTATTTTTCATTAAATTCAATTCTTGTGAATAGAGAGCAATAATTGTAGACCTAAATGCAATGAGCTTAAATTTGCCTCCTTGATTTAATCTATAACTGAAAAAAAAAAATCTTTATTTCTAAATGAAAATATGTTGACAGACGATTTTTGTTCTCCAGAATAAATTGAATCATAAAGTTTGAATATGTGAAAATATGTTTTTATTTTTCAAAATTTTACTGTAATCAAGATTTTTTTTTTCTTTCACCATCTATTCAAATTAAAAATAATTCTTTTTTTCAGTTTTAATGAGAAAAAATATATTAATCCGTTTTATTTCTTCTTTTTTATCCACAAAACTGGAATAATTTAGTTGCCATTTTTAGAGAAACTTCGTTAAAATTTACAAAATAATAATAATAATAATAATAATAATAATAATAATAATAATAATATCTCGGAATTTAAATCGTTTTTTTTAATTCTGAGAGTTTATGACATCCTCGGATCAATGATAACCGGTGTTAAGTAAATCGCGTTGCGTTCGACAATCTGAAAGTAGTAGTTGCGAAATACAAACAGGCGGTCAGATTTTAATATAATAGATTCGTATTTATTTTTCTTTTCCTAATAATCATGGTGTGGTTTTTTAGCAAAAAACTCTCATATGTATGTAACTGATATTCATGCTTAATAATCGGTATAGATAAAAAACATATTTAAATTTTTCATTTTAAATATGGCGTGACACTCATCTACTTTCTAAACTTACCGATCCTTGTATTATTAATTTAAGGAATTGATTCACGCTCCTTGTAAAACACATTTGAAAATTCCCGTTTTATTTCAAATATGACGTCACTTTTTCCTCAGAAAAATCTCTTTTTAATGGCATACTTCTTGTTAATTTTCTTTTTCTGGCAATCAGGACGTAAATTTTAGCGGAAAACTCACATTTGTATGTAACTGGTATTCAAGCTAATTAATAATCAGTAGCGATAAAAAAATATTTCAGTTTTTCATCTTAAATATTACGTCCATTATCTACTTTCATTATACAATGATATTCACGCTCCTTGTATTATTACGAATATTTGGAAATACATGTTTTATTTATGACGTCATATTTGTCCAAGCCAAGGAGGATCCTTTTCATAGTTCCGTGGTCCAAGCGAAATCTATTTTTAATAATATAATTATTGTTCATCTTTCCTTCTAATTATAACGCAGTTTTTGACAGAAAAAGATCTTTTTAATGTAACCGATATTCATACTTCATGTATAATAACAAATACTCCATATTTTTGTGTCAAATATTACAGAAATTCATCTTCTTTTGAATTCTTTTTAATTTTTAGTTTTCACGTGAAAATCGTTCAATTGAAAATTAATTGTTGAAGAAAAATTATTTTTCCGTGTTTTTATTTATTGGCAATGATCAAAGCCCTAGCAACGATAACGTAAAATGGTTAAATTGTATGGAAAAATGTCCATTTATTCTCTATGAAAATAATGAATTTTTTAATTATTAAGAAAAATATTTGAATAAAATAAACAAAAACCAGCCCATGTTCATTCCCGCGTTATAATGTACCTATATGCAAAGACACAGGATCATTAAATGCTCCATTTTGACACTGGCTTCAGCCTAACATTTGCACACAATCAGATTTATAATATTATTAGGATTGGAAGTTTTCCGCTCGTGAGATTTCAAAGAAGTTTCTTAAAAAATGCAGCGAATTAAAGCTGATTCTGTAAAAATAGAGAATTAAAAGCTTTTCGTTTTTAAAATATCAATGAGATACTTCAGATATGGTTTACTCTTTATCTATTTCTGATCTTGTTCCTTGAAATCATTTTATTGATGGCTGCATTTAGAAATGCTAAAAATGAAGTAGGCAGCAGATGGATCACGCTTCTCTGAAGCTTATTTTGACGATATTATCGATCATTTCCATCAAAATACTGCATGCGAGATATTCTTTTGCGTTTTGTACTCAAATACGAACAAATAAGTACTGTTTTATAAAGCATAAAATTTGAAGAATGAAGGATATTTTCAGTGTTCTTTATATTTCTTTATTGTATCATTAAAATATTGTATTTTGAACATTTTTAGGCTACTATACTTTAAGCGGATCAGAAAAATTTGAAATGGTAAAAAAATGTATTTGAGAAATGACTTTATGAATGACGTAAGGTCCTATTGTAAAAGTCCAAAAATTACGGTCGCTCTAAGGAAATTAAGGTAAATGACATCGTACTAAAAGTAACTAAGGTAAATGACGTTTAACTATGAATAATCGTATCTAAAACTTTAAACTGAATTATTTCGGAAAACTGTTTCTCGCCGGTTTTGCTGTGCTAACTTTTGAACAAGTTAATGAATTTACATGTTATATAAAAAAAAAGAAAAAATTTTCTACAAATTATACAGGAGAAACAAACGAAAGTATTTCCTTTTCAAATTAAAGTCATTGTGTGTAAATGCAATGCAATTTCTCATAAGTTTTATCACATTTAGAGTATTTTTCGTATTTTATTAAATATGAAATGGAAATATAAGCAAAAAAAAATATGCGTTATTGTGATTTAAAGTTAAAACTAATTTGTTTTGAAGAATTTTAATTCTTATTTGTGATATATTCAACTAGTCGGATGTGTCAATCCCAAAACATTCTTCTATCTCACACAGGTTTCGCATACACTAAAAAGAATCAGCACCAATTTATATCAAGGTCTAACTGAAACTGAAGTTTTATTAAATTCCGTGCATTATTTTTTGAGATAGGACTATCGCTAAAATCGTGTAAATCCTGCAAAATGCTGCATAGCAGCGCCACCTGCTGGGCGATTTTTACCAAAAACTAATCACCACCAATTTATATCAGAGACTAACTGAATATAAAGTTTTATTAAATTCCGAGCATTAGTTCTTGAGATAGAGCTATTGCGGAAATCGCGAAAAATGCTGCATAGCAGCGCCATCTGCTGGGCAATTTTTACCAAAAACTAATCAGCACCAATATATATCAGAGACTAACTGAATATAAAGTTTTATTAAATTCCGAGCATTAGTTCTTGAGATAGAGCTATTGCGGAAATCGCGAAAAATGCTGCATAGCAGCGCCACCTGCTGGGCGATTTTTACCAAAAACTAATCAGCACCAATTTATATCAGAGACTAACTGAATATAAAGTTTTATTAAATTCCGAGCATTAGTTCTTGAGATAATTGATTCTTGAATCTTGTTCTTGAGCGCACACAAAATTTTTGTCACATACAGACAGACAGACAGACAGAGTCACAGACAGACATTGTCTAAAAATAGTCAAATCTTGTTTATAAATCCGGAAGTCGAAAACCGGAAGTCGAAAATTTTCATGAATCCAATACATTCTTCTTGTAAAGATAGAAGAAAGTAAAAATATAAGTTTGTCATGTTTAGGTAAGTTTTGTCACATTTACAGTAGTTAAAACCCAAATGAGGTGTTCGAAGTACCTAAATGTGACAATGCATTTGACGCATTTCAGTTTATATTAATTTAATTTCTAGCAGATTTTTAAATACTTAATATTGTAATATAATTTAATAATGAATCATTTAACATTTATTATTTGAACATTTTCAGCTGTGACAATTAATAAACACGTAACAAATAAATGACCAAAACAAAATTAATTTTACAAAAGAAAAAGAAACAGTTTATTGTTGTATGTTCTACACAATTATTTCATAAACTAACTTTTTTTATAATTAGAAATACTTTGAACGCTTTAGTTGTTCCTGGAATTTAATAATTGCGGTTGTGACATAGTTGCTACATTTCCGATTTATTTCAATTTAAGTAAATATAAGTTGGACCAGGAACATTTATAAATTTAATGTTCCTTGTTTTTGCATGATTATTATGTAATTTCTTTTATTTCAGAAAAAATTGGCAGGCATGTGTTTCATTTTATTTCATTTCACAAAATGCCTTGTCAAACCCATCTGGCCACCTGCAATTTTTGGGAACACTCATTACCATTGCCGTAGTTTCTAAGTCTCCCGATTGTTGACTATCTATTTATGTACCGAAATATTCGCTTTATACAATCAGAGAATTCTGCTATAAAATGAAACCCATATTTTCTATTCGAAAATAGTGGCATTAAGAAATAGGAAGGCTTGGCATTTATGCATTGTGTTTACTTCGACTTCTTTATCTATCTTATTAATAACAACGGTACCTGAAAAAAAAAACTCATACCCAACAATTACGTAGGTGCAAAATTTAGTAATTTAATTACACTATTTAATTAGTATTTTATTAGGTATTATAGAGTAACCGCTCCCAGAAGTCCATCTTTTTACTTGACCATGACTGTTGAATGAATGTTGAGTGAGCAATATTATATTATTTATAAGCCTGCCTGAATGTTAATATCTTCAACGGCTTCTTTAATTTTAGGACTTTTAGAAACTTCTTTAAGGATTTCGTTAGATAGAAATTATATCGGTAAAGAAAAAGAAAAATAATAATGGAATTGTATTAAATAATCCACGCAAATTACATAATAAATATTGTTCAAGAATTAAATGAGATATAATGCTGATGACAATAGTTACAATATAATGACAGAAATTCTGACAATTCCCCTTGAGATCCGTGTTCTTTTAAACATTGCAAAAGTGCCTTTTTGTATTGCCCCTTAACCGTTGGATTAAAATTTGATCCATTAAACTCAGTTCTTTTCTCTTGGCTTAAAAATATACCAATTTTCTTACGTGACATTTTTTTATCAAATTTTTATAGAGGCATGATATTTTGAACATTTAAAATACGTAATACGTAAGTACCCAGCTTAAGAGCCTACACTAGTCACGCGACGCTCATGCTAATGTTAAGTCTATGGAAAAGTTCTAGCGCGATTTCTCGCTCGCATTTTAATATTTTTAAATGATTTTTTTGCATAAGACACTGAGGTAGATCTCTAACGTTGTTAGTTTTTACTTTTTTGTTTTTGGTTACAGTTTTTTTATAAGCGGACATTTTCAATTTTTGAACCTGTGGGAAACGGTTCTGAAAGTGAAAGTACCCTTTTATAAAAAAACCTGGAACCAAAATCGAAAAAGTAAAAACTAACAACGTTAGAGATTAACGTCAGCTATCCTATGCAAAAAAAAAAAAAAATCATTTAAAAATATTAAATTGCGAGCGAGAAATCGCGCAAGAACCTTAGACTTAACATTAGCTTGAGCGTTTCTTCACATGTCTGATGTAGGCTCTTAAGGAAAACCGTAATATATGTGGAAATTCTAAATATTAAAGTTTCTTAATTTTGGTTTTAAACATAATTTTAATTTAATATATGACTGTACCACATAAACTGACATCTGCATCATTGGATTAAAATATACTTACATGGTACATCTACTGGAAGCTTCTCCGCATCTGAAGGATCCAATTCGTCGCTAATAGGTCTATAAAAAAATCAGAAACTCTTCAATGATGTGATGTCGATGAGATTATTTGACTTTCGACGATGAAAAACAAAATGGAAATCTGGATTTTGGGATTATTTCCCTAGTTTAGGAAGTTTTTTCACTGTTTGATAGTTAACAATGTACAGTGCAATGGGAAATTCTCCTAAAAAAAGCTTAAGTTGATGTAACAGACAAAAATTTCGAGTGTGTTTCAAAATGGGAAAATAGAGGGGTAAAAGTATCATTTGTTCAACTATAATAAAGAAACGTGAGAAATGAATTAAAGTAAAATTCTGAAAGTACAGCAATTTCTTTGCATATTTTGCTTGGCTTGGGTACATTAATCTTTCGTATTAACAAATTGCCATTAACTTGTTTTTTTTTACTAAATTTACTAATTTAAAGAAAAAGTTGTTTCTTTTAGCATTCACTGAGAAAAATGACACTTTCAAATCTGAGTAAATCGATGTTTTCATTTTGTTATTGAAACTTTTTGTTCCAAATATGACGACGAGCCAATGCTTTCAATTCCGAAATACAAGAAATACGCAGAATATTGAAACATGCACATACTCAAAACTGAGCAAATAGAGTTCAGTTCATACTCAGAATAGTGAAACATGGTCATACTCAAAAATGATTAGGATCAGTTTAAACACATTTTTGAAACATGAAAATACTCAAAAATGAGCACATAGAAGTCCGTTCATACTTATTTTTGAAACAAGGACATACTCAAATAGGAGCACATGATGTTTTATTTTTGAGTGTGTGCAGAAATGAGTATATACATGTTTTAAACTTGAGTAATTTTGATTCGGAGCCATTTTTACTACCGATATACTTAGATTTGAGTAATTTTTACTCAGTTTTGAAAATGTCGTTTTTAGAGTGTTAAATTGGTAACCTATTTAATTTCTGTAAAAAACTAAATTAAATTTATTCAATGCACATTTATTTATTGAAACACATTCATACAAACGTAAGGGACTATTTTTCACCTTATATCCTTGAATGCTGACTTCGGTTAGTGCGGACAAAAAACGGCCACTCTTGGAAATCCGCAATAACGATAATTCACTGTATTTAAATGTATTTTTGCTGATACACAGTGCACTCCCAGAAAAAACTATAAATTTATGAGCGTTTGTTCTTCAATTTTCATGGGCCACAGCCTTATTTGATGAAAAACGGTCTGATCCACTAAATAAGCGGCTTTGTCTCTTAGATACGTAGAAAATTAAGAGCAATCTACATATTCTTACAGTTCTAGCCCATATGCTAGCAAAAATACGGTACGACCGCATACATTGTCCTCCGCTAGGGTGTAACCCTTCATTTTACTCGTGTTTCGAAAATTTTAACCCGCCAAAACAGCGATTCTGTGATGATTATCTAAAGTGCTACGTGCTACGGAAAAGTAGGTAAAGTGTTATTGTGTTTTAAAGTGCATTATATCCTGTGCATTATAATGCTGTATTACTTTGCCCCATGAAATTACGGGCTGCACAAAACGATGGGCATGGACTTTCTTTTATGGGGTATGACTGGAATCTCTGCTGCCGGTGTCTGCCCGTAATTTTACTGCAATTTTGTCCTGAGTGTACGTTCTATAAAAAAATTAATTTCCGTTTCGAAATGCGAGGAAACAGGGCAGTATTAAATTGATTTTAAACATTACAATTCAATATTCAAAAACAATTTTCTACCATTTGTTTAGTTATTTTAAAGTTCTCCTTGAAGGAAATTGCAAAGATGTTAGTTAAAAAGTGCTTTGAATTGAAACGGATTATTTTAAAATACAAATTCAAAAGATTTTTATAAAAAAAAATTCAATTTGAGATTATTCAAGTATGGTTTACAGTTCATATATTTTTAATCTTGTTAGTCGTAACATTTTATTGAAAGTTGCGTTTAGAAAAGCTAAAGCCGAAGTAACAGCAGATGGATTATGATCCTTTGAACCTTAGTTTGACAGTATTATCGATCATATCCATCAAAATATTTATCCCGCATATTATTTTGCGATGATAGATATTTTCCAATGTTCTTCATGTCTCGTTTTGTTTCAATATCGTTTCACGGCATATTGAACATTTTTATGCTATTACATTTAAAATTTTAAATATTATTTAACTTTATTATAAGGTTTTTCACCTTTGTATTGAGGTGTTTTTTTTAACTTAAAAAATATATTTGATAAATGATTTAAAAATAAAAGTGTTTGCATGGAATATTAAAAATGAATCCACACAAGAATCGGAACCCTTTCAAAATGTGTTTACTATTTTTTTAAATATACAAATGACATAACAATTTGTACTTTCTTAAATGTTCTTGAGATGGAAATTAGCGTTGACACATTTTGACACGTGAAATTAAGATTTGGTGTAAAGCAGCTCGATTCGATTCGGTTTTCAAAACGTCTTTCACTTGTGATTTTGAGGAAGAATAAGCACCATTTCATACTTTTTAAGAAAAGGATTCCGCACACATGTTCTACAGTATTTAAGCTTGCAGAATATGTAAACATTTTAATAACTTCTAAACTGTTCCATTACAGCACTAAGCAAGAGTTTATTGTGGTATGTTTAGGGATATTATCGGAATTAAATAAAATGAATTTTGAATTCAAAGATTCTGTATAAATGTTTCTAAATTTGTGTTTGGAATACAAAGCGTTTCAGTATAACATTTACAATTTTTAAGAGGTGGTAGAGCACACTACAACAAATATATATATATTTTTTATAGCAAAGTAGGCTCGCAATCTACTCATTCAGTTAAAATTACAGGATGCTTCAGTTCAATCTGCGTCCGGATTTTTAGTTATAACTTTAACAATAATAAAGATATTTTTAAGATAACCATGTTACAGTACCACGTGTACAGCTCGACAATTCTGTTATAAACAACAGAATTAACGTGCTGTGTGCAAAATGTGATGAAATTCCGAAAATTCGTAGTAGTACAATTTATTTGGTCGATGCACCGTATGTAAAGTCAGTTGTATTACGAAAAGTGGCTCGTCCAGTTTAGCACTGGTTGGATGAGGATGGTTGCCACTTCCACTGTCTTAAATGAGACAATATCACGCGGTGGGGTGACAGTGGCCACAACATGAATACAACCATTTTTGCTGAGCAAAGCGATCCACTTTTCGGAATACAATTGAATAATTTACGATGAACCGAACAAATTACTCCGCACCTCTGCCACTCTTCGCGGTTTCATCGCATTTTGTATACAGCAAGTTATTTCTGTTGTAAATATCCTTAAAGTATCTTCATCTTTGTTAAAGTTGTGTTAAAAAATCCGGGCTCAGATTGACGTGAATCAGCCTGTAATGTTGACTGAATGAGTAGATTGCGAACCTTGTTTACTATACAAAATTAATTTTTTGAAGTGTGCTCTAGCACCTTTTAAAGTTTGTAAATATTTTTCTGAAACATCTTGTATTTGAATACTTTTATGCTAATCAGTAATATTTTATATAAAAACGAAATTTCCTATTCCAAATATATTAAAGCACTAGCTGATCCGTCCGGCGTTGCCCGGAATCAGTATCTTTCTTTTGCGGTTCAGATAAAAATAGTCATTTTCGGCGCGCATTCTGTTCTAAACAAACCTCTTTCCGAACGAAACTTCGGCACTTGTCCCCGTTGCCTACGGCATTCTATACCAGGCGTACCACACATGCGCGTCAATATTATTTGGTTTCAATTCTCACCACTAGGAGGTACGATATCATCTTACATAGTTATCTATATCCTAATTAGTTTATGTTAAGATGACTGAACCAATTCCCGTTGAAGAAGATTCCAAAAAAAATTTAGAACACCTTGGTTGAAATATGAAAATGCCCTAGGTCGACCACTTTCAATCACCATATCTCTCACACTCCCACAGCTACCAATATATGCAACCATCATAGTGCACGATAGAAGACGACTCAAGGCTACTACCACACACAAACACCAGTGGTCTGCGCCGGGTAGTTGTGGCTGCAAAGGGAAATATAGGGACACACACGTATATATATATATATATATATATGTATAGATTACAATACTTAAATTTATTTTAAATATTAAAATTCAAAAAAAAGTTGATTATTTTTTAGTTATTTTTAAGTTTTCGTACGTGAAATGTTAGAGACAAACTACAGCTCTAAAAATACAGATTTAAAAGGATCTGTTTCCAAAGATATTAATCGAGAACCTTGAAATACCAATTACAATTCATTTGTTCCTGATCTTGTTACATGAAAAAAAATTATTGATAGCTGCATTTAGAAATGCTAAAGACGAAGTAAGAAGCAATTGGATCATGCTTTTTAAAGCTTATTTTTATGGTGTTATCGATCATACATATCAAAATATATCTTATAAGATACAAGCGATATATTCTTTTACGTTTCCTACTTAAAAGCGAAAATAAACCCTGCTAAAATGGACATTTTTCAATATCCTTTATGTTTCTCTTTGAATCTTTATTGCAGCGCATTTTGAACATTTTTCTGCCACTATATTTAAAATGTTTTAACATTGTCAAACTTTATTATACATTGGCTGACATTAGTATTAGATGCACTGGTGTTTTGTAACCTCTTGTCAAAAATCTATCTACAAAAATGTTAAAAGATCGATTTACTTCGCATGCACTCGTCTTGAGTAATTTAAATTGTGTTAGTTAATTCAGAAATATATTCGAAATATTAAAACAATAATCGTTTCTACGGTAAGTAAATCTAAGATTATCTACAAAAGTTACAAAAAGTTTAAATGTATCTACAAAAATGTTAAAAGATCGATTTCCTTCACATGCACTCGTCTTGTGTAACTTAAATTTTGTTAGTTATTTCAGAAATATTTTCGAAATATATTCGAAATATTAAAACAATAATCGTTTCTACAATAAGTAAAACTTTGATTGTCTACAAAAGTTACAAATGTTAAAATGTATCTACAAAAATGTTAAAAGATCGAATTCTTTCACATGCCCTCGTCTTGTGTAATTTAAATTTTGTTAGTTATTTCAGAAATATATTTGAAATATTAAAAAAAATAATCGTTTCTACGGTAAGTAAAACTAATATTATCTACAAAAGTTAAAATGTATCTACAAAAATGCTAAAAGATCGATTTCCTTCACGTGCACTCATCTTATGTAATTTAAATTTTTTTAGTTATTTCAGAAACATATTCAAAATATTAAAACAATAATAGTTTCTATGGTAAGTAGAAAATAAGATTATCTACAAAGTTATAAAAAGTTAAAAAGTATCTACAAAAATGTTAAAAGATTTCCTTCGCATGAATTCTTCTAATGTAATTTAAATTTTGTTAGTTATTTAAGAAATATATTAGAAATATTAAAAAAAAAATCGTTTCTATGATCCGTAGAAAATAAGAAGATAATACCCACATAAGAATTAGAAAAAATTGAAAATATGTTTAATATATATATTTTTAAATATAAAAATTGGAAAACAGTTAGTTTGGTATTTTATTAGGTATCCTTCAGATGAAATTATGCTTTCATTCATTTTGACATTGGTGGAAATAATATTTGGTTGTAAAATAGTTCAATTTTAACTATTACATTATCAAACTTATTTCAGTTATGTTTTTAAAGAAAAGTTAACATGAGTTCTTCTTTTTTTTGCAATTTGTTCCACGCATCTTGAATAGAATTTCTCAAGAGAATATGGTTGCATTTTAATAAATTGTGGACAGTTGTACTGCAGCGCTATTTAGGGTGTTATGCTTGGGATTATTATCCCGATAAGATTTAAATGAATTTTGGATTTTTTTTTGTGTGTAAAGGTTTCTACATTTGTATATAGAATATTTAAATATGTTTAAGCCAATCCACAATACTTTTTATAAAAATAAAATTTCTTCTTCTAAATCTATTGAAAAAAGAGAATATTTAAATTGATTCTTAAATATTATAATTCAATAATCGAATAAAATTTTTGGACATTTTACCGTTATTTTTAAGCTATCCGTGCGTGCAATTTCACAAAGGGTAATTAAAAATTGCATCGAACCAATGCTGATTATGTAAAAATAGTTTTAAAAGCCTTTAATAAAAAAAATATGTATATCAATCGAGGTTTTTCAAATACACTTTACTGTTTATCTATTCGTGATCTTGTTACTTGAAATCAATTTATTGATAGCTGTGTTCAAAACTGCTAAAGATGAAGTAGGCAGCAGATGGATCATGTTTCTTTGAAGCTTATTTTGACGATATTATCGATCATATCCATCAAAATACTGCATGCGAGATATTCTTTTGCATTTACTACTCAAAAGCGAAAATAAACCCTTCTTTACAAAGAATAAAAATTCAAGAACGATATTTTTCAATATCTTTATGCAACTTTGTTACAAATCTGTTTGAAAATTCTTTATGCTACTAAATTTCAAAGGTTTTCAAACATTTAAGCTTTATTATATTTATTTAAATATATGATTATATTAGAAAAAAAATAAGTCCTTTCAAAGAAATGATAATAAGATAGCAAGGATGATAACTAGGATTGCATAGCATCAAAAATGTATGTCTTGACCAATATTGGCACGAAATATTCCCCGATATTGGAGTGTTCACTTTCTGCCAATATTTACATGAAATATTTCACGAACCTATCTTAAAAATTCTCAATGGAAAGCCAGTATACTAGAAACATTTTTATTTTATTCCAAATGCTTTCAACATACAATTAATATTCCTGTAGTACTTGAATTTGTTTGCAAATATTTTTACTGTAAAGCCAAAATTTAATTAATAATGGTATATTTTATTGCAAGTATTTCTACTGAATGGAATACTGTGCTTAAATTTAACCAATATTGGTTTGCTACTACAATTAATTTTTGAACATATAAACTACACAACTACAGTGTAATTTGAACCAATTTATAAAAAAAAAACAAGTTGGAAATTGTGCATCAAACGTTCCAAATGAAGTGCTATCGTAAAATAACTAGTTTTAAAAATATTTATGTCGTCTGTTATTATGATATGAGTAATTTCTGTAACAAAATAAGTACATTTTAAGTTGGCAATATTTTATTTCTTCTTGGCATTTACTGAAAATTCCAATGAGATACTTAAGCCTAGCTTTGAAAATTTCTGAATTTGAAATTCCTATTTAGACTCTTTTTCCATTTAATATCTATTTCTCCGGAAACATATATCCAAAAAACTGTCGGTAGATTATATGGTTGCTATAATTAAACAATTTTAGTATACAAATTCGGTTTTTGAATTCAGTAATACGGAAATAACATAACTCCATCGTAAATAACGCGTAATAACTATGGCAACCTAGAATCCCTACCTATCATGGGATATCATTGAATTAATTACATGTGATAGGATTTAATACAATGAAGAAAACTTTTATTAATATATTTTTAATTTTTGATTCGATTTTCATAAAATTTGAAATTACTGGGCAAAATTCTGCAACTATTATATATATTAAATTTCAAACCATTCGATTGGGCAGTTTTTGCGCTGTTATATGCGGACAGACGGACGGACCAGACGACGACTATAGGTGTTACATATTTATATAATCACGAACGCACAAAAAAAACTATATTGAAGGGTGATAAGATATTTAGATATATATTAAAAATATTTATCTTTGTAAAATTGGTCCGAATAGGACCTCATGCATTGTTTTAAATTATTACATTTTCAAGTGTTTCAAAAATTTAATAAATATATTTACTGGCGTATAAGAGGAACCGTAGTATGATGAGCAAATATTTCAACGTTAAGCCATTTGTTCCGTAAATTATTTATTTTCATTTTTAACATACAACTCTTTCCTCTGTAGTCTGTTATTAATGCTCGAGGTCATATTTCGCATTTATTGTTGAATTATTGGTTTTTTTTTACCTGGCAGGAAAACCTACCAGTGAGATAGCAAATTTTATTTTTAGAGTTTGTGCAGTAAACAAACTTAAATTGTAATAAATCGATAGTTACAAATAGGTGGCAAAAAAGATTGGTTTATTTTAAATTCTATTTACGTGGCATAGGTAAAAAATAGGATTTTAACTTTTTTATTTTTGAGTACACTGTGGAAAAGTTTGCGCTGAGATGAATAAAATTTTGGTGCGGCAACCATTGATGGTGAAATTATGTTCCCAGCATTTGGAGTTCCTGTTGAACCATAGTTCGAAATGTTTAAACGAAATTACATCATCTTATGGTTGCAGCTACTGCAGCATTGAAAGTTGGTTTGACCAAGTTCAAAAATTTTAAAAGTGTACCACTATATTTCAAATAATAATCTTTACTTTATTTAAACACAAATTTCTGTTATTAAGTAAGATGAATATTATTTTTGAAAATAGTGGTGCAAATCCTGAAAATATATGTTGGTAGGAAATCCTGCCAAGCGCACCGGATTAAATGGGTTAATTGATTGTGACTATTACGAAAAAAATAACAATAAACAAATAATAATAATAATCATAAAAACAGGAACAGCAAATACTTGCGCCAATCTATGCGCCAAGCACAGATTATGAAACATTTTTTAGCACAATCCTGTAACAAAACTTCACCTTTTTAAAGGTGGATGATGATGTTTAAGTAAACAATTTGGAAAGCGCATAACACATTTGAAAACCCAATTTCAGCAATTACCATCTATTTACAGCCCTGTATACGATCTATACATTTGTATATATCCTACCTGATATGCAAAAATGTAATTCAGTGATGAAACGCATAACACAATTGAAAATTCTCGTTTAACAATTACTTTAAAACCCAGGAATTGTACACTCTAAAAACAACATTTTTAAAACTCAGCAAAAAATACTCAAATCTGAGAATGTTGAATAAGTTAAAATAGCTTCGAATCAAAATTACTCAAGTTTGAAACATGTATATACTCATTTCTGAAAACATGCACACACTCAAGAATAAAACATCATGTGCTCTTATTTGAGTATGTCCATGTTTAAAAAATGAGTATGAACTGATTCTAATCTTTTTGGAGTATGTCCATGTTACAATATTCTGAGTATTTCAGGTATTTCAGAATTAGAAGCATTAGGTCGTCCTATTTGAAACAAAAAGTTTCATAACATCGATTTACTCAGATTTGAAAGTGTCATTTTTCTCAGTGTACTCAAATTCTATTCTGTAGAATTTAGTCCTAACAAGTAATATGCGATAAAAATAATTAAATTTAAATCGAATGCCACAATCGCAAACGTACTTCCAGCAACTATTGCTCATAGACCGTGCGCGAATTCTTTTTTATGTTCCTGTAAATGAACGATATATGCAATGCATACCACATTCTATAGTAATCCTCTTGTAGTGCACATCAGTGATGTATATATAAATTTCACTGTATATAAAATAATGTAATATAATTAAAATACACTGGAAACGATTTTTTCCTCGTAGACCATAATGTAACGGAATTGTTTTGAGTTTCCTGTCAAACGAATTACAAATACTACACACTCCATTTTTAATACTGAAAATGCCATGGTTAATCTCATTATATGTCATTAACATAGCCACATGAGTATATTTACGAGAGATAGAGTACGGACAGACATACAGATAGACAGATCTCCAGACAAACTGAATTCATGAACACTTGTGTCAACTATTTTGGAAAATGATAGAAAAAGTAAAGTATTATTTGGATAGTTTAAAAAAGTCACGTATATTTTTTAGTGATGGGCATAATGATTATCTTGATTATTCGTATGAATCATTCGGGCATGCGCAGAAGCATATTTGTCAAACTTTTTTTATTCAATTACTACCAGAATTTTGAAAAAAAAATTCTGATTTTAATAATAAATTAGATTAAACGCCAGATTTTCTGGTAGTAATTGAATAATATTTTTTTTCAAGTTAGACAGCTATGCTTCTGCACATGCCCGAATGATTCATTCGAATAATCAAAATAATCGTTATGCCCATCACTAATATTTTTTGTCCCGTCGATAAATACAATATACATAAATGATATTTAATATTTAAATAAATATATTTTATTCTTTCACATATAATTTAACAATAAAAATTACATTCGCATGCCGTTCTTTCTAAAATGTATAGAATGCAATAATAAAATTTAACACTCTAATGACAATTCAAGTAGTACGACCAGTAAACAACGGCGATTGTTAAAAATATTGATGGGAAAAGTATACGACAAGAACGATCAAGACATTTTTGATTGATTACTACTGTTAACGGCCACTTTCTTGTCGTGGATGGTAATTTGTTTCTTCGTGATGGGCAATTTGAAGATGTGTAATTATTCGACCGTTTCTTGAAAATGCGATTTTCTGCTCTTGAACTAGATGATCCACTTTTCTGAAATCCTGCTAGATGTTGGAAAACTATTTTCTGTAAAGACAAAAAATGGACATAAAAATAAAAATAAAAGCGCATTTTTTTAAAATTCTAAGTAATGATGATATTAAATTAAAAAAGAGACAATGAAACAGAGAATAAAAGAGAAAAAGAAAAAAAAAAGATTGAAAGAAAATTATATAGTTAAAAGCAAAACTTTTTTATTCTATGTGATGATGATATTACATTAAAAAGACCCATTCAAATAGAAAATAAAAGAGAAAAAGAAAAAAAATGCAATAAAACTAATAATAAAAAAAAGAGTTTTTTTTAAATTAAAAAAAAAAAAAAAAAAAAAAAAAAGCAAAACCTTTTTAGTCCATGAGGTTATGATACTTAAATTTAAGAGAAACAAAGCGACAATCCAAGATATAATAAAATGAAAATAATAATAATAAAGTTTGAAATATAAATGAATAATATATTTAACATTTTACAAAAAAATCTATGTATTTATGAGTTTTGGTTTAAAAAACATCAAAGTGACAATCAAAATAAAAAATGTATCGAAATTTAAATTTAAACACACATTCTTTAAAATTAGTTGTGCATATGAGATTAAATTAAAGAACCAATGAGGCAAAAAAAAGAGAAAAAGAAAAAAACATGTTTGAAAGATTAAATATATATATATGTATTTACAAGCAACATATTTTTATTCGATGTGGTCATGACATTAAATTAAAGGGAATGAAAGTGGCAATCATAGACAACAATCAAATGAAAAAAAAAAGTTTGTAATATAAATAAGTAATATATTTAAAATCGCATTGTTTTTTTAAACTATATGTATTTATGACCTTTGGTTAAAAAAAATTCTAAGTGACAATCAAAAAGAAAATTTGTAAAAATTTAAACGCAGATTTTATTTTAATTCTATGTGCTTATTGCATTAAATTGAAGAACGAATGAGACAGTCAAAAAGAAAAAAGAACAAAAAAAGATTGATTGAAATGCAGTGAGCCGAAGGTACATAAAGCTTCTTATGTATCCAAACCAATCTGACAATGAAATAAATACGATTTCTCGGCGATGGTTCAATCAGAAAAAAGTATAAAAATTGAAAAAAAAAAAAAAAAAAAAGAAATCATACACTTAAAAACAAAAACTTTTTAAATTTCTATAAGCACATTACATCCAAATCCTAAATTTTCGATTATCAACTTCAGATTTATCATTTATTTTTAACTGTAACCAGGCTTAGCGCTGTGTTTTTCATAATTTAGCTGTATCCGTATATTGAAGAGGACAACATTTATTTGAACAGAAAACAATTTTGGTATACATTTAGAAGTTAAAATGTTTCACATTTGTGTCTGGATAGTGAGGTAAAAAGATTCGGATGGAAAACTGCGTTTTGATGTTTGATATCAAAGTCAAAGCCAGCTGATTTTTCGAGTGTCTGCGTGGGCCGCGACGCCTAGACTAACCTCGTGCCTGAAAAAATATAATTTAACATATTGTTTGGTGAACCAAACATTGGTGGAAGTACCTCTGTCTATCGTGACAGGAGATCGAGGAGGAATGCGGACATCCCATGTGCTTTGACAATGACATGACTCTGTAGCGATCTCATCTCACGCGAACAGCATAAAGCGAGTTACTCGCTTAGAGTAAATGATTTAACCTTTTGCTTGACGCAAACGCTTTCCCTACTCATCATGAGATCCCTGGCTCAAACCCCGGCAGTGCCAATTATCAACCCCAAATTGGCGAGCCCGGACAAACAACGCAACCTTCAACAACCACAATCATCTCGTCTTATAACCAATAGATGGCAGCTCTACTCAGAATCGTTCCCAGCACAAAAAGCCTGTCGCTCACGCCGCGCATCTCACCTGCGCACGGCAACACGACAGTATTACCTACTCACTGATGAAAGTAACTTACTAGACATATAAGAAACAGCCATGATAAGTTAATAAAGATTTGAGAGAACCACTGGCTTTGGTAGTTTTGGAAAGAGCATCACAAGTCTGTCTCGTCCAGTTTAATTTTGAATCTAAGTAAATTCCTAGGTACTTATAATCAGTGACCCAGTGTATGTTATCATCATTGAAAGTAATGTCACGGGATACAGTTAAATTTTTGAAAAAATCATGGCGGTACTGTTTGCTACATTTGCTTTAATGCTCTATTTTCTGAGCCAAATGTAAAGAATCTGAAGGGAGGACTGGATATTTTCAATAACTTTGTCTGTTAGTGTGTGTCTATACATGATGAGGGTGTCATTCGCATAAAATGGTAAAATGATGTCGGGAATTCGTGAAATATCACTATTAGGTTACACACATAGGTTACACAGAAATTGGTCCGTCAGGCTAAACTGTGCTACACCGGCCTCAATATTGTGGGACGAATTGGAGCTTTATTTTTGAGATAACAATGAAGAAAAGAAAAATAATGTTACAACGAAAACTAACGCCTTTCTTTGATATCAGAATGTAATGAAAGACTAAGAAACGAACACTGATGTTACCTTTAACAATAAGAACAATTAAATAAAAAGAACAATTAAAATATTTCAGTATTTTTTTTACAATAAGATCTGTGATTTTTCTCTTCTTATTTTTTTTTACTTTACTTTACTGTGAACGAATATAGAAATAAATAAAAAATAAATAAAAACAGAAATACACCTGTTTTTCATTGACAAATAACTGATATGCAAGGGCAAATTCTAACAGAGAACTGAACACCATAATTAAGCATGTAAACAGCCAAACGTCCATTGCTGTCAAATAGCTGATAGAAGGCAGATGAGTGTGGGCTTGAGCTACTTGTGTCGATAATGTCAGTAAAGATGTCACTCCAAGGGTGATTCTAGCAGGAATCGCTTCTATATCGAGCCAAAAAGATATCCAAGACAAAAAAACGACTAGTGCGCTTGGGACATACACGTTGAAGATGCTTCCGCTTATTCTCCGAACGAAAGTGAAATTAGCATATAAATAAGTGTAGTTCCCTAAAATATAGAAAAGGTAGAAAATGTAATCGTTGACAATAAATTGATGTAATTAAAAATATTTTTGTCGCAAAAGAGTATTGACATTCTATAAACTAGAAATTTTCTGATCGTTTGGAAAAAAAAAACAAAAAAACTGAAAGATTTAAAATTATCTATGAATAGAAAAACAAGGTTAACAAAAAAGGAAGTTACTCAACTCAGAGAGTTGCAGGGTATGTTCTATAGCTCCAAATTAAATAACATTTAAACTACAGATTATTCAAATGACGCATTAGGCATTTGTTAGATAATAATAAACTAGTCGGATATGCTCGACTGAAAACACGAAGTTAAAATGCGTGGAAACCGAAAACAGAAGAGTCATTCCCAGTTCTCGTCAATATTGAATTTGAACGAGAATATCACCAAATTAAACAGACATAGCCAAGTTGGCTTCATATATGGCAATGTATTTTTAACGTCAAATTTGGCGATATTTTGCCAATTGTCGCCAAGCTTGGCGAGAACGTGACGTTGGCGAATATAAATATATAATGTTAAGCATGTAAGAGTTGAAACGTTGGTTACAACAATCAAAGAAAATTTGCCGAAACCATGTTCACTAAAACTCATAAATTTAACCCTTTTAATGGAGAAATCGTGCGGTATTGTTTCAAAATTTCAGTCACCCTAAAATTTCAAACTGCTATATCTCAGCCATTTTTTAAGATAGAGGCAAAACAAAAAATGCTCTGTAATCCTTGAATCAAAGCCAAACATTTAATGCAAAAAATTTTGGAATTTCTAATTTTTTGTGTACATCTTTTTGAATTTGAAATCTGTTAATGGCTATCACAGTGCCCCTTTCAGTGGCAATATCCCCAAATTCAACAGGGGCCTATATGCCATAGTAAAAAAAATATATAAAAAATTTGGTTCAAATATCGACATAACTTCATACACTTTTCGATGATACAATAGTGAAAATGGAACAAAAATCGCTATCGCAGCGCCTCCTTTCGTCGGAATATCCCCAAATTCCAGTGGGACCTGTTGGCTATAGCCAAAAACATATAAAAAATTTGGTTGAATTTGAAGCATAACGTCATATACTTTTCGACGATACAATGAGGACAGACAGACGGACAGACGAAAGACGGACATTTTGTAAAAACATGTTTTTCTTAATCTCTGACCACTAAAACGTGTAAATCCGTCGAAAGCCGGAAGTCTAAAAAAATTTCGATTACAATGCTTTCTTCTGTTATAGATAGAAGAAAGTAAAAATAGTACAAAGATACATAACACAAAAATAGGTGGCGGTGAAAAACAAATAGTATGTTTATTGACATTATTTGTTGGATAAAAGAATATATCAGATCGCGCGTGATCATTGATACATTTATTTTATATCATGTATGTGCTGCATCAGAAAGCTTTGTTATTAAAACTGAACCAATGGAACTCCGTTGCAATCATCGCCTGAAGTTCCTACGAAGTATTATGATATCATCAACCAATCTGTGCAAGATGATGAAATGCACGCAAGCATTTGAAATAATACAAAGGGATTTGACATACTTCCATGTAGTCGAAGAAAGTGAATAGGATGTGCCTGAATGAAAGATCAGTCATATCTGCAATAGTAGTCAGACACTAGTCGCCATATGGCAGTTTGAATGTCCCTGATGTTTCCTGCGCTGTGGATAAGCTGTACGAACAATCACGAGAAATATTTTTCACTTTTATTCACATAAAATTCAGCACGTTTACCAGTTATATAAAGAGGATACGGAACTTCGCAAAATTCTTGAAATTCAATGCTTTATTTAATGGAGATTGACATCCATTGTCAAGAAGCATTCTGTGAACCAACAAAGCTGACATTGCCTCAATGGCCACGTTAACAATTACGGAGTCTGGGCAATGGATTGCCCGGACGTGATTCACAAAGCGCCCTGAAAAAGTAAAATTACGGTATCTGCTCAAGTTCACATTTATAATTGGATGGTATTTTGTAAAAGATCACTGCAATGGGAATTTAACGATGTTTTTCAGTGGACAGCAGTATGAAGGTATACTATGAGAGATTTGTAATACCTGAATTGCAAAAACTTGAATGCCTTCAGAACATTAGTTTAACAAAAAAAAGCACTCTTCTCTACTATAGTAGTTCAGCACAACAGATATTAAGGCATCATTTCACTGATTTACGCGTGACCAATCGTTATTTCCCAGAACATTGTCTACCATATGAAACGTGTCTGTGTCTCTAAAAAAATGAATTGGTCACACTGGGGTGGAATCTCAGTCAAACACACTGTGGTCAGATATGGAAAATATGTTGCTGCGATTACAGTACGTTGTTGGTGATAATGACGAACATACTGAGCATGTCTTGTAATTATATAAAACATTTATGTGAATGTATATTAGACATTGAAATGTACATGTTTACTGAACATTTATTTGAATACTACAGCTTTATACAGTATTTAACGTGGTCGCAGCAAACATGAGCATTTCTCGAAATCGAAATTCATAGTCTCGATTCCACGTTCAGTGATCAAATCCTGATCTAATCTTCGATTAATTCATTTTTGTTTTTGGGAGGATTTATACTTTTAATGAAACTTTTAGTAGTACTGGTACTAGCTAAAGTACCTGGTTGTTTTCCCAGAATTTAAGAATATTTGTATAGCAAAATCAATTTCAAAATTAAACATGTTGTATAGAGAACTTCAAAATGTTAAAATATGTCAATATTTCCATAATCGAGTTTTTATCATGATTCAATACGTTCCTCAAACCCATATGACGTTATATTCACACTCTCAGAAATAAAACTCTCAATTTTGACGATTCGGCAATCCTTAAGCCTTATTTCGTTATTTTTTATAATCATAGTCACGTGGTTTTTGACGAAACGCAAATCCTCAAATATCTAACGAAACTGTTTCCTCACTGTCAAAAATAAAACTCTCACTTTTGACGATTCAGCAATTCTTGAGCTATATTGTATAATTTTTGACAATCATTTCGTCTCAAAATTAAGTAATTTTTAATGAAATGGAAAATCTTAAATATTTGACGAAAATGTTTTCCCATTCACGGCCAGATTAATTTTGTAGTTATAAAATCGTTGAAAAAAAAAAATAACACGAAAATACCAAAGTTACATTATTATAATGAAAACAGAAACAAAAATATTTCATCCTTGAGGGCCGCTATAACATGAAAGTACCAAATTTCTACTTTATTTTTCATATCTGAAAATTTGCATTTCTATTGCCTATTCAAAGATAAATTTTTCTAAAGTTACAGAAGTTCGTTAAAAACGCTTAAAAGATTCTTCTAAAGTTACAGAATTTTGTTATAAACGGTTAAAATAGTAAAATGCGAACATCATTTGCTCCATTTTCGATCGAAAGCAACAACTTTTGGTTAAAAAAAAAAAATTCAAAATTTTAGGAGTTTTTTTTTATTTAAGAAATATATTCATATAACAATCAAATTTAAAATATGCATAACTGATCCCTTTCTCTCCCTATAAACAGTAACGTGTTAAAATCTTATCTAAAATTGATGAACTCTCCTCCAATATGCACTTCAAAATTTATTATTTCTGACCAACAAATTAACTAGACCATATTCTTATTATTCATTGAACAAAGGAAAATTATCTAATAAATTATATTAACCAAGCCATATTCTAATTATTTATTAACCATAGAAAAACCATAATAATAATCTAGCCTTATTAATTAAAACATGCAGAAATTATAACAGCTCCGATAAAAATACTTCTAAAAATATAAACACACATCAACATCCCATAGATACATTTAAAGTCAAAATCATTCAAGGTCCAGCTGGTCCAGGACGCAGCACAGTGGTCTCCCACACCGAAGATCGCAGGTTCGAATCCCGTTGAAGACTTGAGAAAAGTGTCGTACTTTTTCCTATTGTCAGTTACAGATGCTTCTAAAATTGTCAATAGATGGCGGCACTACCGACCTTTATTTGCACTTTCGAACACGCAATTTGACGAATTAATTTCTTCACTTTTTTGAGGATGCAAATTTACTCGGTTTGACGAAATATTCGCTCGGAGCATTTCCCAGGAAATAGTTTCGACACAAACGAAGATAATTTCGTGGAATTTGAGTATCCATTTCTAACAGTGCACCTGCTGACGTTATATCTACTTGCTTTCTCTATTACTTATATCGATTCTCTCCTTGTATGATTCTCAAACATTTGAAAAAGTCTGTTAAACTTTCAATAAGACGTCATATTAATTTTCTTTTTAATTCTCTAATGACGTCATATTAACCTGCTTTCTGTATTTACACATACTCATACTCCTTATATTATTGAGAAATGTTTGAAAATTTTCGTTATATTACCAATATGACGTCATATTAATCTTTTTTACAATTGTTGACACTTTATATTTCATTTCATTTTTTATGTGGCAATAATTCAATAGTAATTATTGTAGAAATAATTTTACTGGGGATTTTTAATTGTTGCCAACTGCTATAACGAAAAAAAATTAAATTTGATATGAAAAGGATGTTAGATTTTTGGTTTTCTATTAATTAAACATTAACTATACATTATTTCGATTCTGGATTACTTTAGTTGCCTCGGCCATGTTTTAATATACCTACACGTAACATTTCACAATTCTGGTTTCCAAACTGTTGATTTGTATAGAAGTGCATAAAGACAGACAGACAGACAAATTTTCATTTTTATATACTGGAATAGTACAATTTTCTGACTGAAAGCATGTCGTTCTGAAAGAATTAATGGAATAACATGACCCTCATTGTCTTTCGTTTGATCCATACCTGAATCAAGTGAGGTCTATGGATAAGGTTTTGGGTTTTTTTTTTTTATGAAAACAAAAGTTTGGGTCCTTTATTATTAAAGTTTCTCTCTAAACGTTCGGCTTTTAAAGAGATGTGTTTACACATTGACCAAATCCTAATAAGTAACATCCATCTTTTTCCCAGATTTTAGAGAATGTTTACCTAAAGAGAAAGGTTTGATTTCAGAGTAAATTGCACCACATAACATAGATGTGGTGTATAGTTTATTTATTAGTACGTTTTTGTGTTACTTTAATTTTGTTTGTCTTCTTCAAATTACATTTAATTATTTCTCTATATTGAATATATTATAATTAGAAATACGACATTCAAACTGCCAATGCTATAGAATTAAAAACACTTCAGCAATCTTTTGCAAACAAATTATTTTTTACGATTATGGTATGAAATAGCAGTTGATTAATAAACTATTTACGATATACTAATCAGAAATTAATAAAGATCAATTTATTATATTATTTGAATACGTTCCTTACCTGATGTCCACATTTCTGTACTTTTATACGAAACAGGTTCAAGTAGAAAATACATCAATGGCTCAATATCATTCATAAACTCGATACTTTTAATTTCAGCAGACGGGTAATCTTCTGCCCAACGAAGCAAAACCTTGAAATCAGGATTTGACACTGTAGGCATGAAAATTTTATTTTTTTTTACATTTACGTAAAATACATAATATGGAATACAAATAAGTTTTCCTCATTGAATAGCTGCGGATTAGAGATTAACTGTAAACATACATAATTAATAAAGAAAAGGAAAAAGCACTACCAAAATATTTTAATAACATTTATGAAAATTATATGATGGATTGCCCGTTAAACACATACTTTGCATTCTTAATGATAAAAATATATCTATCTATAAATTAAATATGATACAAATTTATTCTTTAACGGACATATTTACAAACAAAACAACAAAAAGTTATTTAGTTTTAATATCTTTATCTTGCGCAGTTATTTAAGCATTATTTTATCATTTATGAATGCATTTTTATCATTTTTATCATTTATGAATGTACACTTAGTTTAAGATCTATGTCAAAACCTAAATTAAGCTGAATTACTGAATGTAGTGAATGTATACTAAAATTTTATAATATAGCATTCTACTTTCATTTCATTATTTGCGCTTATTTTCGTATAGCAAAACTTTCGTTTAACCCTTTCAGGGGCAAAGCACTTCCATCGCTAAAGTGTTGAAATGAATGAATGACAGCGGAATTTACGTAAAAATTTATTTGGAAATAAGAAAATGTTATATTTCTCAAACATAATAAACGGAAAATTTTATAACGAAATTCTGGTACCATTGTGGTATTTGGGGATTAGAGTTTAGTGGTTTCATAAACATACCACCGCCCTTGAAAGGGTTAACCATTTACAGTGTGAAAAAAAATTCGTTCAACGTTGAACAATGATACAAACAACAACAAAAATAAAAATTACAAAACAGGTTTTTAAAACTTTTTATGATGGTGAACGTTTAACAATAGTTCAACTTTCCACCATCGCATGTCAATACGATGTGATAAACGTCGATACGATAAATGTCAATATTTAAAGCGCAGTTAGAACAAATAGTCACAGCAGACTGCTTTAGAGCACGATTTATTCGACTGATTGATTATCTAACGGTTAGAATTCTGGGTACAAGTCAAGAGATCTGGAATTCCATTAATACTTCAGGTTTGGATGTCTTGGATTGTACTTTAAACACAGAGCCGGTCAGATTAGCCTTTTTCTTTTCAAATGATAATTATAACCATTTAGAGATTCAATATTTTACCATTTTATTGTTCAATATTTTACCATTTTATTGTTCAACATTTTGCCAATTCTTGGTCCAACGTTTTATCAGGTCATGGGTTCAATATTTTACCAATTCATGGCTCACTAACTCACGTTTATGGTTCAGCCAGGGTACTAAATGTTGGAACAAACTCTCATTATTTTATCGGGGCAACATTTTAGGCCCCATGTATTGGTGAACTGTTGAACCAAATTTTTAATAGTGTAAAGTTCTTTTTTTACTCTCTCTTTTTTAACTGTAAATTAATCGAATGAACTAGAAATTGAAAAGCAGCAACTTATGTTTTAACTAAAAACTCCACTATTTCATTTAAATGTTACACACAAAATAATTTTTAATTAGGATTTGAGGATTTTTGTATTACGTCTTGACTAGGTTATGACATTTAATAACTGCAAGTTTTGAAGCTGTTAAACTGAAATAACTTAAGATATAAATACATTAAAGTGAAATGAAATATAGTAAAAATTAATTTGCATAGGTAATTCAACGAATATATATATAACAGTAATTAGGAATAAAGGATGGAAAATATATTTTATAGATTCAGAGTAAGGTATATATACCATTAAAGTATATATACTATTCTGGTTTTTAAAAAATCCCGTGTTGAGTTTTTGAAATACATTTTTATTTATATAAAATATTGTATATTTAAAATAAAAAACACACATGCACAAGTGCGC
This sequence comes from Maratus michaelseni, assembly GCA_963931845.1. Classification (NCBI taxonomy): domain Eukaryota; kingdom Metazoa; phylum Arthropoda; class Arachnida; order Araneae; family Salticidae; genus Maratus; species Maratus michaelseni. The sequence goes on along the minus strand of OZ007592.1, from coordinate 77,716,993 downwards.
TCGTGGAAAATTTCCAAACTGTTTGGCGATATTTGGTGAAATACCCCAAAACTTTACGTAAATAATGAATCGTCGTAAACAAAGCCACCATGTTAGTAATTGATAAAATATTGATAATTGGTGTAATTCTCATTTAACTGCGATTTTGATGAAAAATCGCAATCTTCTGTAAGCGGGATCTGCGTCAAACAGGTGTTTTTAATTTGTATCGTGTTTTGTCGCAAAATTAACCATATTCTTGTAACCAGGAGTGAATTTTTTGTATTTGATATTTTTACTGCATTATAGTTTTGCTTTCGTTTTTTAAGTGATTTCTTTTTTCTTTTTACAGGGTTATATACAAATAGGTTAATTTAAAATTACATTTAGGGTGATTTGTCCTATGTTTGTTGCTAACCTTTCACATGTATGGACGTCTATGCAAAATGTGTCCTGAAATTTAATGAAAGATATTTTTGGGGGGGAGGGGGTTATGAATTCGATAGAAACTGTAAATTTCTTCCACTATTATTCATTGTATGTGTGTAAGATTTTTAAAGCGTTGAGTCGTTCATAACACTGCTAGAATTAAAAATGAATGCATTTATTGAAAACATTTATTGTATTTAACTTATTTATCGAGTGTATAATATTTTTTTGTATTCTATGAGTAATTTCAGCAAATTATTCAATCTAATATTGTTTAATGATTAAAGAGATAAATTTGACTTACGTGTAGCAATCTTTAAGAAACATTTTTGAGTATCCATTGGATATAATTTAAAGTCCATTTGACAGCCAACAAGAAAATTATATCTGTAACAATAACAACAAATATATCTAAATCAAAAGCAATAAAAGGTCGAATATTATAAAATTTGGACAAACAGGTTAACCAAACTGATTATTTCTAAGTAGAAAGTTGATTCGCGCTATTGAACAAATAATGTTTCTTTGAAATTATCGTATTATGCAACAAAACAAACATATGTGCAAGCAATTTGTAGATGATTGAGTCAAAAATTAGTTGCAACCGATGAGAACCGTCATGTGAAAGAAGTAGTGTTAAAACATTGGTAAAGCATTCGACTTTAATGCATGTATTCATCGCGCAAAAACTCGGTCGACCGCTCAAATGGTATTCATCATTTTCCTGATTGGAGATGATCGTGCTCGAAGTCCAATCAGGTTAATGATGAATAACATTTGAAAGTTCGTCCGAGCTTTTTGCGCCTAATCGGCAATTGAGGTAGATTATGAATACGAGCGTAGGTAGAATAAAATTTAATTAGGTAAAAGTTGCTTGTAAATTGAAATTTCGTGCAGTAACTCGATTTGTGTAAGCAGAATCTAACGAAAACTCAATGCAAGTTGCTGTAAGCATAGTGTGAGGAAGCATTTTAGGGCTGCATTTTTGATGCACGTTTTTGGTAATGGTTCCAAGAAAAACTCTACAGTACATGTATACTAAACCCTCGTTATAACAACCAACCGTTATAGCAAGCAAACTACTTATTATAATGATCGTCTGTCAGAGCTATCATCTTGTTATAACGACCCTCTGTTGTAATGACACTCCTAGTGTACTGATCTTCCATAATATAGTCCCTCCTTTTATAAGGATGTCTGTTATAATGAATCTCTTATTATATCGACCATTCAATATCGTGATCCTGCTAATGTATAGATCGTCATCTTTAGCGACTCTTCAGTAAGAACGACCGATCGGAAAAGTATGAAATATGTATCCATTCACGCAATATTATTTCTAAATCCTATAAGATGACCGCTTAGATAAAACATTTCGATGTAATGACTCCACAGCTTTTCTATCAACAGTTGTTTGAGATTGTTTTCGTATAAGAAATTTCAGACTGTTTTATTCATTCAAAATAAAAAATTCCCTTACTTTCTTAAATTTAAGAATTCTTTTGCATTCATTGGTGAAAATAATTGGAAAATCTTATTAACATTATCTATAGCATGCAGTACAGCTGTAGCTCAATGAACAAGGCTATGTAATTTTAAAAGAAACATGTATTTAGTAGTTATGTATGGCTGAATGAAAACTTTCTTCTTAACTTTTTAAGTGCTAAAATCTGTTCTGGTGATTTGATTTATTCACAGTTGCTAATTTTCATTTAAGAGAAACCCGAAAAAATTGTAAAGTTATTTTTTTTATATTATTTAAACAGCGCTGAACAGTTTAGGCAAAATTAAGGGCTTCCTAGTTCTCTTTAACTTTACGCCTAGTCTTAAGGTCTTTAAGGTAACTTTACGTCTAGTTTTGTCAATAGGTGGAGCAATGAGTAAAATTAAAGCTGTAGTTATAGTAACTACTGTACAGAATTTAAGCGTAGAGAGAAAAAAGGAGGAAATTTCCAATTGGTCAAAGCAAAAAGAAAATTTAGGTAAAGCAATAAGGTTAGGAGATTTATATAATTTTAAAGTTTTGTTTTTATATAAAATATATTTTCTACATAATGTTTTCGGTAACTACTGTATTTTTGAATTTTTATATACTGAAAAATTGGTATGTTGAATGCATCTTTCTTAATCATTTAAGAAGTTACAATTCACTTAGAAGTTTAGCTTGTAGAACCTCGATCGTCTCTCCCGCCTCCTTTGTATCTGACACTGCTATGAATTAAAAATTAATTATATTATATGCTCAACAAAATTAACTCTTGCCAATCGCTTATAAGCCATTACAGCTAATTCTTAGACTCAGGAGAGAGAGACGTTGACTACAAACACCGACTCATTCAAATATTTTATTTTCTTAACTATCCATCTGAATAGCCAGATGGCCAAATCTTTAAAACTTACTTTTTGCTAGGATTCAATTGATGATTCGAAAATTTGAGTACATTGAGAGAGTAGAATCTATTTACGAACACAGAGTTAGTTTACGAAGACAATACACTCACATTCATGTAAAGCGTTTGTATTCTATTAACGCCTTCCTTGTAATTCTGACACGACATCTTTGATGTTACAGTTATAAAATAGTTACACTTATGTTACGCTTCTCTCGAAATAGAGTTACCGCTACTCCAACGTGTAAAATTCTGATCCACACTGTAAACGCAAATTTTACCAATGTTCCACCGCAGTAAACGAAATAGACTCCTCCGATCTCGGCAGCTTTTAAGTGTACCTGGATCACATGGCAGTTTTACTGAAAAGCAGCTTATCTTGATATCGTGACACCCAAGCGGAGTGGAATTATCGCGTCCTGTCTCATTCCTTATATGGTGTTCTCACTTAATTTTGTCAACAAAATTATTATGTCAACAAAACAATGTTTGTCAACAAAATCATGCTGTTTCATAAACACAGTTATTATCAAATGCAACTAAAAATTTGACATCTATGTAAAATAGTGTGACAGCTTTATTTTACCTGCTTGTTCGGAATAAAGTACTATCTTCTAGAACTTTGATAACTGTATTGGGAAGAGACAACTGAAATAACTTTCCGTCTTTTGTATTGTCAAAAACTAAATCTGGCACCCATGTATGTTTCACAAGATGTTCAGGAAAGTTAAAAAGGGAATGACTTTCTATATATTTGCTGAGATTTAGGCGGTAGTCTTTCCAATATTCTAGTAAGTAACTTTGAATACTAAATTCCTGAAATGATAAAATAGAGTTAATTACATTTTTAATATTAAAGTTCAGTGTTTTGATGAAAATCCATTACGTTATTAACCCTTTATGTCTCAATTTATGAATGAATAAAAATTTCCCTTCATGAAACATTTTTCGTTCATTTGTGAAAAAAAAAATACATTTTTTAAAAAGAATAATTACGCAAATTTTCTAAATACTTCGTTGATTAAAGTCAACTAATTAAATTTGTACTTACCAGCGTTTTGTGAAACATTTAAATTATTTCTCAAACGTTTCTTTAATCATGTTTTTGGGAGTCTTATACATATCTATACTAATAAAAGAAAGTTTCGCTCTGTGTGTCTGTGTGTGTGTGTGTGTCTGTCTGTCTGCGATGACTAGGAATATTTAGCGCACCTAGAAGTCTGTAAATTTAGATTTAGGTAGTCCAAACCCTCCCCTGGTATACCTGAGTCTCAGAATTTTAATATTTTGATAATTACTCTAGATATTAATTAGAATATCATTAAACATCGCATCGAAAATGCCATCTTTTAAATCAAAATGGCTAAAGAAAAGAACAGTTGTTGTGGATTTGCAAGCGAAAATGAACGAATTCGAAATTAGTTTACTAATTAGCGAATTTTAAGAAAACTAATTAAGATATCAATTTGAAAATTTCTGAGCATATGTAAAAAAAAAATCTGCATCCCTCTATGCAATTTTTGAAAAATTCGGCCGGTATTTTTTCTTAATTTATGCAAAAAACTGCTAAAAATCTGCTGGCGCCAGTGAAAAAAATCCGAGAAAGTTTCAGACAGAGATCTGCTTTCATTAAAAACTGAACTACAAAGAGATCTGTTTCTCTGGCCGATCCCTCCATTTAGTTCGTGAAAAACAAAGGAAATAATTGCCAATTTTTACTAACGAACAAAAATTTAGATAACTAATTAAGATATTGATCTGAAATTGAGGATGGGAGGTGGTGTCATCTGCCGGCTATTTTAGCGTAGTGTCTTCGTTATTTTCCAATTATCAAAAAATTTAAATATTTTTTTTGTGATCGCGTTAATGTAGGTGAAGGTGGTTTTCTTGAACAAATTATTCGTTATATTTTCGGGTATGGGGAGGGAGGGGGTTGACGCCTTGCACTGAGATTGTTATTATCTCGGGCCCGGGCAACGCCGGGCGGGTAGCTAGTATAGATATATACGCAACTTAAAGATTCTGAGATTTTTTTCAGATTTCCAACTTTCCATCTCATGTCTGTCAACAAAAACATTTCACGGTTAGGAAATTAGACGACAAACAAACAAATAAAGAAAAAAACTGCTTTGTAGAAATTGCAATTCCTTTTAAGTAAGATTTATATGAAAGTATTTAGCATTCGTTCTAAATTATGTTGTAACGAATGAATGTGTTAAAAGAATTTTGAGACACTTTGAATAAAATGAAACTTTAACCACCCATTGAGGCATAAAGGGTTAAATTTCAAAATAGGTTGTGTTCGTTAATTAATTAATTATTACTGATACCATTGCTCCATCGTAAATTTGATCTATGTCCATAATATTCAGCTTAATGTAAACATCAACAGGTTTATCTGAAAAAAAAAGAAAAACTAAAGTAGAATCTTTTATGGTAATAATTAATTTCTATAAAAAAACTAAAGGGCTTTTTTGGTTTTAAACATTTGGGTTTTAAGAACATTATTGTAGATGTAAATTAAAAGAAAATAGTTCATTCTAATTATGTTCTTTTGCGAATATTGCTTTGGTATTACCGCAAAAATATTTCTCCCCCCCGCCCATCAGCTATAGAAATAATTTAGATTTCTCTGCGCCAACTTTTGCGTGCAATGTTTATATTCATGACATAATAAACTTTATTCTATAAAATAAATTTAAGAGATCATTTTTTCTTTATTTAACAGTACCTGGTTGGCCGAGCTTCACTGGGGATAATTGGGTAAAACTCATTTTGCAATTGTTTTTCTGTGGGGAATTTCCGTAATCGGGTCCATAACCAATTGACGCATTTAATATCATTATTATAACGCTTCTACAGATAAAACAATATTATTGCTACCATCATTATTTGACTGACGCTACTTTGCTTGTGGGTACAATTACGTAATATTAGGTCTTTTTTCTGAATGGGTAAGACATAACAAATTGCTTCACTTCGCGTACCACATACTATTTGCAATATTTTCATTTATCATTTAAATTTTTGGAAGTTCTTCTACACTTTTTATGCTTTATGCAAGAATTTTTGCTTGTGCGAAGAACGGATATTGCATGAAAACGATTTTTCCCGCAGACGACACATTGAGTGATTGATTAGCAAATCTAAAATGCGATCTAACCCGTCGTTTTCATCTAAATTATTAGGGCCGCTTTTGAGAAACTCAGAATATGTATGTCTATTCACCTTCTTCAATTCTTCGCTTCAATAAAGATCCGTACTCGGGTTCAAAGACAACCGGAATTGGTTTGACGGAAAATTAATTTCACTTTTTAAACTATTGTAGTAAATCTCATGCATTTAAAATGTATATTCTTGGAACCCAATCTTGGCTCCGATTATCAAAAATTAGCCATTTTACTCGTGCGAAGAGCTGGTATAACATAATAAATTGTTTTATTTTACATAACGCATACTATTTTTAACATTTTTATATTTTATTTTAATTTTTGGCAGTTCTTGTACACTTTATAATTGATGCAAAGTTTTCCCAGCTATGCAAAGTGCGGGGATCGCATGAAAACGAATTTTCTCATAGCCCAAACAGATGTTTTGGAGAACCCAAAAATACACAAATAAATAAATAAACAACAATTGCTCATTTAATTGTATAAGATAAAAAACACATTTACTATAAATTTTTATTGAATTACATACCAAGCATAATAATACTCAAAATAAAAATACTGTTGCGATATTGAACTATATTTGTAATGCAACTTTTAAAGTTATTAGTACATTGCAAGCAATCTAGAGAAGAAATTTTTTTATGTAGGGTACCATAGCGTATAATATAGTTGCACAGCCAGTTAATGTGACGTCATAACGGTGAGCGATCCTATTTTTAATTTGTCACTTCATGACTCTCAGGTTACCATCACATCATGATTCTACTGTGAAATCAAAAATCATGATTTATGACTCATTTGCACCTTATCACGAAATGGGACTTGTGGACTTCACAGTGGCGTCATAGAGACGACTCATTTTCCAAGTCACGTGACGGCAGTGTGGACAGTAAGAGTTGCAATTTTTAGATCAATGATACTTTTACTTGTTGTCGTATACAGGTCACGGTACTATTAAGGGTGTTCGACAAAATTAATATATAAATAAGCTGTTTTATTAGTATGAATATAATGCTTGAATTGAAATTGGAATTTTCTTCCTCTTAATTGCACAAAAGTTATATTATTTTCAGTATTATACATAAAAGTACATCGGTTCATCTGGCGTCAATTCTATTGGTAATTTAACTCTGAAATTTTAGAACATTCGTTTGTAGACTTCTTTTATCGTATGTACTACCGATCGCCCCTCCGGGTGGTCCCGAATTAGCCCCTTCAGTGGGGAAGAAGACCGGGAGCTCGGCATCGCAAGCTGTGCTTCGACACGACAGGGACAGGTAAGCGGGCAAATCACAACCTCCGTGCGGTGGCCGGTGAGTAAAGAGGTGACCGATGAGCCGGTGGTGGCTACTACACCACGGGTGTCCGAACCCCCTTATTGGTTCGGTTCTCGACGGAAGGGATTTTCTAGGCCGGAGGTGTTGGTTTTGGTGGTTTTGGTGACGGAGGAGGGGGCTACTAGCCCACGGGTGTCCGGAACATCCTCGCTATTGGGTCAGTTCTCGACTGCAGAGGATTTCTAGGCCTAATGACGCGAGTGGTGGTCGTTGCTAGGCGGCGGAAGGTATCTCGTAGGCATATCCCAGTTGCCCGGTCAAGGACCGCGGGTCGGGTGGTGACTTCTGGGAAACGGCTAGCTAATGTGATCGGACCGTTTCCACATTTATACAGGGCGAGACGGAGGCGAGGACGGATGCTGAAGAGCACGGACCGAATTAGCTCTGTTGCGACGTCTGGTCAGTGCATAAGGTGGCACGACGCAACTTTCGGTACTGCGGCAAAACGTAAGACAGCAGCATGCGGGCATACACGCATAGTCTTGCTCATCCTTTGCGGTTCCCTCTGTAGCTGGAGTAGTTGTGAGCCAACCTATATTTCTGTCGGAAAGGGAATTGTCCCGTTTTGACCAGGTGTGATTCGAGGCCACGGAAAACTACCGGATCTGTGTTCTATGGCTCGTATCACCTCCCTGGGAGCGGGTAGCTATCTTTTCAAGACTGACCGACTACGAGGAACCGGGCCAGAGGCTCGTCAGTCAAGTGACGGCGTCTAGATCAAAGTCAGACCCGGGGTCGTCAACCAGTCCAGAGTATCTTTGCGTAGTCGGATCTTTCTGTGCCCGACGGTTGGATTATTAGGTAGCTAGAAACTAACCTTCACGCTACTTATACCCAATTGGGAGCGTTTCTTTAGTGCTTGAGAGGAAGCCTTTCACTACCCTTTGAGGACGAGAATGGTGTCTACGGTTTCCTAGTACTGGCGGCCTGCACGGCGAGAGGGCTTCTTGGAGTCCTCGGACCAGGTCGTCGGGAAGTAAGGTGTGTTTATTTCTTGGGCCAGGGGCCGGATAGGTCCCAATACTGCAGCCTTAAGCTTAAGCTGGGACGTGTCTATGCGTCCAGGGATGGTGTTTTCCCCGTCCTCTCGGGCTAGCGAGAGGTACCTAGTTCTTCGCCTCTGCTGACGAGCCCAGTAATAAGCATTGTAGTTGTTCTATGTTCGAAGGCGGTGGTAAAGCAAGAGTTGTCGGGTAAGCTCGCCATAAGGCCTAGGCTCCGGTTCCCTCTTGGGTTTCCGGCTCCAAAGCTAATGAGGGACTCTTCTCTCCAGGTGTTAAGTGTTGGTGTCCTAAGGGTTATGTGAATCAACGCAAATCGCAGCGACATCTGTTGTGAATCAGTTGGGAAAAGTGGAGGTAGTCATCAGGAGACGGTGCCCCTACCGACAGTAGCGCTTTCAGGTCAAGTGTGCTAAAAGTTCTTTAGAACTTGGGTACGGCGGTTGACGTGCCTAACGGGCGCCGGCACGCGCCAGGCCGCTAGCTCAGCTTATCGCATTTACTACTGTTACTATATATATAGTTTTTTTCACTGATTTTTTCTACACTGTAGTATTTATGCCAGTATAAGATGTACGGAAATAAGTTATTTTTCACACATAAGATGCATTATAAAAATTTAACGGCCTGCAATCTGGAAATTTTAAAATAAAAATTTTGCAGAAATCCTGACATAAAAAAATCACTGAATTAAAAGTACCATAGTTAATCCCATACATTAGTTTTATTTTAGTATTAAAATATAATAAAATTAAGGTTTTGTCAATGTATTTTTTTTCCTCTAGAGATTTCGTTTTGAAAAATTCCTTTAATACAAAATAACCAATTTGTATGTTACATGTTATTTTATGTTCAACAAATAAATCACAGCACGTATTTTGAAAGTGTGCGTGTTGTTATTTTTTACTGCGGTAGTTCTGTGAAAGTAGTCATGAAAATATGCATGATGTACATCTATTTGATAATTTTTTACTTTATTTATTATTCAACTCTGATAATTTATGTTAAAATGAAAAATATTGTTTTTTCTTGGTCAATTTGTCGGAAAATGCATAAAAGACTAATCGCAATATGTTTTATCATAATACACAAACTACGGCACGAAAAAGTGCAATTATTTCATTTATTTAACATCCATTTTTATGCTATGTATTTGTTTAGGGTTTTTTTATCGCGAAACTTACGTGTTGCATGTGATGACTTAGAGGAAGCATAGATGTCTAAAATGTTCAGTATATACTGCGTACCTTACTTATTACATATTTTTTTTTTTAATAATAAATGTGCGCATCATATTCGCATAAATATGGCAGTTAATTTACGGATGGTTCAATAAAATTTATTTATTAGTTTAACTCACTAACTTAATTCATTATAAATTACACTGTCAATCAACTGAACTGTTTTTTTTCCATATTTCATTATTTCTAGTAAATTTTAATTTAACGCTTGCAATAATGATTCAAACTGAAATATTTTTATTTCTATTGTAATTATATGCTATCTTAGGATTTTCGTTTACCTTTTTCCCAAGGAGGCTCCAATTTGTCGTAATCATCCGGGTAAATTTCACAGGGTCTAATTTGAAAGAAGAAAATTTAGTTTACAATAAATTACATTTATAAAAAAAAAACTTGATTAAAAGTTATTTACTATTTTGCAACCAGAAAAAGGAATTGATTAAAACTACAAAACATGTTTTGTTGAGTACATTTTGGTTGTTTTAGCAAAATACAAGTAAAATTGAACCATTTTGCTTGAATTAACAAAACATTTTTTGCTGACGATACAAAATTATTTTTTGAAATTGCAAAAAAAAAAAAAAAAAAAAAAAAAAAAATGTTTTTGTTGATTCAAACAAAATTTCCATTGAGCTATATTTAAACAAAAAGTTTTGTTGGGTCAACCAAATTTTTGTTGATTGAACAAAACTTTTTTCTGGGTGTAAAAAGAAAACCAAACTATATAAACATTACAGTATTTCCCTTACCTGTAAATGATCCGAAATATTTGTCATAACATAATCACACACTTGTTAAAGTAGTGAAAATAAAAAAATACAATCGGTCAAAAATAAATAAATAAATAAATAAAATAAATAAAAAAAAGGAACCCCCCCCCATGCTATCGTTTTACTACATTATCGCAGAGAGTTGCCAGATGTATCATTCAATCATTTTTCTTCTGTGGATCCTTTGCTAACAGAGGACCATACCCTTAGACGAGCCAAACTCAAGCTTTTTTTCGTATGCTTCCTTAGAAATTTAGTTTGGTTTACTAAATCACAGAAAAATATATTTAAAAATCAACTGTTATTTTCTTTATAAAGCTTCAAAATTTTGATTTTTTTTCTTTTTCTTTTCTTTTTTTTTTTTTTGAGTAGCTATATTTTTCTTTCATTTTAAAGTACAGTAAACTCCCGATTATCCGCGAGCGGATTATCCTCGAGTCTAAATTCCTTTTTTTTTCTTTTCTTATCCTTGAGAAGAAACTTATTTCTGCGATGTAGGATGAGTTTTCGATCCTTTTTACTAAATATGATTTCCATTTGAAAACGTGGAACAATCACGTGCACAAAGCAAGTGGAGCTAATCTTGAGGGTGTCGCAAGGCCACACACCTGTTGATAAACAATGTACGGGTACTGAAAGTCACACCCGCCCCCCTGTTATGATTTTGTTTCTCCCGTTTTTCATAAAGCACATCAGTTTACATAAAGCACATCATCTTATCCAGCCTATGGACCATGGCGTAATCGCTTCAATTAAGAAAAAATACAGAACGAAATTACTGAAAAAAAGAATTGAAGAGGGAGATGATCTTAAAAGCTTTTTCAAAGATTACACGATTCTCGATAGCATTTATGATGTAAACAGTGCTTGGGAGTTGGTACAGAAATCCACATTAATAAAATCTTGGCGGAAGATTTTGCCAAGTATAGAAAAATCTCTAGTAGAATCAGAAAAGGAAGAGGAAGAAGTTTCCGTTCATAATTTAGCGAATTTAGCAAAATCTGTTGCTGGTGGAGAAAATGTCGATGAAGATAATATCATTGAGTGGATTAATTGTGATGCTGACGATCCAGGCTTTGAACATGCAACTGATGACCAAATTATTGAAGAAGCGTTAGGTATGAATTTGGAAGTTAGTGACGAAGAAGATGATAAGGTACAAAAGAAAATGAGCCACGACGCAGCTTTAGCTCACGTTGATAGACTTATCCAATATCTAGAGGAAGAGGATGACGCGTCACTTTGTGATAAAATAGTACTTAAAAAACTTCAATCGCAAATAAAGAAGTGTTTCAGTACAAAAAAACAAACACTTTTGACGGATTTTCTAAAGAAATAAACGTACAAGTTTGTAAGTAATGAATAATTTTATTATTCCTGAAGTAATAAGTATCTTTATGTTACCCATTGTGCGTAGAAACTGTAAAATATATGCTTGTGTTACTTATTATGTGTATAAATTGTTCAAGTACATATTTGTGTTGATTTGTTCCCTTTTTTCAAAATTTTGTGGATTATCCGCGAAATCAATTATCCGCGATAGTCGCGCCACTCAAAACTCGCGCCACTGAGATTTTAAGCTTAATGATAATATTATTAACATGTAAACATTTAAATCTGCAGTTTAATTTAATTTTATATTGTAAAAACCGCTTATAACAAAGCTGAAGGAAGCTGGGATATTGTTCGTTGTGATCTAGTAAAATAGGTTTTGTTATAATCAGTTTCCGTATTAATAACTTTACTAAGAAATTATAATTAAATAATCTTAATTTAATAAGATAATTAAATATATATGTCATTGGCCTCATTAATAATTAATTATTGAGATTTTAAGCTTAATGATAATATTATTAACATGTAAACATTTAAATCTGCAGTTTAATTTAATTTTATATTATAAAAACCGCTTAAAACAAAGCTGAAGGAAGCTGGGATATTGTTCGTTGTGATCTAGTAAAATAGGTTTTGTTATAATCAGTTTCCGTATTAATAACTTTACTAAGAAATTTAAACACATCTGGCACATTCAATAATTGTATATAAGAAGTTTAGAATCTATATAATATACAGGGTGATTTTTTTTTAAAGTTGTGAAAGTAAAACCCATTAACAAAAGAACCACTGATCCAAATGACCTGAAATTTCACCAATATGCTCCCAAACCAATGGGAATTTTTTAGGCGTGATTAAAAACAAATCTTAAAATTGCACCCACAGAGGGCGCTGTAAGTTAACAGAAAGAAAGAATATCCTCAGTGGGAGGAAAACAATGGACGGTACTTTGAAAAAAAGAAAACTTTATTACGCATATCAAAAACATACAGAATGCAGTAATTGGGAAAAGGAACTGCAAACACCTGCAGAAACAGAACTAAATAAAAATATTAAGAGAGTAAAACATTCGTACAGAACTGCGCAACTAACGCATAAGATTTTCAATGTGCTGTCCAATGTTTTCATCTACTAGTTGGAAACGTGAAACCGCATGTTCCACAACAGAGTGAAGAGTATCCACTGTACGTGTGTCTGGCACAAGCTCCCTCTCCCGATTTTAGTGCATATACAGCGCCATCTGTCGGTGAGATTTTAAGTTTTTTTAACCATGCCTAAAAAATTTCCATTGCTTTGGGAGTATACTGGTGAAATTTCCGGTCATTTGGATCAGTGGTTCTTTCGTTATAGGGTTTTACTTTCACAACTTAAAAAAAAATCACCCTGTATAAAAGTCATTCTTGGTTTGTATGTTCTTTATACAGTTTTTGACCAATTTGTACGAAACTTGATATAGATACGTTTTAGAGCATGAAAAAATTATTTTTAACTTTAAATAATTATCATAATTTTCTTTACCTCTTTTTTCAACCACCTCCCGTAGTTTATAATTATAGAAATCTACAAGTAACATAATAAAATCACTTGCTAACTTTAAATTAATGTGTAATTATTGCTTAAAGTGATAAAAAATATAACCCAAAAGGTTTAAAAATGCCTTTTAATATAGATGATATATGTTTCTTTCGCTCAAACAGCGACATCTTCAGATCAAAGTGATAAATAAAATAGTCTCGCAAAGTTTCTGAAAATAGTAAACATAAATCGCGAGATGATATGTCCAATGTAAGCAGGTGCTTAAATTGGTAAAACTGGAAAAAGTGAAAATTATTATTTTATTTTTATTGCTTTTTTAATTTGTAAAGCGTGCGTACCGTCTACGTATCTGAGCCATGTATGAAGTGTATAATCTAATTTATTATAAACATCAGTGTCTTTATATATACTTAATAATAACTTTTTTACATTTGAAGTTACATTTAAAAAAAATGCTGAACTGGATTTAAAATCTTGAATTCTAGATTAACTGTTAGAATATTCAAGAAAATTATGGTAAATTTAACTTTCAGTATTTCAACACACAAACGATACGCACAAAACGATGTCATGGAGTATTTATAAAAGCAATAATGGAAATGTGATGCAAGACATGCAATTATTTTTTCATAAAATTAATGTTTTTGCTGCATATGACAAACATATCCACAAACTATCACAATCCTGGTGTTTACTGCTAATTTAATCCATAAAGTTCTTTTTTTTAAGATAAATAGTTTATTTGCAATTCAGTGCTTTTTAAAACAAATATCAAATTAAATTACATGGATCTTTACAGTTTTATGTCATAAATTACTACTACAACAACAAACATATTTGTTGTTAGAAAGTGAATAACTGTTCAATAGCTCGTCAAACTAGAGATGATGAACATTTCGGTACGAAAAAGAAATGCCTTTTAGTAATTTTGAATGTGGAAATAAATTACAAGTCTAATCCGTATTAAAAGTGTTTTAGATTTTTGAAATAGCGGTGAAGAAATCATGAAAGTAAAGATCAAACCATCCGTTCTATGGTCAAGATACAGACAGGTAAATCCAGCATTTATTTCCGAAAATCATTTATTCCTGCAGCATCGCAAGTTTATATTTATCAGAAAGTGAATCATATTAAATTATATCTAATTGTTTTGAAATTTTCATATGCATGCATTATTATAAAAGCTACAGAAACAACGAAAAATAAAAATTAATTCTCTGTTTGTGCATTGTATTTATTAAGCATTGTCATCAATCATTTATTTATGCAGAATTACAAGTTTATATTTTTCGAACAGTGATTTATATTAAATTATATCTGTATATTTTCAATATATCCATATGCATGCATAAAGTTACGTGCTAGAAAAGTAAAGAAAAATAAAATAAAATTCAATATTTCTGCATTGAATTTAACAATTAATTTCTTTTTGTAGCATCGCAAGTTTCGATTTATCAGCCAGTAATTCAGATTAATTTATACCTACTGCTATTCAAAACATCCATACACATGCATAAAATTACATGCTGAAAGAAAACAGAGGAATGAAACTAAACTAGCTATTTTTGAATTTGCAGCACCACAAGTTTCTATTTATCAAACAGTGAATCTTCTTAAATTATACTCACCTATTCTCAAGACATCCATGTACAAGCATAAAGTTACATGTTGGAAAAACAACGAAAAATAAAACTATATTTTCCATGTGTGCATTAACCTTACGAATTTTCATCAAGTATTTATATCTGCACCACCACAAGTTTCTGTCTGTCAGACAATGTTTCTGAGACGTTCAAGGATAGCTCTGAAATGAAACAGATGTTAATGGAAAATCATTAGAGAAGTGAATTCCCACTCATCCTGTACAATTCTAAAGCATATTTGTTTTTGTGAAAAATGATAATTGTTAAGTATACTTGTTTTTGTGAAAAATGATGGATGATGTTTACTACTGTTAATTTTATTGATTTTCTAATACGACCTATTTTTACAAAAACTTTAAATGTCTTATTGACCTTTATATTAAGTTTTGCTTGACCAATAATAATGGATCTAATGCTTTTAATTCTAGCATGCAAATGTCTAGAAATTTTAAGAAGTAATAAATAGTATAGCTATGTATCAATAACGGGAATTTGCATGCTGAGCATTACGATTAATGAATAATTGTCAAATAGAGAATTGAGAAATAGGTACTTATTCACATATTTCTGGGGTTATATTCTACCCTCGTTAAAACAACACCCCCTTTCCCAATGATAAGCATTACTGATACCCTTATTAGCACAAAGTCCGCATGTTCTAATAGGGAAATTTTGTTGATAATGCATGGTAGTATAGCTATAGGTGCAAAATGTCTCTGTTGATTGGGTTGAAAATTTGGATCTGACGTTATAACCCAATGTCTAAATCCATCATTTAGAGGATTTGTGAATGCATAGTTAACATTCTCAGATGGATTTTTCAATTGAGAGCCAATAGATGTTGGAACTGGTACTAATTTGCGCACTACCTTGTATCATTAAGTAGCAATACATGGTTGATTTACTACTAACACATATTTATACTCTGACTTCAATATATCTATCAACCCTTGTAATATTAACTGTTCATCTAAGTACAATTTACTACATACTCTAACTTCTTAAGGAAATATTCTTCCAATTGTGACATAGAATCTAATTTTAAATTCGTAAATTCAGAAAAATATGAAACATCAACTTTAATAAATTTTTCTTTAAGAATCTCAGTAATTTCATCTTAACTTTTAAAACTAAAAGACAGAAAAACGTTACAGAAAACGTTAAAGTATTTGCTGTAAGGAATCTATAAATGTTATTACATTCCTTCTCATTTCGCCACTTTTTTTCACAAAATTTATCGAAATAATGCAGCCAGTTCTATATTAGCATTTCATTTTCAGAAATAATTGATATACACTGTTATTCACCATTAACACTTCACTCACCCATATTTGCAAATGATGGAGATCTTTCTATTTGGTCAAATTGAGCATTAAAATTAACAATTGAGGGAGACCAGTCCCTAGATTTACTTCTACTACCCGATCTTAAAAACATTATCAACAATAATAAAGTAACAAAGCATCAACAATAATTTAAATAAAGTAATTTAAATAACAACAATTTGTACAACTTTTAACTCTAACATATTATGTGTATTGATACTGGTTATCTTGGATGACCTTGTTAATCAAGTATGTAGATTTTGTTGTTTTTCTACAGTGACACACAAAATCTTCAATGCGATGACTCAAATTGAATGGTTTGTTATCGAACTTCGTTGGAGCGTCGGAAATATATTATAGCCTTTAGGCAATTTTTAATCTATGCTTTCAACAAATTTTTAATGTTTTTGATGAAATTGCTTCCATTATATTACATTTGGTAAGCCTAGATTAAAATTTCTGTGCAAATTACCTTTCTCGCCAATATAGCAAAATTTGAAGGAGTAAGACCAATTTGTTTAATTTGTATTAAATCTGATTTATATACCTTAAAATAAAATAAAAAACAAACAAACAAGCCTATCCTTTCAACTAAACCCGAAGGACTTGTTTTAAAATTCGTACGGTTATATATATAAGAGGGTGGGCTGATATGTTCGAGACCTGACAATAAAAGCGCAAGATTTTTGACAAAATTTCATATTATTTTTCAATGTAGTCCCCTTGCAACTTAATACATTTAAGACACACTCTTGTGTGATAATTCTTTAGTCCAGCTCTGTACGAGGGTGGTTCGGTAAAGAAAATACAATATTTTGGACAATATTTCATTTTACTTTTCAACTTGCAACACAATACATTTCAGAAGATTCTTGAAAAAAGTTCATTCTTTGGCCTTTTCGGTCGATTTTCAACAAACGCGGCACGCATCAAGCGGAAAGCTTTTTCATACCCAAAACATCGTGTAGAATGTAGTGGCACGGTCTATCGAGATATTTGCAATGTCAGTAAGTTCGCATATCTCAATCGGCGATCATTCAATACGGCATTGTGAATTTTTGAGACGAATTAGTTGGTCTTTGCGGTTTTTGCACGTCCTGAGCGTTCATCATCGTGAATTGATTTCCTACCATGTTTAAATTCAGCAGCCCACTTCTTTATCATTGAATATGAAGGACAAGAATCCCTTAAGGTGGAATGTAACTCTTTTTGTATGTCCGTGGGGGTTAAACCTTTTTAAATAAAGTATTTTATGACAGCTCGAACTTCTATTTTTTCCACTTTTAGAAAATGTCAAAACTTGTTTACTTTACTTTATCGCCAAGCAATAACCAATACATTCACTAGACAGCATGTCATCTAAAAGATCATAGTTTACAAACATCATTATCATTTGGTCATACTTGCTCCATCTCTGTGTCAGGCTTCGAACTTATCAGCCCACTCTCGTATAAACATATCTTTGTTGCTGTTTAAAACAGCTGTGAGGTATAACATAATAAAACAAGTATGTTGTAGCCATCAGTGAACGTTCTTTTAATTTATTCTAATATATTTATATAAATAGCAACTGTTATACAACAACATTGTCGAAGTATAGTACATTCCTTTGAATTTCAGACAGAGTTACAGTTATCAATGCATAGTTGCCAACCTCCCGATTTTCTGAATACCAGTAAAATCATACTAAAATTTTAGCTTTATTAAATAGCAGAAATTGCACGATTCAATAAAACAAATATCTTTTCATAAAAATACTGGTATGAAAAAAATCGGGAGGTTGGCAACTATGCAATGAATAAAAAAAAATTCAAATACAAAATTGGACCCACATATATACTATTTTATTAAAAATTTTAAACATAACATTTAGTATATTTCTATGAACTAAAAACTGCGATACCAGTGTCATCGTAAATATATAGCACAGCAGCACCCCCAGTTGAATGAAGAAAGTCAAAATTGAAACAATACAATTTTTAATAAATTTACATATTAAATTTGGTGAAATTCCATCACATAGATGCCGCTATATAGTTATCACGAAAATCGTTAAAAAAAGGCATACCCCCAGTTGTGAAAGTAAAGCCAAAACTTCAATAACGTAATTTTTAACAAATGTCTTACATACTAAATTTGGTGAAATTACATCCCATTAACGCCGAGATACAGCTATCAGAAATTTAGATAAACATAGCACCACCTGTTGGCCATGATGTACTCCAACCTAACCTAATTAGTACCAATTTATGTCAAGGTCTAACTGAATATCAATTTTTATGAAATTACATCACAAGTTTCGATTTATCAGACAGTGATTCAGATTAACTTATACCCAGTACTTCTATTCAAAACATCCATACACATGCATAAAGTTATATGCTGAAACAATATAGAGGGATAAAACTGAACTATCTCTTTGTGCATTTACAGCACTACAAGTATCAATTGACACCCATAGATCTCGAGATATAGCTATGACGAAAATCGTGCAAATTACAACACAACAGCGATATACACCAAAACATAATGAGAACTTAATCAAGACCTGATTTACTTTAACACAATTATTCTAATTGGTAAATAATTATTTTGACTTGTAATTTCCCAACTGAGTGAAAAAGTGTCCAGGAAAGGATTCGAACTAGGGACCGCTGACAATGATCTTTCAACATAGCTATTCAGGACAAATATGATGAAAACATTTTACACAACTAACTTTATTGATTATGTCATCTAGTCTATTTCTTTTAAATGCTAAACGGTGTAAATTAACAACATAATATACAGTAAAATAACTTTTATTAGGTTGTTTGGCATGTTTCGGCTCACTCCGAGCCATTTTAAAAAACAAATGAGAATATTCTATAATTGCACGGTCTTTGAAGATAGTATTTGAAATGCTATCGTTTAATTTTCATGTACTTACTATCTCTATGGTTTCTCTTATTATGGATGGATAGTATAGACTGGAGGGAAAAATTATTTTATTTTCATTGAAATTTATGGCAAGATTATATCAAGAAGAAACTATTCAAATTAATTTCAATGAAAGTAAAATAATTTTTCCCTCCAGTCTACACTATCCATCCGTAATAATAGAAACCATAGCGATAGTAACACGCAAAAATGCAATATGTAACGATGCAGCATCTTTGTGGCTCGATTTACTCCATGATTACAAATATGAAAATAAACAACGAAATAAAAATAAAAGATAACGTGCGTAATTAAAAAAAAAAGTACATGAAAATTAAATGATAGCATTTCAAATAATAACTTCAAAGACAGTGAAACTATAGAATATTCTCATATATTTTTGAAAATGGCTTGGAGGGATCCGAAACATTTCAAACAACACCTAACAAAAGTAATTTTACTGTATATTATGTTGTTAATTTACTCTTTTTAGCATTTAAAAGAAATATATTATTACAAAGTATTATAATATATTACATTCGCATCTAGTCTGTTATCAGAAACAGCTCAACAGAATAAATCGCAGGTAACGGAACTCTAGTAAACGCTGGATACGTAATACCTACAAATGTATAGGTCTAACTGAATATGAAGTTTGATGAAATTCCATCCTATAGATACCAGCATAACAGCGCCACCTGCTGGACGATAGACACGCAAATCTAATCAGCAGGAATTTATATTAAGGTCTAACTGAATCTGATTTAATTCCGTGCATTAACAACAGTTTGATAGTCTACAACAGACATATAGACATTTAAAAAAAAGTGAAATTGTGTTCAGGATATCCCAAAAGGTGTAAATCCATGAAAAAAAGGAAGTAGAAAATTTCAAGATTTCAATACTTTCTTTTGTGCATTCATATTATATTATCAAAACTGAGCAAAAAATACTCAAATCTGAGTATACCGCATAGTCAGAATGGCTCCGAATCAAAATTACTCAAGTTTGAAACATGTATATACTCATTTCTGAAAACATGCACACACTCAAAAATAAAACATCATGTGCTCATATTTGAGTATGTCCATGTTTAAAAAATGAGTATGAACTGACTTCTATGTGCTCATTTTTGAATATTTCCATGCTTCAAAAATGAGTTTGAACTGATTCTAATCATTTTTTAGTATGTCTTTGTTTCAAAAATAAGTATGAACTGACGTCTAAGTGCTCAGTTTTGAGTATGTCTGTGTTTCAATATTCTGAATATTTCTTGTATTTCAGAATTGAAAGCATTGGTTCGTCCTATTTGAAACAAAAAGTTTCATAATAAAATGAAAACATCGATTTACTCAAATTTGAAAGTGTCATTTTCCTCAGTGTGTATATGGAAGAAAGTAAGAACATTTAGCTTCAAAAATATAAATTAAATTTTTAAAATACCGGTCTTTCTCCGGGCACATTTTAAAACCAAAAGCGAATAAACCATATCACAGTTTATTTTGTTATTTTTGATTTTATTATTTTTTAAAGAATACAGGAAACATAATTAAAGATATTTTGTATATGTAAAATTAATAACCTGATAAAATAAAAAACAAACAGACGCAATAGGACATACGTAAAAACTTTTATAATTCAAGAAAATTCTTGAATATTAGATATATTATCTGGGAGAGTATATTAGTCTTTTTCTTTCCTTTAGTAAATTTTCAGCTGATGAATTATCATGTATATTCTTTAATGTATATTAGTCATGTGTTCATTTCTACTTTCACTAGCATTTTACTGTCTATACATTCCAATCTTTTCTTCATATTATTTTAATTTTAGAGCTTTTAATGCTATTTTTTCAAATTTCTTTCACACAACCTCCTGTTATATCGATTTTTCAAACTACCGACATTCTTTTATAAAGTAATGTAATCTGTAAAAATTCTAATAATCATTATTTTCACAAATAAAAGAATAAATATATAAAAATTAAAATCAGTAATTAAACTTGTTTATTAATAACTAATTTACCTTTGTTCTGCTTCTTGAGCCAAAGTTCTCATAAGAAATAGCAGAATTAAAGTAAAGCAATGTAAAACATTATGTATACAAATGTTTATCGATTTTTCAAACTACCGACATTCTTTTATAAAGCAATGCAAACTGTAAAAATTCTAATAATCATTATTTTCACAAATAAAAGAATAAATATATAAAAATTAAAAGCAGTAATAAAATCTGTATATTAATAAATAATTTAACTTTGTTCTGCTTCTTGAGCCAAAGTTCTTCTAAGAACTAGCAGAATTAAAGTAAGGCAATGTAAAACATTATGTATACAAATGTTTATTGATTTTTCAAACTACCGACATTCTTTTATAAAGTAATGCAATCTGTAAAAATTTTAATAATCGTTATTTTCACAAATAAAAGGATAAATATATAAAAATTAAAATCAGTAATTAAATCTGCTTATTAATAACTAATTTACCTTTGTTCTGCTTCTTGAGCCAATGTTCTCGTAAGAACTAGCAGAATTAAAGTAAGGAAATGTAAAACATTATGTATACAAATTTACGTTTACAAGTTTGGGATTTTAAAGGCATGCAACACGTTAGTAGTTATTGTATAATATTTTAGATGTATTTTTTATGTTATATATATTCCCGTGAATTATAAACCCCCAATTATGAACTTTTGTTGCGTAGCAACAACAAAATGTTTCAGCATCATTGTTCGCTGTAACAAAATGAAGGCTTTGTCAATGAAAAATCAATGTAAAATATTTCGTTTGTAACAAGTTTCTTTCCTTCTTTCTTTCTTTTAAAAAAAATACTAAACAAATGTATGCCTCGACAAGAAAAATAAAATCCGCTATATTTTTCTAAATGTGAGTCAATTCTTTTAATATTTAATAGACTTGTATAATTAAAAGGAACTGACAGAGAAGCAATCTATTAGACTAACAAATATTTATTCGTTAGTGAACTTCTCTTCATTTTATTCATTTATATTTTTAAGCATAATATCAATAAAATGTGACTGGTTTACATGTTTTAACTGAGAGAAAAGTGTGTATACCTGCCTGAATATGCACCACGCACAGCTTGCTCCCAACAATTTAACATTGGATTTAATGAAAGGTTTATTTATTTATGATTTATAAATCTACAGTACATCGTTCATTATAATACTTTTTAGAATAGAATCATTGGAAAATGTTTTGAAAAACATTCAATCGTAGTTAATAAAAAAGCTTAGCGTCACAAATTATATAACAACTAGTGGCTCGAAATTGTATCGTTAATAAAAAATGATACTTTAACGCGAAAAGTTATGCCCATTTTCAAAGAAATCATAAATTAAATCAGTTATTTCGTAATTTGAATTTCAAATGAAAACATCAGTTTTTCTGCAGTTTTTCCGAAATGATAATATGCTTGTTTTTTTTTAAAATAGTTTTTAAAGCTAAAAAATCTTGTAAAATAGATATCGATAAATAATCCAAAACTGGCATGAGAATGTTTTTCATTTATTGCTATTAAATTATTTTTGTTTGCATTGTTTTTATATTAGTAATTTGAGCAAAAATAAATAAATAAATAAATAAATAAAAAAATAAAATAAAATAAAGTGAATATTGCGGAATATATATATTTATTTCTTTTGGCTTCTGCTTGCTTGTAATTTTGCTCGATTTTTAAAATTTTTCAACAGAGTTCCCTTTTTAACCTTTTTCGTAATTGAAAAGTGTTTATGACTTCGTTTTGCTTGCTATCGGTCGTCTGTCTGTCTGTCCGTTCTCTAACTCTCGTAAATATACACTGATTATTAAGTAATTTTTACTTGTTATTGAGAATCACTGTAGAATGTTTGGTATTCAAAATGAAGTGTGTATCTTTTATACTTTGTTTATTGAGACACACAGAAAAATTACGTTATGTTATGGTCTATGGTGAAAAATCGTTTTCAGTGCATTTTGATGATGTTACGTGACTTAAAACATAATGAAATAGACATGCAGCACTCAGGTGGACCATAATGTGTCTCGCTGAGGAGTGTAGAATTTGTAGCAATTATAGCTGGTTTACAGGGACGCACAAAATAATTCCATTATATTATATAATGTATAAGAAAAAACGCTTATGATGCATTTTATTGATGTTACGTTGCTTCAAACGCAATGAAATGAATATAGATCATTGAGGAGCACCACATCAAGTTTACATAGAGTATGGAGTGCATAACATTTATCGTTCATTTAATAGAGAAGCGCACAACAAAATTCTGCTACAGGATTGACTTGATCGATAATTCCTGGATGCATTTTCAGCTGTATTGTTCATTTATAGAGAAGCACACAAAAAAGTATGCTACAGGATTGACTTGATAGATAATTGCTGGATGCATTTTCAGCTGTATGGTTCATTTATAGAGAAGCACACAAAAAAATTCTGCTACAGGATTGACTTGATCGATAATTGCTGGATGCATTTTCATCTGTGGCAGGCATTTTTCAACTTAACTAATTGTTTGTGTATTACGTGGTATGTATAAACTCTACCGATACAGGAATTCAGGAAAGAATCCTACTTTACAGGATATGGACAGAAATCGTCGAAAATGTATTTTCAATGCCTTAAATGTATTTTAACGTTAAATTGTAATGACTAATTTAGATATCTCATTTCATTGTGTGAAAAAAGTATATTTCTCACAATATTCTATTAGTGTTGGAAATTGTTTCATTATCTATGTCTGATGCATGATTTTTCGTTCTTGTTTAATATTCATTTTCAAATCCAAATAATATTTCAGCTAAATATGCATTTTTCGATTTCATTCTCAAAATCTTAACTTTGTTAGGTTTATTTTGCTCGTTATAAAGCTTTACTTTTGTATATCATAAATCGATTCATTTTTACTTTAAGAAAACAGTATTAGTTTCATAAAAATTTCCTTATTGGTGGATTTACACAGTATGTGGTCTCCTAAATAAGATTTACTTTTTTCGACCGATGTCTGTCTGTTTGTTGCTGAAGGGATTAATGTAGGAAATTCCATGAAATTTCATATATAAATGGATTTTTATTTATTTGGTGCTGAGTAGATTTTGTTAATAATGTTAAGCTTAAAAAAAGTTCTTTTTAAAACAAACAATCATTATTTATAAAAGAAAATTAATAAAAATGTTATTTATACCTATATATATCTGTGAGTTTGTTAAAAAAAGTCTAACGTCAATTTTTGAGTAAAATGACTATTTTATGTGACTATTTTCTGTTTATCATTATGTGCTTATGTTAAAAATTTAATGATGAGAATTTAACTGATATTTAGACAGTATTTTTCTAAGTCAATGTTATTGTACTTTGATGAATTTATTCAATTTTTAAAAGTATGTTAGATACCTTAAATATGATAGAATATATACAACAAGATTTATAAAAAATATCCCGAAATTGAATTGGAAGGAAATTTTAGATTGTTTAATATTTAGTTTGCATAAACTAATCATATTATGCTCAAAACAGCTGAACATGAATTTTTACCCCTTTAAAATATATCCATTCGTGTAACGTTTTATTACAAATTTTGTTTAGTTATCATATCGCTATCATTTGCATCCTAGCAGTGTTGAAATAGATGTCTCATTTCGGAATCTAGTTTGCATAGCATACAGTGTTACTTGCTGAAATAATGTATTTTTCCAGCACTTTTAATATTTGTATCGCATGCCACACAAAGTCTGCAGAAACTGTCTATGAAATACCTTCATTATTGTTAAATTTATGAACAGAAAAATTATTCTTTCAGATAAGAGTGAAAAACACATTAATTTTGACTAAATACATGGTTTGCGTTAAAAAAAATTCTTCGTTCAGATGGGAGTCAGACACACAGTCGTTTTGACTAAATAAATGGATTGCGTTGAAAAAATTCTTCGTTCAGATAGGCGTGAGACGCATAGTTGTTTTGACTAAATAAATGGATTGCGTTAAAAAAAATTCTTCGTTTAGCTAGGGGTGAGACATTCAGCAGTTTTGACTAAATACGTGGATTGCGGTAAAAAATTATTCGTTGAGATAGGAGAGAGACACCCAGCAGTTTTGACTAAATAAATGGATTGCGTTACAAAATTCTTATTTCAGATAGGAGTGAGACACCCAGTACACTGTTAAAAACTTGTAGCAAACTACGCAGTATTGTGATAGAAAACGGTTACACAACCGAAATTTGACTTTATTCTGGCCATAATATGGTCCATAATATCGTCAGATACGCTTAATAATATGGTTAAGTAATCGTTATAGTCAAAATGATCAAATGAGTGGCCAGTTAGATGCAGATTTTTAACAGTGTTTTGAGTAAATAAATGGATTGCGTTAAAATATTTTTCGTACATATAGGAGTGAGACACCCAGTAGCTTTTACAAAATAAATGTATTGCGTTACAAAATTCTTTGTTCAGATAAGAGTAAGATGCTTACAAGTATTGGCTAAATAAATGGATTTCAACCTCAACTGTCCATATAAAAAATCTTTGTTGTAGTGTGCTTTACCTTCTTAAAATTATTGGCCAGTTTTTCTGAAACACCCTGTAAAAATGTAACTACTTCATACTGATGAAAGTGTTCTTTTTGATCAGCGCAATGTGTTTCGAGATAAACATTCATTATCGATTTTTCGTCCCTTAGTTATTAGTATTTGGAGTTCTACAAAAATAATGATTATGTAACTTTCAAAAGTCAGTTAAAATTTTGCAAATTTTACGTAACTTGAATTACAAATCTTACGTAACTTGATAGGATATCAACAATTGCAGTTTTTATTCCAAATCCTTGCCATATATAGATTTCTTTTATATAGAGACATTGTTATTAAATTTTCCTCCATATTAGAAGTGAAGTTATATCCCAGTCTTCTTGTAAAGGCTTTTATGCGTCAGTCTCTTAAGTGTAAAAGCCCTTTGTTGTGTCAGAATAATATCAAATCTGTTTCCGTAGCTCGTAAATACTTAGAATCTATTCAAAAAGGACCTAGCTTTAGAAATTTATTCTAAAAATTCAAAAGCAGTACAAACTTCTATGTTCCTTTGCATATTCTATTACAAAAGAGCACGCTACATAAAAGTAAGATTTTTGTCCTCCGTAACATTATGATTTCCTCTCTGAAGTAATAATTTATTACATGTCACAATGAAAGCAATATATAGAACAAAATTATAATATCAATTTAATTTGTGTACTGTTATTACAATAATTACTTATGGTTAAATAGCTATTTTTAACGGAAAATTCTGAACTTTTCGAATTTATTCATTTATTACCTTCTACATGTGTAATATTTTATTGCATAAATAAACTTGTTCATGTAAAAATAATTATTGATTTTTGTATGAGGTATGAAAAAGAAACCTCCCTGAAATGTATTTTTATTATTTTTTTTAAAAAAATGTATATAGTTGGAAACAGGGCTTTACAAATTTGATAAAATCTGGTAGCCAGAAAAAAAATTCCAGTCGCCAGTAAAAAATATTCCCCCTCCCACCTCACTCTTTCCGCCGTCATTGATTTTCAAAAATCACAAAAGCTACATAATTACATACTAAGATCACGAATTATAATTAAAATATAGATAAAATGCTTAAGAGATACAAAGAGGAACACAAAAGGCTTATAAAAACTTTTAATGATCGACATATGTTTCAGTGCTCATATACGGCGCCATTTTCAAAATATGCAACGATAAACAAAAATATTCTAGTGAAAATAAACTTGGAAACATAAATCACTAGATTATATATGTAAAAAAGACGGTGCTGAAATAGCAATAAGGAAATATTAATTTTCATGTTTACAATTGACTATTTCAAGCACCTGCTTTTTTACATATATCATCTCGTGATTTATGTTTCCAAGTTTATTTTCAAATATTTGCGATAATTTTTTTTTTATCGTTACATATCTTGAAACTTGAAAATGGCGCCGTATATGAGCGCTGAAACATATGTCGATCATTAAAAGGTTTTAATAAGCCTTTTGTGTTCCTCTTTGTATCAGTTAAACATTTTACACATATTTTTTTCACAAAAGTTTTTATGAATTAATGGAGAACAAATAATAACAAGAATAGAATTATTATTTACATACTTTAGAATAGTAAATAACTTAGGAAGATATTATAAATTAAATATTCTAATGAAACTTGTCAAAATTATATATCTCTGGGAAAATAAAATAAATACTGTAAAGGCTCAATTAACCGGCATATTCGGAAAATGCTGATTACCGAATGCTTTAAATGCCCGGATAGTTGAGTGCTACAAAATCTATATCTCATGAGCATAGATAAAATAAAAAAAACAATTTTTTGTCTATTTTCTTTTCGAAGGCAGTCAACTAATTCTGATTTTAGCATTTTAAAATTTGCATTTGATGAGCTTGTTTTTTCCAAATACTGAAAAATATTTTATTTTTGAATATATAGTTTCTAAGTTTATTTCTTAATATTTTCAATATGGGGGGGGGGGAGAAAATATTGTTTGTGCTCATTTCTTAGATCAATTTTCGCACAAGAAAAATATAAAAAAAACGCCAGATTAAATAACCTGGTCCCCAGCTAAAAACTTGGTCGCCAGTGGCGGTTTGACGACCGCATTTGTCAAGCCTTGGTGAGGAACATCATTATCATTTTAAAAATGTTGATTAAAGCTATTCTTCGATTCGTCTCTGATTAAAGCTATTAAAAAATTCTAGTTAATATACTGTAAAAAAAGACAAATTCTTTTTAATTTCGGAAAATATAATATAACAACGAACGACAATATATTGTACTGTCCTCAAAAAAAAAAAAAAAAAAAAAAAAAAAAAAAAAAACATTTTTTAAAATTTTCTTTATATGAAGTCTAATAAAGAATTAAAAAAAAAAAAATGAAACAAATTTTTGCAGCTTGTTCTGACTAAAATTTTAATATTGAGCATTTTTAATTTTATCACTTTATTATAAAGTGACAGCCAATTAAGCGAGAATTTAAAAAAAAACGCCCACTTTTCTAAAAAAATAACCCATGTTACGTAAAAAAAAAAAAAAAAAAAAAAAACACTTGGCATACAGTTGAAAATGAAGAATTTTGTTATATATTAATGGTTTAACATAAAAACAATAAAAAAAATTATGTAGATATTCTAAAATTATAATATAACAAGATAATCTACAAAAATGAAGCCCATGTTTTGCGAAAATTCTGTAATTGTTAGTTTAAATTATTTAAAAACTAAATAAGAGCTCTTTAGGTATTTTCAACTATTTTTATTATTCTAAATGGTGCATAAAAAGAGAACAAAACAATAAAATTTACTTTAATGAAATATTTGATGTAGTACTAGGGTGGTTTTTTTAGGAAACATTTCACTGTGGGGTTTTTTTAGAGGACAGTACAATACAATAACCACTTCCGAGTTACAGCACAATTCCGAATAGCGCTCTTTATCTTTATAAAGTTCTGAAATGAACATTTTCTTTCGATATTTCAAGAAGTATTCATAAAAACAAAATAGCTTTTACACTCACTGATGTTCGGACACGTTTGTGATTAGTTTATATATCGTATTAATCAGTTATGTCAATACGGAACATAAGTTTTTCTCGTGCGATCTATTATTCTCCAGTAAACATTTTCATGTTCAACAAACATATTTTACAGACAAACATGATACATCAACAGCATTAACATTAACATTAAAATTATTATTAGTTTGCTAGTATTGCATATATTAATTCAGTTTCGCAGCTGCAAATGTTGAATTAAGAATTTAGCATCCTAAAAAAACGATATTCCAGTTTGAAAAAAAAAAAAAAACTGATTAATACACGATAAAATATTCTCGGAAATATTTCTAAAAATTGGTAGAGGGCAAAATAAACTTTTTTTTAATAAATTATTCATTAAATCTCCAAAATATATTAGTTTCAGCGGTTTGTAAAGATAAAACACGGTTTTCGGTAACTTGGAAAAGGTTATTGAACATTTTAGTAATTGTTAATATGGCATTTTCGTAAGTTAAGAAACATTTGTCTTTTTGTACAGTGAAGTTGAGTTTTATCTAATATAGCTATATCTATTTATCTATCTATCTATGTCTCTCCGTTTGTCTGTTTATTTATATATATATCTATTAACAAGAACGAAAAATACTGCGCCAGGCATAAATTATGTAACACTTTCCAACACTTCCAAAATAATTTTACAAACCATTACCGTTTAATAAGGTGAAAGATGATATCTAAGTAAACAATTTGGAAAACGCATAACATATTTAAAAACACAATTTAAGGAATTACCAACAATATTTGGAAAAATATCCGAACTCTTTTGTGCAGCCCTGTACATGAAATATAGATTTGTATATATACTACATAGAATTCTAAATTTAAGTTCAGTTAGGAAACGCGTAGCACAGTTTAAATTTCTCCTTCTGCCATTTCCGTCAATAAACGGAAATGTACTCGAGAACTTTTGTGCTGCCCTGTATCTGATCTATAGAATTTATACACACATAGTAATAGACCAAAAAATGAGTTAAAATTAAAAACGCGTTCAGCAACTGAAAATGCACCAGCAATTATTGTTAACAGAAAATAGCGAATTCTTTTGTGTATCCCTATAAATGAACGATGAATGCTATTCACACAATATTCTATAGTAAGTCTCTTGTAATGCACCTTAGTGATATATATCCATTTCAATATGTTTCAAATAGTGAAACATTATCAAAATAAACTATAAACAATTTTCTCCATAGACCTTAATGTAAGAGAATTCTTTTGAGTGTCCCTGTAAAGGAACTATAAGTGCTATGCACACCCTATTCCATAGTAAGCCTCTTGTAGTGCATCTCAATGATATATATCAAATTCAATATGTTTGAAATTGTGTAACATCATTAAAATAAACCGCAAATAATATTTCCCCATATGACCGTATTGGAACGGAATCGTCTTGCTTATCCTTGTAAAAGTACGATAAGTACTACACACTTCATTTTCAATACTGAACATGCCATAGTAAACCTCAATAATATATATAAATTGCATGTCAAACCGAATATATTTACGCGAGTTCGAGCACGGACAGACTGGCAGACAAACGGCAGAGAGACAGACCGAATTCATAAACACTTTTCATATTTGTTGGAAAGTGTTAAACATGAGCTAATTATTAATTTTCTTCTATGACTGTCAAATAATAAAAGGATTACTAACCATTATCTTTGTAGTTGATTGTCCTACTTCGAAATTTAACTGAGAAAAACACACTCATATATTCCATCTGTCTCATATGAATATGTAAACTGCACTGTAAAATACCACAAATATATGATATTTATTTCGGCCGATATGAAACACGAAACTCTAATACTGAAAACTCAGTAACAGGAAATATAAAAAAAATTGTGTACATAGGGAAGAAAAAATAATTATTTTCATAAGATATACTTTCACCTATTATTTCTGAAATCTACCAAAACTAAACCATATTACTGTAATTGTAGTAAGTACATGTTGCCTTTTAGTTTCCACTATTTATCTACCTATTATTGTTTGTTTCACTTGATTTAACATGTTTTCAGTAATCAACTGAACTGAAAAAAATTCCCTCTCGAGTAAACAAAAGCATTTGTAGAGAGATAGCCTATTCTGTAATAATAGAAATTTAAGCACGCGATTTTTTGCTCTGCATTCTGTTGTACGTTTGATATTTCAGTTTTGTTAATTGTATAGTTTGAAATGAAAAAAGCAAGCAAGTGATTTTCAAAAAATGGGATTTAAAATATCTTCATCCGAAATTTGCAATAAAATTTTATTCATTTATCGAATAAAAAATTAAATTCTTTAATTAAATTTTAATATGAATAGGTTTTTTGTTACACTGTTATATTGTTTTGTAAAAACGCACAAAAGAAACAGAGAATCTCGATAAATTTAAATTAGTTCTTGGTTTTTTAGCATTCGATCAAGATTAACAGTCATTAGGTTCAAGCTAATTATAGATTTCTAGAAGAAATCAGTTGTTGCACCAGAAATTTTAAGCAGATGAAGGCAGCGCATATAATTAAATTCTTTTGAATTTACAACTGCAGTATAGCAAATAGTTTTCGATTTATTGCGAGTTCTTGTAACAATAAATTTTTCTGATATATTTTTTTAAAAGCTCGCTTATGGCATAATACGACGGCGCCAAAAGCCTGCAAACAATGTTATAACTTACTCACCGTTTGAACTCTAAAACCAATACTTTCTTTATTTTTTAGTCAAATAAAATTGCAAAGTCATCAGTACGGTTTGACACGTAAGTTTACAAGGTCTTTAATATTTTACAGATGTAAATTTACGGAACTATTTTCTCTGGTTTTTAAGGGTGTATTCAAATCCAAACTGCTTATTTTGAGACACATTTTTAAATTCATTTTTGCTCTAAAATGCATCCAATTGACAGGTTCTCTTATTCAGAAACTTTATAATGTCCGCATTGTCTCGATTTTTTGATAAAGGCAGAATATATTTCAAAAAATGCTGTCAAAGTGGACATTTTGAATCGAATTTCCTGAAGCGATAGCGCTGGAAACAAAAAAAATTGATCGTGTGAAAATAATTGTTTGTAAATCAATTTCTAATTAACTGAACGAAACATAAAAACATAGGTCCCTTATAAATCTCTTCACAAATCACGCCGCCAAGTTTCATGTTTTTATTTTTAAAAATGTGTCTGAAAATGTGTCTCGAAATTTTGAGTTATTGAGCATGGAAAAAGATTTTTTTTTAATACCGCCTTAACACATCTTAATTTCCAGCTCTCAGTAAATTTATATAAGACTTAAGATAAATGATTACCAATGTTGCTAATTGGTTGTTTATTTTTTATTTCGATTGCTTGATTGCTATCACTTTCTTAAAAATCGTAATATTCGTATTATTTAATAGGTCATTAAATAATGATAATATTACGGTTTCAAAAAAGTAGTAGCAATCAATAAGAAAAAAAACGACCCAACCATTAGATTTTCCGTTATGTCACAGGAAAGTATTTAACAGGGTTTAGAGCTGATGTTATAAAAATATAACAAATAAAATAAATAATAAATAAAAAGAAAAGTACCCAGTTAAACTGATGGCATTGAGCAAACAGGCTGTTCACACTAATTGTATATTATACTCTTATTTCAAAGAATAATGCCCCTCGAAAAATAAAGAAATCGACAATAATTTAAGGATCAATTAGCCCCACCCGTTTCCCCTTTATACTTAACCAATGAACCCCCAAAACTAATCAGGGTAGAGCTTTATCAGAATGAACCTATATACAAAATTTGGAGCAAATCGGATAATTCTGCATGAAAACCCCATTTATCTAAATTAAGGGGGAGGATTACACCCCCCCGAACCCCTTTTTATACTTAACCAATGAATCCCCAAAACTAATCAGGGAGCGCAATGAACCTATAAACAAAATTTGAAGCAAAACGGATGTTTCTATCAAGAGTTATCGCGTTACGTACATACGTACATACATACAGAACGGGCGGGCACATTAGCCTTTGATATTCCTTTTACCTACAAAAGTGTAATAAATTAAATTTTTCAATATTAAAAATGATCTCACCAGAGATTTCTTATTATATATTTTAGCGCAAGGCCTCCCTATAATTTGATGTGTTTTTTTTCTTTATAGCGTATAAAGTACATTTTCACAAAACGCCATAAATGAGAAATGCAGCGTGAAAATCTTTTAAATGCTATAATTTAGAGAAATTTCATTCAATTTTACGCAGACGATGTAGATAGCAATCTTTTGAAAAATTGTAACCGCAACAGACTTGAAATAGACATTAAATGAAACTGGATGATGAGTTGTAATAAATTATTTTAATCGACATGACTTTTTATAAATGAATTAATTTACTGCTATTGTTTTCACTGACCTGAGTGATTATTTTATGCTACAATATGATTTTGAGCTTGGCTCTGACTGACTTCACCGTGGTCGCCACGAGAAAGCGTACTATGCTGAAAGAGTAGGAGATGATGCAACATGCTGTACCCCATGAAATTAGAAATTTCAAAATACTTAACACATTTGCATATTAATTCAATATAATCACAAATTAATATTATAAAATGAATCTGAATAATTAAAAAAGTAATATTACATAAACCATACACTCTTAATGAACCTTTACGTATAATGAAAACCTTTATCTACAATATTATATATAACATATTTATACACAATTATATTATATACAGTCTAATTTACAATTTATTTATACCATCTGTTAATCGCCCGACCCATTTTTTTAATATGACACTGTAAAGTTGTAGATACTGAAATGTTTCTTTGTTATGTTAATTTTAATTATACTAACAATTTTAAATTTCCTACATTGCAGTTTTAAATTAACAATTTAGGAAATTGTTTTTCATTAACACTTATAAATAAATTACACTGGAACATTGAAGAAACACCAATATTAGATAAACATTCTGTAATATAAAGTTTAGCTTCGTTCATTGCAATTTAAATGAAAGAAAATGCTTCGCTATATCAAACCAATATTCAAAATATGTATATGCAAAACAGCTAAATTCTAAGTGAAAAACTGCGCCATTAATTGCACTAATAATTGCAATCCAAATTTTACTTTAGTAAAATAATTTACAAACTTTTAGTCAGAATTTATATACAGATAATATTATTTCAATGTTAAAATTTTACAATTATTTTAAAAAATACCCTTTGTTATATAATAAATTAATTATATATATAACAAAAATTTATTCAATTTCAATAAAATTAATTTAGAAAACTGAACTAATCTTAACATTAAATGTTCAGTTTATTTCATCAACAGCAATGTTACTTCCTTTCCTTGTCGTTGTACACTTTAAATTATTTACAAATCTATAATAAAACTAAAAATTCAAGAAAGTTTCATAAAATCATTACGAAATTTAAAGAATAAAAGTATTTAGAAAATGAGTCACTGAATTAGGGTCTCAATTGATAGCTATATTTAAATATTAGAAACTTCTAAAATAGTGCTTTATATAAGAGATCTATTGGAATGTCAGAAGATGGAATATGTTTAGGAATATAATTGAAGACCAAGGGTTGATTTTGATTACTTTGTATACACAGAAAGTTTCTAGTTTGTCTGGAGAGATCTTTATCCATATCACAACAATCACGTAAGATCACAAATCAATGTGATCTAGCTACACTTGCAGAACAGCAAAAACTTTTGCTACTAGGCATGCTAACAGTAATACAGCTGATGATTCTACACTGGGAATGTCAATGCTATTATAGGGAAACCCTTGATTTACTGCTCAGAATACTTGATTTGACATGCCCTTGACTCTTTGTGGAACATAAATGTGTTGCCGCCTTACAGCCACATTTAGATACATCACTAAATGCCTGTAAATCAATTATAATGGAATTAGAAATAAAAAACAGATATTAATATCTTAATATTACATAAACTATAAAAGTAAAATCTATATATATTAATATTTTATTTTTACTAACATCATGGAGATGTTTTAAGAAATGTTCCTATTTCCTTAAATCATTTGGATTACAATGTACAGGATATGGCAGTACTGGTAATGGAGTATAGTATTCACTTAACATTCTGAACTTATATTCAAAACTGAATAAACTTGTTTTATAATATTTGTTATTTGTAAAAACATCTTGACTAAGATGAATATTTTCAGGATATTTTTCAATTGACACAGTATTTTAAAAACACATAACATTTGGTGAATTAGTACTTTTTGAATATCATATGTTTACACATACCCACAAATAGAATATGGGTTGGTTGAGCATTAAATTGAGGAACATTTGACACAGCCTTTAATTTTTGAAGCACAGGAGGTTGCAATTTAATGCAACGTGATACCAAGTCGTAATGTACTGAAATGAGGTTGATATATACGATAGCAACTGTTAGCTGGAATTTTGTCGATGTTTACGTACGATTTAATGGAGGAACTTTTTGCAGAAATGCTTTACATAAATTAGATTCAATTTCAATTTCATTTAATTTGTTCAGAAGATCATTTGATGGCATTTCTGCTAAATTTATGGAATCGAATAACGAATATTTTTTTTCTGAACTCGAAAATTGCTGCTAAATTATTTGTCTAAATTACTCACATTTATGAAATGAATTCAAATGTTTATTAGAATGCTGATTTTTCACAATTTTGGAGTATTTCGGCCACTTAATAAGTTTAATATCACCAAGAAAATATTCAAAATTAGAGAATATTCTAACAATGTCTCAACTATGTCATCCCGAAATCAATCCTGTAAAATGAGAACTCGAATTTTTAATAGTTCCCGTTACTAAATTACCAAACACAGTGTTGTAAAATTGCAGACACCCATCAAAATATTTAATTTGTTTTAGTTTTAACAGCGGAAAAATATAGTTCGCATCCAATTAATAAATTTATTTCATTTGGAATATGAAATGTAGGATCATCAATAGTTATTTTAGTAGGAAATCGTATTTGTGAAACATATCATTGATCAATACGGGTTTTCCCAGTTATACGGGCTACATTAAAAATGATAAAGTTTTAGAGAAAATACTCCTTTCATTTGAAATTGTGATCGTAATTTTATTTTCAACGAAATGTTGTTCACGATTAATTCCCGATATTAAACATTAATTCGTACTCTACGAGGGCATTTTCTGTCTCATCATTTATGATATTAAAGGAACTGGCGTTATTTAAAATACGCTTAACTTTTATCCAGCTTCCAAAGGTATTTTCAATAAATACTTTTACAATATCTAATAATCCTGATGAATGCTTTTCTTTTAAATTACTTTTGTTAGCGATGTACCTCTGGCGTCGGTCTATTTTTCATTAGACGATTGTGCCATATCGATTAATGCTGAATCATTCTTCTAAAATAAAGTACTATCAGAATCTTCGATTTGAGTTTTTGGAACATTAAAATGAATTAAACAATCATGCAAATTATGGTGAATTCTACATTTAAAAGTACATTTCCAATGAGTAGTATCGAAATTTAAACAATTATTACATAATTTGTGTGTTTTAAGAACATCAATTCTTTTATCAACACTCATAGTTAAGAAGTCAAAACATTTGAAAAAAGGATGCGACACTTCCTTCCATAGAGAAAGATGTTTTAAGAAACCTTTGTTTACACCTTCCTTAGAAATGCGTATTTTATTTATTTGTTAACCTTTGATTTCCTTTTTAGAATTTAGTAGATGATATTTGAACAGAGGATGAGATTCTTCCGTACATAGATGTTTTCAGAAATCTTTGTTAACATTTCTTTAGAATTTACTAACAACGTATTTTAATCATTTGTTAAGATTTGATTTCTCTTTTAGGATTTAGTAGATGGTATTTCACCAGAGTATGAGATTCTTCCTTGCATAGAGCACAATGTTTTAAGAAACCTTTTTTTTACATTTTAATTAGAATTTACTAACAGCGTATTTTGCGTATTTGTTAAGCTTTGATTTCTCTATTAGGATTTCGTAGATGGGATTTTTACAGAGGATGAGATTCTTTCTTCATAGATGTTTTAAGAAACTTTTGTTAACATTTCATTAGAATTTACTAACAGCGTATTGGAAAGCTTTGATTTCCCTTTTTGGATTTAGTAGATGGGATTTGAACAGAGAATGAGATTCTTCCTTGTACAGAGCAGAATGTTTTAAGAAACCTTTGTTTACACTTTCATTCGAATTTGCTAATAGCGTATTTTGCTTATTTTTAGGATTTAGTAAATGAGATTTGAACAGAGAATGAGATTCGTCCTTGCATAGATGTTTTAAGAAACCTTTGTTAGCATTTGATTAGAATTTACTAACATCGTATTTTGATTATTTGTTAAGTTTTGATTTCACTTTTAGGATTTAGTAGCTGGGATTTGAACAAATGCTGAGAACCTTCCTTGCATAGAGAACAATGTTTTAAGAAACCTTTGTTTACACTCTCATTAGAATTTATTAACAGCGTATTTTGCTTATTTGTTAAGCTTTGATTTCTCTTTTAGGATTTCATTAATTTGATCTAAAATAACAAATCTTGAATCTTACTTTAGTTTTTACCATTCCTCAGGTATTAGTATTTATTTTTTTTTCTCCAAGAGCAGTAGTCGTACAAATGTGTCTTTTTGAATAGTACTATTATTGTTAATTACTATTACACTTCTTTAAAATAAAATTATTTGTATTGTCATTAACATACACATATTAAAAGTTATCATTAAAAACATAGTTATCCCCGTATAAAACACATATGATTAAGATCGACCTTTTTACCAAAAATTTATAATACATACCCAGTTCTTCTACACATATTTCTTTTAACCTTTGTTTCACTATCTTTCATTTCACGTTTCACTTGCCTTTTATTCCTTATAAAAACTCTTACACTCATTTTTAACCATGTAGACACAAATATACACCACTTATTTCTCTCATGGAACATCCTTATGAGAGAAAAATTTCCATGAGAGAAATAAGTTGTGTATATTTGTGTCTACATGGTTAAAAATGAGTATAAGAGTTTTTAGAAGAAATAAAGGGCAAGTGAAACGTGAAATGGAAAATAGTGAAACAAAGGTTAAAGAAAATATGTGTGGAAGAACTATATGGATTATACTTTTTTGATAAAAACGTTGAACTTAATCATATGTGTTTTATACGTGAATAACTGACTATATTTTTAATGATAACTTTTAATATATGTATGTTAATGGCAGTACAAATATTTTTTTTAAAAGAAGTGTAATAGTAATTAACAATAATAGTACTATTAAAAAAAGACACATTTATACGACTACTGCTCATGGAACATCCTCATGAGAGAAAATTTTCCATGAGAGAAATAAGTGATGTATATTTGTGTCTACATGGTTAAAAATGAGTATAAGAGTTTTTAGAAGAAATAAAGGGCAAGTGAAACATGAAATGAAAAATAGTGAAACAAAGGTTAAAGAAAATATGTGTGGAAGAACTGGGTATGGATTATACTTTTTTGTTAAAAACGTCGAACTTAATCATGTGTTTTATACGTGGATAACTGACTATGTTTTTAATGATAACTTTTAATATATGTATGTTAATGGCAGTACAAATAAATTTTTTTAAAGAAGTGTAATGGTAATTAACAATAATATTACTAGTAAAAAAAGGCACATTTATACGACTACTGCTCTTTGAAAAAATAAATACTAATGCCTGAGGAATGGTAGAAACTAAAGTAAGATTTAAGTATATGTACGGGTATTATAAAAAAACAGGATGTTCTGTTTTTGAACTGTTTGGTTAAAAAATCTTGATTGCACAAATTCCATAAGATTATTTATGTGAGTTTCTTTAGATGTTAACGATAATTTATGTGCTTTTCGAGTTTCCTTATGCAATTTTTCTAACACAGTTTTAATTAATATAGCATTGCTAATATCATCAGAATTTAGTCCAAGTACCTTTGACTCTCTTAAGGTTTTATTATCCATGTCAGTAATATTTCTCAGGCCTTTAGATGACTTGAAATATACAATGTTTCAATTTTTAATATTGCCTGAATATGAATGACAACTACTGCTCGTTAATTTTCAAATCGTTAATCAAGAGGTTTAAATAATGGAAGTATCTTCACTTGTTTCTATTAATCTGGCATATGAACGAAGTAGAATAGACGAAGAACGAAGTAGAATAGTCCACGCAAGTAGAATATTTTTTGTTTATTAGTTAACTTTTCATTTTTGAAATTAAACTGATACTTTTTTTTCTGATAATTCCTCAATTTTGCTTAGGAATAGTGTTTAAAAAAATTATTGCTATACTTTAAAGTTTGGTTTATCTTTTCCGTAATATAATTTTTTTAAATCGAATTTAGAGATAATGCAATTTGAACTTGCCTCTTAAGTTATCTCGCTGCTCTTCTATCTCAGACTTGTTTCTATCACTCTGTTATTTCTTCATCTATGCCTTCATTGATGTTTAAATATTTTCAAAATTGTTTACATCCGTTACGAGTTCGTATAGAATATACAGTTTTTCCTTGATTTTTAGAATGCCGGATTTTTCATCATCTGAATGTAAATACTCTTCCGCAAATTTCAAAATATTTGTTAATTTCGATTTGATCCTTCTACGTGCACGATTCAACTCTTTAAGTATATTTTATTTTTCATAGTTCATTAGAAATGCTCCTGGCTAGACAAGGACTAATGATGAGTTGTATTAAAATAGTATTTTAAACGATGTACCTTTTTATAAATGAATTATTTTACTGTTTTTACCTCCACTGTGATGTCTTATATGCCACATGATGGGTTAGAGCTTGGCTCTGACTGACCGCACGTTAGTCACCAGCGAGTGCGCATAGGTTAAAGGAGTAGAAGATATCGTAGCACTGAATTTTCTTTTTGTAGCTAATTATGAAATGTTTGGACCAAACACCAAACTGACAGAAAGAAAGATAGAGTTGCTCCATATAAGATTTTTGCTCCTCTTTCTGGTGTCAGACAGCTAGACTCCGAGCTAGGGGGGGACATGTTCTATTTCAGACTGCAATTATGTGAATTTTTCACAAAATCTTTCATTGATTCTTTGTCTTTAAGCATAGACCTCACCTCACAAAAGTGAAGTGAGGTCTATGCTTTAAACGTAGGCTTGTCAACAGCTATCTTGACAAGAGCTGTTGAAGTAATTGATTGGTTAGCTCCACCATGGAACGTTAATGTTATAAAACATCTATGGGATTACCTTGGAACATAGGCGTCCTTTTAAACACTCTTCTAAATTTGTCCCAAGAGCTGGAACAAACTTTGCGCTGCGTAGATCATTTCTCCATTGTCGACTAAAAAAGAAGTTGTGCATGGGTTGTAGTTAGGAGTGGACCATATTATACATTAAAACCAATTATTTATTTATTTATTTTACAAAACCTTCCATTTTCTCTTTGTCTCTAAGCATAATTTTATTGCAAAAATTCTGATTATTTATTTGTAAAATAAAGAGGATAAATGCTAAAAAATAAAATAAATAATTGTTTGGTAAACGGTTCGTCCAATTTTGATGTTTTTATATCCATTCTAATCTCCAATGATTAGGAAGGATTGTATTTGTAATGATAACTTTTCTTTCAACATACCTAGTTTATGGAATACATTTTTAACCCCTTGTTAATTCATAGTTTAGTTTTTCGCTCTTTGGCAACAGAGAGCGCCCGCTTATTTTATTTAAATTTTTCCAAGCTGTTGGTTTCAATTTTCTCGTGTCGAAAATTAAAAGGTCCGTAGTCGTTTGTGTTGTTCTTCTTCCCCGATGATGGCTTTAAGTTTAAAGCCGAAAAATGTAGGATTTTAGCTCTGTTATGAGTTTAAAACAATTTTTACACTGATTTTAGCAACTAATAGGAACAATTTGTGCAATTTGTGTTTTTAAAATAACTAGTTAACAGTGTAATGTCCAAATGGATTCAATTGTTATTCTATGGCATTTAAAAAAAATTATTATTCTAATAATTTTTTGTGATGACCTTTATTTGAACAAAGACAGCAACTTTGAATTGAAAAATTTATATTTATATTAATTTAAAGAGCAAATAAAAACCAATGAAATATTTATGCAAAATAAGTTAAATTTCGTAGAAAGTAAATTTATATTCTTTTATTATGAAACGCAGAAAAATATACTTCTTCTGTATCTGTACCTTGCTGAGTAGCAAATCCTAAATATTATACCTAATTTTTGCTTTTTAAATATTTGTTAGAACAATGAAAACTCAAAGAAAAGAAATGAGGATCAGACAGTACATTTTAATAAAAAATCATCCACAGCATATTCTTAGGAATATTTCCCAAACAGCAGCGCTAATTAATAAACTAACGACGGTTTTCTAGCTTGAAAGTCACTGAACTGCATAATTTCTTTTACAATTAGCTTTTTTGCTTTCACGGTTCACGTATAATGGGTGGCTTTTTACATTAAAACTGCAGATTAAATGCGTCCCTTTAGTGCATTCTAACGTGTTAATTATAACAGTAAAAAGTTTTAAAGGAAAAATGAGAAAATGAAATGAAAACAAAAAGCAGTATTTTTCACGACTTATCATTTTAAATAAATCAGAAATGCGAGAAAGTTTTCTATACGGTTTCTTCTTTACTCTTACTTTAAAATATAAATTAAAATGAAAGAAAAACGGAGCAGAAGTCTTGGAAATTACCATATACATATAATGAAACCAGTGCAAAAAATTACAATTTTGTTTAGAATTTATTTATTTGATTCAAAGGTGTCAAAATTATTATTATATTAAATTTTGGAATTAATTTTGCCCAATCAGAAATGCTATGTGTTGGTAACAAACATAAGTTATGTGGTAAAAATTTGGTTAAAAGCGAATGCATTAAAATGTAACACTATAAAAAATAAGAAATTAAAAAACACGCAAAAGGAATGGAAGGAAAAGTATAAATAATTATTTCTTAAAATACAGGGTATCTCTTGTAATGCATACAATATGTGCTTAGCTGCAAACTTCCGCAAGTATTTGTCACTCTCTAACTAAAAAAATATTCTTCGACTTATTTAATCACCGAAATCTGCTATTACATCTGTGATATTTAGGTTTTTAATCTAAATCAGTTGTAACAAACACTCGTAGAATTTTGACAATCTAATATTCAAATGACTCTACTGCAGTAAGGTTTAGTGTTAAACATTGTATGTTTACTCCAAAAAATTACCATTATTTAGAAGAATGCAGTTAATTTTGAGCCAAATCACGACAGCTAAATTTAGCCAGTTTGACGTAGATCTCGATTATAAAAAAAATAACCTTAGTTTTATTTAATATCAAATTTATATGAAAATTTCGTCTAATTAAATATTTGCCGTCAACTTGGACTTGGTGTAGGACGGCTTATTTTTTACGAAAAGGCAGCGATATATTGGGAAGTATCATATATAGCTTGATGATAAATATTTTCTCCCGAATGTGTATGTGAGAGGTTCAGATGAAAGCAGAAATATGTGTTTTAAAATTAAAAATTAACTAACAAATAATTGCAGAAACGTTAGTGAAGGCTTACTGTGGAGACCCGAAAAGTTTTTGGTTTCCGTCTGTTTGTCTGTCAGTTTGTCTGTCTGTTTGTCTGCCTGTTCTGCGATAAGTGCAATAAAAAGCACCCGATTAGGTTGATTTTTGGTGGGTATGTTGGTGAGGTACCCGGAATTAGCTGTATAGGTTTTAGTTACATTTGGTCCATTTGTTCGAAAAATATTGAACATTTCTTTTTAGGTCATAATGCTTTCCTATGGGAATGCAGACGATTTTCAAATTTTATTTTTAATTGAAATGAAAATCACATATTTGGATAATGGATTTAAACGTAAAATTACTGATACTAAATTTTCGATATGGAGGTTTTAAATATATCCAAATAGTTTTGAAAATTTGCCGATACCTTTATTAGAATTTAGAAACTCATTGTTTAAATTATTGGAACATTTTTTGCATCTGTTCCGGAAATATAAAGCAGTTTATTTTCATATTTTTTACAAATCTTAAAATGAATTTCTTTTTATTTTGCTCTTTAACTTATTAGCTGCTTAGCAACCCTATTTCAAAGAAT
This sequence comes from Maratus michaelseni, assembly GCA_963931845.1. NCBI lineage: Eukaryota > Metazoa > Arthropoda > Arachnida > Araneae > Salticidae > Maratus > Maratus michaelseni. The sequence continues at coordinate 77,674,208 of OZ007592.1, read as the reverse complement.
ATCAAAATTATAAAATTCAAGGGACTCTCACTATTTTGCTGCAAAATTTTATTAGCAAAATAAATTATTTTCGGGAGATTTTAGTATTCTATTGACATAAATAAGAATTTATTTTTATACAAGTTTATTTTTTTATCTAAAAAGTTACATGGATAAGAAGTTCATAAGAATTTGAGAATATCATTGCATAAACCGTGTTTAATTTAACGCTTCTAATTTCTGAAACCTCCGAGGTATTTTATATGCCTATAAATATATATGTAATATAAAAAAAATAAATTGCGGATTGTAAGATGCTAAATAATATGAAAGGTGAGATTTAAAAACAATGACTTTCACAGCTGACGTTGAGGCTCCTGATCTGCATATTTACTAGTTTATTACGTATCTATAACTAATTATCTGTATGTAATGAAATGTATTTAACCTAGCCGCTTACCCACTGCTAGTCATATGGTGTTTAATCAACTAAATTATAAGAATTATTTCATTTAAGCATATGGCACAATGAAACTTATTTGATGATTTCCATGTTTCATACATACATTCAGTATTGGCCGTGGAGTAACATCATGACGTCAGTCCGAAAATTTCGGCCACATCGGATCTAGTAACCTTTTAATATAAGCCACTTACGACGCTGACTAAAAAGACAGGCTGCCTCACTGCGTTGCACGTGGACAGCGTTTGGGGACACTTGAGTCACGTGATGCACGTGCTGGGAAAGCATGAATGCAGGTGCATGAAAAGAGCATCACGTGATAGTCATACAATAAACAAACAAAAAATAAATTTTGTTTAAATTTCGCTATTATTTTTCTTGTTAGGGAGCTTTATCTGCGCTAAAAAAAGTTTAGATGGATCTGTCCTATAATAAATAATAAAGGGGTTAAATAGGGTTTTATAAAAAGTTTTAAATAGGATGTAGTAGAAACTATTTCAAAAATCATTTTAAAATTATTTTATACAATTTACCACTACAAAGCGCTACCAACGTAAAAAAAAAAAAAAAAAAAAAAAAAAAAAAAAAAAAAAAAAAAAAAAAAAGAAGATTAAATTCATTCGTGGGAAGTGAGTTTCAATTGCGTAGTTATGCAATTTCCCACCAGCAGCGCTATAAGCATAAAAAAATCTATCACGCGATAGTTTTTTTCAAAACATAAAACTGACTATGGGGAATGAAATGAGAGTTTAAATTGCATAGTTGCAATTTTCCACCAATGCCGCTTCTAACACAAAAAGCTTTCATATGATAGTTTTTTTTTAAATCTATATCAAAACATAAATTTGACTACGTCGGAAGTTTATTCTGAAGATCCGAGAGAAATTCTTTCAAAATTTACATCTACTTCAAGTATCTTATCTACATCTTTACATGCATCTGTATATTACAATTTATCATGGGAAAACTTTTGTAAAAATATAAATTGGCATTACTGTAAGATAATTAGATACATTTCAATGGTTAATTCTAAAGTATTAATGATTATAAGGATACAAAAAGCTCCAAGAAATAATTTATAATAATAAAAGAAAGTTTTTGACTGTGTGTGTAAGTGTATGTGTGCTTGTTTGTTTTTTGGAGATGACTAAGGAAATCTATCGGACGTCTACAAATTTGGACAAGACTAGGCGAAGACAGATCCCGATGCATCTGAGACTCAGATTTTTGATTTTTTGATAATTAGCAGAGATATTAATTAATGAACCTCATTAAACGCTAATAAACGAGCTTCGATTGCCCTTAGTTTGCCGGTGTCACAGTCGCTTACATATATGTCCGGGTAAACGTGAAACTTTATGCAGAAAAACAAAACAAAAACATGTTCCTTTTTTCAGTTGCTTAAAATCCTGGTCGCGCGGTACAGAATGGACTTAAAAAAATAAGGATACCCATAGATACACTGTACCTTTGTCGTTCTGATGGTATTTTTTAATAAAAAGAAATCAATATTTATTATTTTTAAAAATGTTTTTCCAAAAATGTTTTCACATTGTTTCTTTTTTCCAACGATGGGTCAATAGCGCGCAATCAAAATCAATCGGGAGCAATGCGTTGGGTTCCTATATTGACCTCGTTATGGCTAAAGTCTGTTGCTATGACAACAGGAATGATTTTGTCTTTAACCTTACGGCAGCCTTTTTTCTGTTTTGTGACTGCATGAAACAAAATCAGTTAGTAAGGATTTTCGTAGGCCCTTTTTAAAAACTTAATAATTGTTATTCTGTTGTTATGGCCCGTAGGCCTGTTGTGGTCCAATTTTCTCTCATTAGAGTTCAACGGGGCATGATCTCATTTTCTTTTCTCGGCAAACTGGGAGCGATACGGGAATGGGGTATTTTTTTATTATAATGTTTTATGTTATTCACTGCATTCTCACTGTTTCTGTCTTTTTTTCTCATTAGACTGGTGCCGGCCCATGTTAAATATTTATCAGAAAATTTAGACGGGTAACGCCTATGTTATTCACATCATTCTCATTGTTTCTGTCTTTTTTTTCTCACTAGACTGGTACCGGGCACAAGCCTAGGTTTTGATATTTTCCGAAGACTTAGACGGGTAACGCCTATGTTATTCACAGCATTCTTATTGTTTCTGTCTTTTTTTTCATTAGACTGCTGCCAGGCGCAGGCCTAGGTTTAATATTTATCCGAAGACTTAGACGGGTAGCGCCTATGTTATTCACTGCATTTTCATTGTTTCTGTCTTTTTTTCTCATTAGACTGGTGCCGGGTACAGGTGAAGGTTTAATATTTATTAGAAGACTAAGATGGGTAACGCCCAGTGTGCTTACAAGTAAGAAATTGAAATCCTTCAGACTGCGACTTATTGTTTTAAATACATCCAAGAATTGTTGTACTTCTTTCTCTACAGCCCGTGTATTCGAATTCTTGAAATATAAATAAAAATATAAATATTAAGTGAGGCGATTTTTTTAAAATTTTTTCTTATACCTTTTTAATTAAGGCAAGAGCGCAGAATTTTTTCTTTTTTTTAAAGAAATTTTTAATATAATTAGAAATGTGCAACGTATGCACTGTGGTAACATTATGTAGAATATATATTATGGTATCTTTTTTTCTTTCCTTCAGTTTACTTTACTGTAAATTTATAATGTTATATTTTAAAAATAAACATAAAAATCTAAATAAACTTGAAATATTTGTTTTAAAATTCTTAAAATCCATATTTGTTTTTGATTAGAAACTAAACATGGCCAATATATTCAAAGACTGCCAGTTTTCTTAAACTAAAGGTTATAATGCAAAAAAAAAAAAAAAAAAAAAAAAAAAAAACGTTTTTGTTAATACATTCTAAACTACACCAATGCGATAATTCTTATGGTACGTCTATAAATATGCATTAAGAGCATTTCTTTTAGAAGATAAGTGTTTCAAATTTTTAAAAAAATTGGATTGGAAAATTTCCATGTCAATTTCATCAATTTTATTACATATTTTCGGTTTAATATTGCTATGGTTTCTTTTCACCACAGAAAAGAAGAAGAATTTTGAATTTTCAAACAGCAAATAAAATCGACGCACATATTTGGGTGATAAAAAAAACTAGTCGTTGGGGGCCACCGTAATACTTACCCATCATGTATATGTATAATGTAAAATATTAAAATAAAAATGTGTAAACTACTTATAAAATGCATTGCAATTCAAATAAAATCGTGGCTTGATGACGTCATAAAAAGGCTCGATTACTGAATTGCTTGAAAGAGGTTTTTCCTTATAACTCCAAAAATAATACTCCTATTAACTAGCTGTTTATTGCATCTGATTAAGCGTCAAATTTCCAATTAAAATATATCTTTGAAGTGAAATTAGGATGAAATACAGGGTCATGAAAAATCGAAGAGTGTGGAAAATAGGATTACAAATATCTCGGCAACTCATTATCCAATCGACTTCATGTTTTATGCAAAATTTATGTTTTTTTATTGTCTTTTATATTTACTACTTAAAATAAACAATTTCGAAAATTTTTATATACCTTTCATCAGAACGAATATTTCGAGAGTCCGAAAAAAAATGTTCCGGTTAATCGAGGTTATTGAAATGAAATAGGCTTCTTCCCATTATTACATACTAAGTACATACCAAATTGCAAGTCTCTATCTCAATTTGTTCGGGAGATAGAGCGTTTACAGACACACAGACACACACACAGACACACACACACACAGACACACACACACACAGACACACACACACACAGACACACAGACGGACGGCAAATTTTTTTTTCTAAAAATATGTTTTTTGGAATCTCCAGTGTCTGAAACGTGTAAATCCGTCAAAATTTTTTTTTCGATTTTCAAAACGATTACAAGACTTACCCTATACTACGTATGATGGGTAAGTAACAGCGTTCATGAGTAAACAAGAGAAAAGGAAATATTAAGAAAAAAAAAACACATTTTTACTATAATAATAATAATAATAATTAAACGTATGCTTTATTCATTAGGAAACATAATCCAAATTAAGAAATTAATTTGTTTTCGCCTGCATACAAAATAACGTTAAATAGTACACTCCGAATACGATTTCTAACAATTTGCCTTTAAATACCGCAAGTGGAAAACAATATTTGTTCCGAAAAAGACAACAATGAAAATAAGTGAATCAGAAACTTTAAAAATACACCCATACTATACTCTTAAAAATGTCTCCGAAACAGACAAGCTAATTAATAAACAAAGATCAGCTTTCTAGCTTGAAAGTCACTGAACAGTATAATTTCTTTTACAATTACTTTTTCTACTTTCATGGTTCGTGCCTAAATGGGAAACTTTTTTACATTAAAACATCAGATTAGATGCATTACTTCGGTGAATTCTAACGTACTAATTATAAGGAGTCAAAAAAGCTTACAGAAATAACGAAGAAATAAAACGAACAACAAATTTATTAGACTACGACTTAGCTTCTTAAATAAATCCAAAAGTTAGGAAAACCTTTCTCTACAACCTCTTTATTCTAACCTTAAAATATAAATTAAAATTTTAATGAAACATGAGAAGAATTTTTCATAAGACTTTTTAATTAATACAAGAACATAGGATGAAATATTTTATGAATTTATAATAATATTTCCTTGTGGAACAGAATTGTTAAGACACTTTTTCTTCTGTGTTACACTTTTTATTTGAATTTAGAGTCCTGAAACAAATATAAAACGCTAAACAAACAAAAAGTATTTGTTTAAATATTCTTAAAATCTACTTTTTTAAATTTTCTTTTAGAAAATTAAACACGGTTTTTATTTTGCATAAAGATATGTAAATTTTTATTATGAAATATGTAATGAAAAACAGATTTAAGATGAATACATTCTAGTCTAGACCAATGTGATAATTACTAGAGTAATTACTGGAGTAAGTGATTAAAAAAAACTACTTAAGTTCACTTTCAAATGCGTTTATTGCAAACATTGAAGGTAGGCTCACATGTGTAGACAAAAATGACATAGGTTTATTTATTAAATGGAAGAATACCAACGTTATAAATGCACAGATAATACACAAAAGAGCAGCAAATAGCTATTTCGAGTCTACAAGCGATATTATTCTTCAGTGCGACAAAGAGCAAAGCATAGCGTGATAGAAAAAGTAAGACTGGGAAAAACGACAGAGGGGACTTGGCTTATATACCGGATGTGGATAGAGAACGTGCCAAAAGCAACCAATGAGAAGAAAGCAGCATGAAACAACTGAGTGGACAAGTAGAGACATTTAAAAGAGAATAAAACAAGAGAAAACCAAAAAATGGAAATTAAATTAAATTTCTCCAAATACTTGGAAAATCAGGAATACTAGATAAGTCATTGACTAAGGAGTGAGAAATTTGAATGATGTGGTAAGATTTCGAAAAATCAGGATCAAGGTTAGAAGTACATTTCTGGATAATATTGGCTGAGGAACAGTTGAACCTATGTTGAAAAGACCATCAATGTTGAGCAATAGAAGAAAGTTTATGCTCCTGATTTTTAACATAACCTTCATGCTCTATTAAACGAAATATAAGAGCACGTTTAGTCAAACCAATATAAGAGAGACCACACTGGCAAGAGAGTTGGTAAATACCCCAGTTATCTATATGATCAATGGGATGTTTGAGATTTGAAAAAGAGATTTTATTAACAGGAGAAAAAATAACATTGAATTCGAACCTTCTTAAAATTTTAACAATTTGCTGACTGATTTTAGGAAAAAATGGCGAAACAACTGAAGTATTAGTGCTGGAATTAAAATTCTTACCAGTAAATTTATTTATCCGTTGGTACTCAGAACTGTTCTTTATTGCAAAAACAACGTTAGTCAATCACAGTGCCAAAATATATTCCATTGACCAACAACAGAACAAGAAGAAACTGTGACTGAAACGATGATGAATATGACCATGTATCTCAATGAATAGGTGAGAAGGCTTACAGATTTTAATTTCCACTACTTTTGAATTGTAATCATCGAATTATTTAATTCCAGAATTCGGTGATTTAGTTAGGTGAATATTACTATTAGGAAAAAGTAGTATTTGAAATCCGTAATATTTGGAAACTATGTAATGTCAATTCTTAAAATTAAATTACTTACGCTGGGGTATTTTGAACACCATCGTATGCTACAAAATTAAATATGCATGTTACAAATGCATATTTTTCGAAAATATTGTCACATATGTTAAGCCTATGTTAAAGAAATTGTTTTTTAGAATATTGTACTACACGGTAATTGTATTTGACTTAAAATCCTTGTTATAAAACAATAATTTATTTTCCTAGAATTTTAGAAATATATGGTGTACAAAATACACGCACGAGAAGTTTTGCTGTGTGCATTTGTGCGAGTATTTGAGGATCAAAATGCAAAAGTACATGATTTATGTCTGTTTTGTCAAATACCTAATAAATATATGTTTCTTGTATCATTTGAAGGGCACTAAATCCCATTGACTGCAAAAATAACATACGTCCTTACCTTTTTTAATTTGTTTAAAAATTTGATTATTATACTGAAATAAAAAACTGATAACCGAAAAACGTACTTAAAAATTTAAAAGATACATTGCGAGCACGAAAAATTTCCTAAACTATCAAGCAATTGTGTCTAGCACAGTTTTTATTGATTTCAGAAAATTTTTAAATCTTGTACTAATGTAGTGTTTGAAGTCACTGATTCAAATGTAACGTCCATAAATATACATTAAGAATGTAACCTTTAGAACTTTAGAAGATAAATGTTCCGACTTTTTAAAGTTTAGATGAAAAAAAAAAACCCTTATAAATTTGGTGAGTGATTGTGTTACTGGAGGGAAGATAAAATATTAAATAATCTACAAATATTAAATCTGAAGTTTTCTCTTAAATTGATAAAAATAAAATACTTTTTGTATAATAATTTCAAGAAGTGAAATATTACGAAGGTATAACTTTTAACACTTTTCAACATAGTTGAAAAGTGTTTAAGTATTCGGTTTTTCTATCTCTCTACCGCCTGTCTGCGGCCTGTCCGTACTCTAATTCTAAAAGACACTATAATATACACGGATTGTTATAAAATTGATATATGTTATTGAGGTTTACTGTGGCATGTTCGATATTGAAAATGAAGTATGTAACACTGATACTTCGTGTACAGGGGAAAAAAATCCTAAAGTAATATTCCCAAAATGGGAGAAATGGCGCCTAATGGGTTTAAATGCCATCGGAACAATACGATCGATCATAACATACATCGGGATTTCCAAACTTTAAATCTTCGTAGTTCTTAAACTACTTGACGGAGTGATTTAACTTTTGGTATCTTAAGAAAAATTTACCGAAAACTTTGAAAGAGCTACCAAAGTTGGGTGTTAGTATTGGAAATTTCAAAGTTTGGAAGAATTTCCGCATGAAGACGGCCACCTGAACTTATTTGTTTAATATTGAAAGAAGACTTAATTTTGAATGGAATAGCTATTTGTGTTTCTCTCTGTGAATTTTAGAAATGGAGTAAAAACCATCGTTCGAATTTTTTTGGGGTACTGTACATACATACATGTACGTCTTTGTATATAGTGATTTGACTATAAATTTTGTATCGAACGCTAATGTTGGACACCCTGTATATGACATCATAAATTATACGTAGATAGTGTGCAAACAAATATTGATAACTATTAATAATTAAAATTGAAAAAGCATATATATATATATATATATATAACATTGATGTGATGTAGAAGGAAAACATGGACGCTAAAGAAAAAAAAATCATAAAGGTACTGAAAATAAACAAGGTTACAAATGCGAAAGATATTTTCGTAATTCGTAGGTTCGAAATATATTTTTAATCAAACGAAGTTCAGAATGTTTCTACTCGAAGGAATCATTAAATGTTTCTCACAAAGAAAGGATATCAAAAATAAGCATAGATAAAATACTTTGTGCGAATTTTAATTCATAAACTAAAACCAATAACAACGTTGGTACGCACAAATATGAAAAATTGGCACAAAAAATTGCATACGGCCATTTCGAGGATTCCTGGATCCCCTTCCTCAGTGCATGAAAAAAAGGATTAAAATGGGTTCAAAGAACCCCTCGGTTATAGCCCCGAGTACTGGCTTGAATGAAAATGCTAAAACAAGAGTTTATATATCCCAAAGAAATGACGTAATTAACCGGAAGTAACTGAAAAAAAGGAGTCATTGCGCAGGATACCTCCATACGTGTGAGAGAAAAGGGGTGCTGGTCATATCATTCACTAAGGAAGAAGTATGTTTGTGAATAAAGTAAGCCTCATAAAAGTCAAGATCTATAACTGAATTAAATTTTTGGATAATTTTAGCTTTTCAATAATTAAACTGGTGATTGGAATTCCAGCAATGTTTAGCTATTGTACATTTCTCACATTCCTGCTTTTTAACATAATTTGGTGTTCTTTCAGCCTAATTCTAAGAGCAAGCTTTGTCTGCCCAATGTAAGAGAGGCCGCATTCACAAAAAATATTATAAATGTCCCAGGTATTATGTTCGTCAATTGGATCTTTAATATTGGAGAAAGAAACTTTATTGGTTGGCAAGAAAACAACTTTGAAACTAAACCTATTTAGAATACGAGAAATTTTTGTACTGATTTTATGAAAATAAGGTAAGACAATAACATTTTTAAATTCTTTATTTGCTGGAACAGAATCAGTAATGGCGGTTTAGATAAAATACGGTTAATTATATTTACGCTAAATCCACGATCGATGGCGACTGCTTTAATATAGTTAATTTCATTATTAAGCAACTCAGAATTTGAACAAATTTTACGTGCACGGAAAACAAGTGTATTGAAAGCTGCTAATTTTTGATGTGGGGGATGATTGGATCTGTAATGAGGGGGCAAACTTACTGCAAAAGGTTTACGGTAAACTGTTGTCAAAAATTCACAGTCATTACAAATTACTAGGACATCTAGAAAAGCTAGATGTTGTTGAGTTTCAATCTCATTGATTCCTTTAGATGACATGCTGCCGAGTTTCAGTCGCGTGAGTTTCTTGGTTATTGCTTGGCGATAAAGTAAAGTAAACAAGTTTTGAGTAACAAGTTTGAGCTGTCATAAAATACTTTGTTAAAAAAGGTTTAACCTCCACGGACATACAAAAAGAGTTGCATTCCACCTTAAAGGATTCTTGTCCTTCATATTCGACCACAAAGAAGTCGGCTGCTGAATTTAAACATGGTAGGAAATCAATTCAAGATGATGAACGCTCAGGAAATGATGAACGCTCAGGATGAAAACCACGACGACCAACGAAATCGTCTCAAAAATTCACAATGCCGTATTGAATGATCGCCGATTGAGATACGCGAACTAGCTGACACTGCAAACATCTCGATAGACCGTGTCCACTACATTTTACACGATGTTTTGGGAATGAAAAAGCTTTCCACTCGATGCGTGCAGCGTTTGTTGAACGTCGACCAAAAACGCCAAAGAATGAACATTTTTCAAGAGTCTTCTGAAATGTATCGTGTTGCAAGTTGAAAAATAAATTTAAATAATCTCAAAAATCTTATATTTTATTTGCCAAGCCGAGAACTTTTCGAACCACAGACAATTTTTAAATAAAGTAGACAATTTTTCTTTTCCATAATAACTTTCAATTCTATTAGAGACTCTTAGTGAGATTACTCTTTGCCATTACCGCCTGTTGATCGAAATATATATCTCCATTTTAAATTGTATAGTTTGTAATATATTTATATATTTTTTATATGTGGCTCGCAGCAGAACTATAAACAAATTTCGATTAATTATTATCTTTCTGCGATCCCAATTCGGAATTTATTAACTTTCTAAGGCTCCACATGTTGTTGGGAAAAGACAGAATGGAAGTTTCAAACAAATCGATTGACAGAGCAGAAAACCATAACATCAGTATTGAGGATGCCTGGGACGATAGGTGAAAATATTTTTGTGAAACTTTTAACATATGACTGGTGTTATGTGATTTTTAAGATGTTTTTAAGACTTTCGAAATATGTACAATACCTATCTATATGTTGAAAAAATAAAATAATGTATGTAAAAATAGGTAGTTCGGGAGAATTATTAAGTAGTAGTTACGGCTTAAAACATTTTAAGTTAAATGTTTCGAAACAGTCAGTTTTAGATATACATTTAAATAGTTTCATTAGGAAAAGTTCCTTCGTGTGAGATATTGAGAATAAATTATAACAAAAGCTAACACAATAATAAAAATGTTTAATATTCAAAAATACAAAAATCAACCAGAAAAGTTATATAAAACCTTTGTTCTGTGATGCTGGTCTAATAAAGATGCATGCTATATTACAATTTAGCAATTTTCGATATTATTTATTTATCAGTTTTATGCTAAATTAAATTAAGATAAAAACCGCGGTATTTTTTAAAAATCTTTTTGGCAAAAGAGCCAAAATAATTTATTCTTTATTTGCACAAATTACGTAAACTACATGTAAAAGTATAACTGTTTTACTTGTAACTCATTTTCAGTGATTTTTGTTTTGAAATCTATGTATGGTACGTAATGATCAAAGAAAAGCTTGCTTGATTTCATATACCTGTCGAAAATATTTTGTATATACCACTTTTTGTAGGCCTAAGCTTTAAAAAAAATTATAATCTAAAACTGGTAATTTATTTTTCATTTAATCAAACATTTACTCCCAATACAAATAAATAAAACGCAACTATTAATGTAATTGTAAAAATGCATATAATATGAGAAATAAAAATATTTAGTATTAATTTAAAAGATAATTCATATATAGGCATGACAAAAAGAAAAATTCAAGACAGAATGAAAGAACACAGAAGAGATATAAACTTAAGTAAATCACCAATAGCCAGTGCAATAGCCAGGTTAAACAATAAATCCCCAATTACAATAGACTTCAGTAATGTCGAAAAATTAGCCAATTATAATAATTTAAAACTACGCATTACAGAGGAAAGCAATAGAAATATATACATCAAATTCAGAAACTTGCAATGATATGGCTCACGCCAAAATTGATACCAGATGGCGCCACGTGTTGTTGGGAAAAGACAGAATGGAAGTTTCAAACAAATCGATTGACAGAGCAGAAAACCATAACATCAGTATTGAGGATGCCTGGGACGATAGGTGAAAATATTTTTGTGAAACTTTTAACATATGACTGGTGTTATGTGATTTTTAAGATGTTTTTAAGACTTTCGAAATATGTACAATACCTATCTATATGTTGAAAAAATAAAATAATGTATGTAAAAATAGTTAGTTCGGGAGAATTATTAAGTATAAATATTTAATCAAAAGGAATATATGTCTGTTTTTAATTGAATAATTGTATCATTAGCACTTAAGCTGTTCCAGCATAAAAGTTATAATAGGCATAACAAAATATTCCATAACGAACATTTCTTTGGTACATTAACATGTTTTGAACTCGTGCCAAATATGTTCATAAATTAAGATGAGTATTCTTTTTGTTTCACGAACAATTGTTAAGCAGCTATTTAGCCCAAATAAAAATCTAAAGAAATAATTTCTAAAATCAGTGATTCGGAAGCAGAGCATGTAATTATGTTTCAGTATTTATGAAATTATAGCATGTTACTGGATGAACGAATGTCAATTTTCGTTTTTGTTTTTAAACGAGTAAGGAAAATATAATTTTTAACGATCATGAGTAAAGTTTTTACAAGATTATTTTTGGAATAATAAAATATTGCACATTATAATCTGAATTTTATCGAATTGTCCTAAAAATACTCAATTTTTTTGTGAGAGTTTGAGCTAACGAAAAAAAGTAACTCTTCACCATTATATTAAAAAAAAAATCTTCGTATTTTTCTTTTCTTTTTCTTTCATGTATATGTTATGTTATTATGCTAATTTGTTAGTTCCCGGCAGGTGAAAAGTGTGTTTTAATATATGATTGATTACTTTCCCTTTTTACTGGTTTATCTGCCTCTCCATGTTAATCATACCTAGTTCGCAATTTCTAGAAGTCTTTATGACAAAGTATATCATGTTTATTGTCTTTAATCTGTTGTCTCACATATTTGAACCTCTGTTCTTTCCATCTTTAAAAATTATATTCTGAGATAATTACAACTTTTACCTCTTATCCATGTGTATTGATATCTAAGCTTCGTAACGAAATTATTAAGATGAGTAATCGTGCCTTTTAATCAAGTAAGAGGGAAAATAATGCACTAATGCTCAGTAATATTTCATTAATACACATTCAGAAGTTTTGATAATAAATATAGAGTTGAGTTTGATCAAGGCATGCTTTTATTAAATGGGTTTATGAATCTGAGTATTTTTTCCATTAGCAAAAGCTTTAGGTACGAAATTGTGGTCAATTGTTGCTTTAATTACACTTTACTAATTTCTTTAATTTTGAGAAATCTTACTTAATGTATTACTGAATGAATAGTTTATAAACCTCTCTACGAAACTTTGCAATTTAACAATCACGAAATTAGCCTGTCTTTATTTGTTAACATTAGTCGAATTTTCATATTTTAAATTATGTTTTAATGAAATCATAGTTTTATGAATTCAAAAGATATCCGAAGGAGTTTTGAAATTAACTTTACATAATTAACTTTTGTAGGTAATTGGGATAATTTTATTTAAGAATGCATTGACCATTTCAATAAAATTACTGCTAGGGGAAAAATTGCTTTCTACACTACATTTAAATGAATTAATAACTCTACTCAAATAAAATTTTAATATTAATGTTATAGATTGCTGAGAAGAGAACAATTCAGTGTTTTTAATCACCGTGTACTGCACGAATATTTCTAATTTTTTGTTTCTTTACTGTTCTAAAACAAAGACACATGCTCAACAATTTTTAAATAAAGTACTGTAACATAGTTTTGACTGCAAGTAGAAAATACATATTAGTAAGTACTCCACAAATAATGAATTTGCAAACAACGAGTGGAATATCGAAAATCATTACTTCCTGCACGCACGATTAAACTCAGAAGGACGAACACCAAAATTAGTTTAGTCAAAGGTATATTTCGTGATCAACGTATTCAGTTTACAGCAGAAGTATAGGAATACTGTTAAAATACTAAATTATGTATTCAGCCTTGAAATATCCGAAACATGGTATTTAAATTCAATGTATATAAACTTTTATTTTGCATTGTTGAAATATTTATTTCCATGATATAAGCATTTGATTAAATGTTAGATCATATCTTGCTAGTTTTGCACGCAAATGTATATTTTTATGATTCTGAGTTTTGCATTTATTTTTTAAAACTCATATTTCTTTTTTTTTCTTAAAAAAAATATATTTATAGTTTGTTTTGGAATAACTTAAAAAAAAGAAATAATCTCTTTATTCTTCGGATCTGTTTCAGTTGGACTTTAACAATTAAATTCAATTAAATTCAGTAAATCAAACCAATATATTTTAAATTAGAAATATTATTTAACAAAATGTTTTTTAAAATATAGTTAAAATGCTTCAGTGATACAAACAGTAAGAACAAAAGGCTTATGCAAAAACACCTTTTAATGATCGACGTACGTTTCAACGCTGAGACGGCGCCATTTTCAAGATAACACATGGGCTGATAAGTTCCCGGTCTAATAAAGAAAACACAACTTTTTAACAAAACTTTATAACTTTATGACTTTATAACTTTATAACTTTAATAAATAACATAACTTTAATAATAAATAATAATAATTTAATAATAATAATAATAATAATAATAATAATAATAATAATTTTATAATAATAATTTTACAATAATAATTTAATAAATGAATAAAAATAATAATTTTAATATTAAATAGCATAATTTTATAACCAAAAAGCTCCAAACAGTGCTCAGAATCATCGATTCGTTGTTGTTTTTGGTTAAAAGTCAACACGCGCGGCAGCCACTTTGACAACAGGTTTTTCATAGACAAATGTTCATTCAAAATAAAATCTACACTTTCCTTGGATATCTTCAGAGTCTGAGCTATCTCCTGCAACTTCACTTTACGGTTTCCCAAAACGATTTTGTGGACTTTTTTTATGTTTTCCGGAGTAACCACCTCTTTTGCGTGGCGCATCACTGGTGTCCGTACGACCACGTTTAAATTTAGCAAACCAGTCAATAATGGTTGATTTACCTGTTGCAGTGTCCGGATAACGCTTATCAAGCCAAGCTTTTGTTTGAACGGTGTTTTTTCCCATCAAATAACAATTCTTGAAATTCTTATTTATTCATTTTTTTGTTTATCAACAAAGTCGTTCAACTGAAACCACTCTAACGTTTTATCCACACGGTGAATCGTCATGATATTTTTTCTGCTATCTTTTAAAGGTTAGTATTTACTAAAAAAAACATCGGTTCGGCGATTGCAACGCCATCTCTGTGACAGACCGGGAACTTATCAGCCCATGTATTATATAACGGTAAAAAAAATATTCTCGCAAATGTTTGAAAATAAAATTGAAAACATGAATCACGAGATCATATATGTAAAAAAAACAGGTGCTTGAAGTAGCCAACTGTAAACGTGTAAATTAATATTTCGTTAATGCTTTTTTAAAATTGAAAAATACCTTGTGCCAAATTTTAGATAATTTAAAAGAGGTTGATTTATTGCATATGTTCTCATTACGCATGTAGATTTCTATTGATTCACGGATAATAGATGGGAAATAGAGTCTTGATGAATAAATTATTTTACTATTTTCAAAATCAATTTTTAATGTCTCGGTCCTATGTAGTCTTGCCAATGCTGTAGTACTTCTGTCATATTTGATATCTGACATATGCTCTTTTAAACTTGTTTTAAACTTTCTAGCGGTCATTCCTATATAATATTGTAATGTTTCATCTGATCTGGTGTTATCTTCCCCCTTCCGTCGGAATAGCCCTAAATTCAATTGGGGCTTGTAGGCAACAATCAAAAACATACGCATACAATTTGGTTAAATTCTATGCCTAACTTCATACACTTTTTGACGATACTATAATGAAAATGGCACAAAAATTGCTATTATAGTGCCCCCTTTGGGCGGAATATCTCTAAATTCAAGTAAGACTTGCTGGTCATAGCCAAAACCTATAAACCTTTTGTTGTTTCTATTTGTATCACTTAAGCATTTTAACTGTATTTTAATTATAATTAGTGATCTTACTCTGTGATTAAAATGTTTTTTGTTTGTATATGATATTTATTTCATTATACGTATTTAATAAAATTTCTAGTTCAAAATATTTTTGTTTGACTTGAAAAAACTAGAATATTGGCAGCTATGGAAACCTATTGATTTGGCTAGTATTAGTGGTAGATTTCTTCAACGAAAAAAGTATACAAATTCGAGCATGTCTCCTATAACAGGATTAGAAAACGACATTTTCAAAGTAAATTCTACGTGATTTGAAACAAGAATTCCAGGCAAGAAACGATTAAAAGTTTTTGAATACAATTCAATTAAGTTTGCAAAGCTGAACTTTCAGAGAACTACGGTCTATTATTACTTTATTTTGTAAACAAAATAAAAAGTATTGGAATCGTGAAAAATTTCGAAATATTTTTTAATGGATTTACACGTTTTGGGATGTCTTTAGCACGATTTGACTATTTTTACTTTCTCCAATGTACATAAAAAGAAATTATTGATATCATGAAAGTTATTTTTTAATTCGGTTTTTGTTGGATTTACACGTTTTGGGATGTCCTGAACATGATTTGAGTATGTAAATAAAATATCTGTCTATTTGTCTGTGTGTCACACAAATTTTGTGGATGCTTTATCTCAATAACAATGCAAGGAATTTCATAAAACTTTAGATTAGTTAGCTGTTGACATAAATTGGTGCTGAGATTAAGTCTTGATGTATATCTCCCTACACGTGGCGCTACTATACACTGTTTTTTCCGAATTTCTGTGACCGCTATATGTTGGCATGTATGGGATGGAATTTGATGAAACGGTTAGACATAAGGAAATAATGATTAGATTTTGGTGCATATAGCCCAACATGCTGCTGTTCTTTGCTTTTCACGATTCTCATGTTAGCTATATCTTGACATTTGTGGGTTGCAATTTAACCAAATTAATACTTTAATAAGACATTTATTAAAAATTATGTTATGTTTCAGTTTTGCCTTTTTCACTCAAAAGGGGGTCTGCTATGTTCGACTTTTCACAGTTTTACGATGAACATTTTAACGGTTTTTAAGTTTCTGGGTTGTAAAAATGCATCAAGTTTCGTATTTGAAATTATTAATTAAAAATATATGTGTTGGTCCAATTTTGTATTTGAATACACAGCAGGGAGCGCTGTTAAACTGCACCTTTTTTTTAATCACTGATCTCTCTAACTCCGAGTTAAATAAAAAAAATATATACTATTATTTGTAATTGATACTCTATAACAACGCTATTTAGATAAATGTATTAGACTAATATAGAAGAAAGATTTGTGATGGCAACAGTATACTTGTTATAAATTGTAAAGTTTATCTTCTGTAGCCCATAGCTTCAATACATTGAACATGCCTTTGAACGTTCATCTGCCATTTATTGTGTTTGAACATTAAATAAATTTTCAATCATTCTCGTTGAGTTAAATTCAAGAAATGAACTATAATTCGTAATTTATGGAGTATCTCAGTGCTATTTAAATAAATATATTAAAAAAAAAAGTTTTCTGATGGCCACTGCATATTTGTTATAAAATGTAAAGCATCTATTTTATAGCTCATAGTTGGAGCCGCCTTTGAACATTTGCTTGCTATTAATTCTGTTTGAGCATAAAATAAATGTTCATTCGTTCTCGTTGATATAATAAATATAAATCTTCCCGTTTTAGCATCGGCTAAAAGCATTATTTTTATTCAAACATATGAACAGGTTAGTGTTATCTGTTTAAATATAATTAGATAATTAAAAAAAAATCACTTGTGTTAACATTCGTTCATATGTATTGTAACAAGGCTTATGATTCAATAATCTTCCTTAGAAGTAATGTGTTTTCAAGTTGAACTGTATGTTATTTAAAAACTGTAAAGCTCTTAACTGATTTGAAATCACCGTAATAGCCAATTAAAAATAAAAGTGAACACGATATATGTACGTAGTTTTGACATTCTCCTAGAAACTTAAAGTATTATTTCATGAAATAATTTTGATAATAATTATTACAATGCAAAATATGTAATGACGGTAGTGTGATATTCTGTAATCAAAACTTACAGGTAATTAGTCAAATAATGTAATATATTATATTTTCACAAAAGTAATATATCTACTCTAGGATATTTTTTTGTTGTCCAAATTATTGACTTTATAAAACTGATTGAACATCCAATATTAATTTCATGATAAATATTTTATTTTTAATTCAATGCTTCTTAAATCTAACATAAAAAATTAAAGGATATAAGAGTACTTACAATTATATTTGTTAAATAACTAATGTCATAATAAACTACGTCACGTCCGTGGGCAGAAATTTATATCTGCTAAAAAACTCACCAAAAGACAGTAGTAGAACACTTCTGTTTGGAAAAGAATCCTGTTAACTACTTTGTATGTAGAAAGAAGTTACAAACATAATACGTATGTGTAAAAAAAGTACGTTTCCTGAAATATCTTTAAAAATATTGAACTTAAAGATTACGCCATTAGTTTCACGTGGAAGAAAAACACAGGTAAAAATTGTAAAATAACAAAATCAACTAGAATAACGGATTGTTATAATAATGGTGCAAACATTATATCAGTAGCAGCATTTGGTTCAGTCTATTTTGTGTGAGAAAATAATTTAAGAAAAAAAATCCCTGTTGTGTACATATTTCCGTGGAACATCATTGTTACGAACTAGTGGTTAGCGTCTAGTTAATGAAATAGTGCACTTTTAATAATTTTTTCTCATAATCTGGTTAAGAACTGACATGATGTTAAATAAGTTCAAAGCAATAAAAAACATTTTCATGTCCTTGATTTGCTTTTTTTAAAAGAAAATTTAATACTAAAAATATCCATCTCTGGAAGACTGACACAACCAGTAAATGAATTTAAAATATGAATTATATTTTTATATTAAATGAAGTTATGCATGTTTCTTGCCCTTTACTTTCATATTTCTTCTTTCATAAGATGCAACATATGAACAAAATCAGCAATCCATGCGCTCAACTAAGGTATGGAATTATATTAGGTATGATTTTAGCAGCAGCTGCTTTCCTACTTACAAAACACAACAATAATTATTACAATAAGATATTACAACTTTCAATAAATATTTCTTTAATAGCTTAATGATATTGTGATTTGCAAATTGCACAAAAATAAGTTCTATTAATAAGAAACATTAACATAATATTTTACTTTCCGGGTTACTTTCGCTGCACAAGCAGCCGATGTACAACAAAACTACGAAAAATCGAGAAAATCACACAAAAATCGCTATCAGAGCGCCCCGTTCCGTCGGAATAACGCTACATTCAATTAGAACTTGCAGGCAATAATATAAAACATACACATACAATTTTGATTAAATTCTATACAAAACTTCATACATTTTTCGATGATACTATAATGAAAACGGCACAAAAATTTAACCCCTTCTGGCGTAATAACGCCAAATTCAAGTAAGACCTGCTGGTAATAGCCAAAACCTATAAATGAAGTTTGGTAAATTGAATGCATAACTTCATACACATTTTGATGATTCAATAATGAAAATGGTATAAAAATCGCTATTAGATCGCCTCCTCCTGGCGGGATATCTCAAAATTCATGGAGGAACTGCTGGCCATAGTCACAAACCTATAAATGAAATATGGTCCAATTCTTATGAATAACTTCATACACTTTTCGATGATACAATGAAGACAGACATGCATATTGTATAAACATGATGTTTAGATGTCTGACCCCTAAAATGTTTAAATGCGTCGAAAACCGGAAGTCGAAAAAAATTTCGATTACAATACTTTCTTCTATTATAGATAGAAGAAAGTAGAAACAGCGTTTTATTGAGATAAATTTTCAAACCTTTGTTATTATTTTTATTTTTCGAAAATAAAACCTCAGATAAAGCAATTCTGAAGTTGCAAGGCACTTTTGTAAAACACTATTCTTTTAAAATCGCAAAACATGTGGCATTCATAAAGAAATAATGCAATTAAAATCGCGTCTCATAGGAATAAATTATAAAAGGTTATTCCGAGAATGCATAAATTTCAGGCTTTGTTTTAAAACTATGCAAAGGATGAATAAATAAACCTTCCTCATCTTGAAATGCTTTTAGAAATGGCACTTAATGCAAATGGGTTATGTAAGAAGGAGTTATAATACCCTGGTGAACAGAGAAACTGAAAGATCATGCTCTGTAATTAGAATGTAACAGGCATAATATTATGTTTCAGTTTTACATTATAAGTGAGATAATGAGAAAGATTCTTTAGTGTTAAAAAAAATAGTTTTAAAATCATTTTCACTTCCCTAACTTTAAAACTCATTTTGTAAATGTTTCTAATTTTGTAAATGTTTTTGTCAATGTTTTTAAACTGTAGAAAATTAATTAAATAATATTTTAAAATTTAGCCAAATTACTTTAAAAAAACAATCATGGCATTCCTACTTCATAGAGTAAATTTATATCAGTGATGGAACAGCTGCGCATTAGCGAGCCAAATGTCACCACTAAATTAATGGTATTCCTCGCCTTATTTCATGGCAGACCTTTTGAGATTAAACAAAGCAAAGAATATTAGTGATATTTAGTAGTAACAATTTGTCAACTGGTGTGCACCTGTTACATCACTGCTTGCTGTATTTTTAGCGAGAAAGTGCTATTTCATTCGCAATAGGCGTATCTGTCAGAAATTTGCAGCCGACTTTTGGAGAAGTTCCAAAAACTGGTTTCTATTTATATATATTATCGCTCATACATCGCTTCTCCATATAGTACATATGCTATATATACATCGTCGAAGAGAAAAATATATGTACTTTCTAATGAAATTTATTTTAAAATTGTAGCTTAATTTAGCGAAATTTTAAATCATTTAAATTTTAGCATGATTTTTGTTAAATCTTCCTCAACAACGGACTGTTTGCTACAAGAATGTGAAGTAACTAGCGCAGAGTTACCACAATTGGCAATTGATTGCGAAAGAGCTAATAAAAATAAAATAAGATTAAATATAACCATAATTTACAGGCTCTAAACTAAAATCTCTCAATGAAAATACTTTTATGTTTAATATAAAACTAATACCAATTTAAGCTACATTGTTTTTTTAGACATTTAAAATATTATTCTTAGCTTGTAGAAAAGCTATATAGATTCGGTTGAACTATTTTGGCAATCTCATTTGAAGGCAAAGAAATCAATAGCTTTTTAAATTTTTAGTTTTGGACTATTCCACACCTCTTAGTGGATTCCAAAAAAATAGTTTTGAGCTCATCCAGTTGTCCCCCTTCGTGGTAATCTTTAGTAAAAGACGAAAATTAGCTCGTCAGAGTATGCTCAGGAAACTCGACAATCAAGTCCTAAATTTCCTTTATTTAAATAGCCCCAACAGTGGCTGAGAGGTTTTGCTCTCAAAACTGGTAGACGGGAGGTGCTGGGTTCAAACCCTGTCGCACTCGTCGACCTAACCGTTCGGAGTTTTCCGTTGTTGTATTCGAACTTTGCCGTAAATATGGGTTAGGATCCCGTAGAAAGACTCCAACGGAGGGCACTCTCCCTTGGGCCTATATCCCTCGAGTTGATAATCGGCCGTTTTAAATCAACAAACCAACCTTCATCTAAATAGTGGTGGTATAAGTATTTTGAATATATATCATTTATTTTATTTTATCTAAGATTGTGACATTCCTTTCGAGGCTGACAGCTTGAATGAAACCCATGGAACAAATATACAAAAACACAACAATTTATCTCGTGAATGTTAGCAGTGGAGCGCGTAGCTTTATTTCAGGCGATCCAAAATAAGCTAAATTCAAGAAAGTCTGATAAGGGGATAATGCTTTACAAAATTTGTTAAATTTTAACTCATTTAACTCGGTTTCCAATATCCTCACCATTCGCTATACCGGGACTTAAGAAATATAGATTAGAACATAATATAAACTATAAATGGAATGTCGTGGATACCGATGCTATTTTATTTGAAATAGAAAACTCAACTTCTTAGGCGGATACGTAGCGACAACTACACTCTCAGAAAAAACTGTAAATTTATGAGCGTTTGCCCATCAATTTTCACGGGAAACAGCCTTATTTGATGAAAAACGGCCTAATCCACTAAATAAGTGGCCTTATCCCTTAGATACTTAGAAAATTAAGAGCAATCCACATATTCGTACAGTTCTAGCCCATATCTGAGCAAAAATACGGTACGACCCCATACATTGACCTCCGCTAGGGTGTAACCCTTCATTTTACTCGTGTTTCGAAAATTTTAACCCGCCAAAACAGCGATTCTGTGATGATTATCTAACGTGCTACGTGCTACGGAACAGTAAGCAAAGTGCTATTGTGTTTTAAAGTGCATTATAATGCTATATTACTTTGCCTCGTAAAATTACGGGCTGCACAAAAAGATGGGCATGGATTTTTTTTACGGGGTATGACTGGAATCTCTGCTGCCGGCCTCTGCCCGTAATTTTACTGCAATTTTTTTTTACAGTGTAGGCGGAAACGTGCAGCCGCTGACTCTATCGAAAACTGTTTGTCGGGAACTCCACTCGAAGTCAGCACGTGGCGGCGTAAATCGCACGAAAGAAATAGATAATCCGTATGCGAGATTTGCTTAAAACACTCTGAACTGCTAACTCGCTATATATAGCCACTATACAACCACAATTACCTAATTAATATATATTACAAATAACCGTGACAACGATATTTCCGGAGATACGTACGCACTTTGCGAAACTTGAATAATGACATAATATATAGCTCGTCCACGCACAAATGTTACTGATTCAGGACCACGATCGAATGCAAAATATAAAAACTCTTTCGCCCTCAAAAGTACCCTTATGAATTAGTAGCTAGGCACCCTTTCACAAGCTCTTATGTTGAATTAATACGTGCATTGATATCTCCAATAACACAATAACCAA
This sequence comes from Maratus michaelseni, assembly GCA_963931845.1. Taxonomy (NCBI): domain Eukaryota; kingdom Metazoa; phylum Arthropoda; class Arachnida; order Araneae; family Salticidae; genus Maratus; species Maratus michaelseni. The sequence goes on along the minus strand of OZ007592.1, from coordinate 77,651,561 downwards.
AATATGAATGACATATAAATACACTATGATCAAAAGGTTGTGGAAGACGTGGAAGAATGAGTTTTATCAAAGTTACTGTGGCGTCGGTGTGTCTTATTTTTTGACGAATTGCAAATGCCAAAAAATTGGTCACCCGCCAACCATAATGTGATGAATTAAAGAAGTCAGAACTGTGATAAGTTTTTTCCATTGTGACATTATAGTGACGTCAAATCGACTGGCTGTGTTATGAGAGATTACATACAATAAGATAATGCAACGTTTAAGAAGAAAAAATCCTTAAAATAGTCCTTGAGAAAGCATTGCATGGAATTTTTGTGGATAAACTTAACCCATATACTATATTACCTAATCAATTTGCAGTTATCAATATTAAAATACTCGATGTAATCAACTCTACATTCGCAAACATTTGTCCAGTAATTGGTCAAGATTGTGAATTTGCGCTGTGCAATAATTATTCTATTTTGCTATATAAATAAAGTCTTAGACTCTGTGAAGTTAATTAAACTGAAAGATAAAAATTAATAATTTCAAAACAAAAATTCTATTCAAGGAATTAAATTAAAATAACTGAATTTATTTACATAATATTTACAAATTTACATAATGCAAAAGCATCCTTAGTTTCACGTGAATAATTAGTTCTGTAGTTGTATAAAAGCTGTAATTTTTCGATTCCTTTTGCATGGAAATTATAGTTTTATAAGATCTAAAAATTAATTATTGATATAAAATGGAGTATGCAGGCAAACCATAGGTAGCACCCACATCTGAGACATGCCTAGGTACCAAAATATCTCGAAATTAAATTTCTTTGCCATATAATCATATAAATAAAAAGATGTCACCAGCACCCCATTATACATTGACAGTCTTCGAGACTCAAAATAAAGTGGTTCATCATTTGGGATCACGCACATAAAAAGATAAAAATAGCTGCGCTAGGATATTGGTAACAAAAATTAAAAAAAATAAACAAATCCGGCTGGAGTCATAAGCTGAATTATTTTATTATTAAATAATCTACTTCCATAGGCTAAAGATTATGCAAATCGGAAGTTATTCTTTTTCTACCTTCTGAAGCTTCTACCTACTCCAATGACCATTGTGACATCATACTTTTATTTTCATTACTTCAGTGTAGATTCACCTACACATAAATTGGTGTCCTCTGTGTTATATTAGACCTGATTCTGTAAGTCTCTGATTCGCTTGGAATCCCAGCAAATGTGAAGTGCAGGAATGCTCAGATAAATCGGGTTGTAAATTTTAGTAATTGCCTATTGATTTTAATGTCATGAATTAGGACCAAGATTCTTATCATGTCTGTTTATCAAAAGTCCTCGGATTCTACTATGAGAAAATCATGCATAATGTTGAAAAATACCATATTAGAAATAATACTTATAATATATTAAGTACTTAAATTAAAGTAATTGCAGCAACTTCATAATGGAGAACTCGAGGTGGACGTTTGAACACATTTAATTTACAATTTAAATCACAATACGTACATCTTCACAAACACGTACATCTAACAACACGGAACAGAACATTCTACACATGACAGTAAACAAAACTTAATATCCTTAGTTGCCGTAGATTGCTGTGGTGCTGCCATCTATTACTTACATTTTGAACTAGACACCACAGACTCTCCCCTCCTTACTCTGGATATTTCGTGGGAGATTTTCTTTTCCTGGTGGATCTTCTAGGTACCTGTTGGGAAAAAGAAGAGTTAGTATTTACAGTATCTGTAGCATGATCACTAGAAGTATTGGGCACCATGGATTTCACTTTAGAGTCGACTGGAGCAGGACTTGGAGTATTTGGAAGGACACAGTCATCTGGTTTAGGATTTGGAGGAGCTGGGACAACAGAGTCAGCTGGTTCAGGATTTGGAGTAGATGGAACAACAGAGTCAGCTGGTCGAAGATCTGAGACACTAGGAGGCATTAGCTGAGAATCACTTTTGTGACTTTCTGTACCACTTTCTTCAGAATTTGAATCATTATTTAGATGTATCTTCGAACCGACATTAGTTATCTGATCAACATGCCTTTTCCAAATATTCGAACCAACTTGAATTCTATAATGCAACTTGCCCTCTCTTGCAATAATGCGACCAATTTTCCACTTGGCTTCTGGAGTGTAATTTCTTACAGCCACTTTCTGGTTGATTTGAAATTCTTTTACTTTAGAATTGGCCTTTTTCGCATTTTGTTTATCATGCACAAAATTTGTAACACTTGGAAGTATCAAATCTATTTTCGTTCTTATATTTCTATTGAGAAATAGAGATGCAGGACTTTCCCCCGTAGTAACATGAGGCATCTTCCTATACTGTAAAAGAAAGTTATTTATTTTCATCTGCAATGTACCAGATTCTGAAGATAAGGCTTTTAACCCTTTTTTAAGAATCTGCACATATCTCTCTGCCTGCCCATTTGTAGCTGGATGGTATGGAGCACTAAACCTATGTTTAACCCCATGATTCTTCAAAAATGTCTCAAATTCTTCAGAAGTAAATTGTTTTGCGTTATCTGATACCAGAGATATAGGATACCCGTATCTTGCAAAAAGAGAAGAAAGACAAGTAATTGTATGTTCTGAAGTTGTATTAGGGACAATAAAAACTTCAGGCCATTTGCTATGAGCATCAACCACCAGCAAAAGCATTTTACCCATCACAGGACCAAAATAATCTATATGAATTCTTTGCCATGGAGCTGTAGGCCATTCCCAATGATGAGTATCTACCTTAGGAGGATTATTTTTTAAATTGACACAAGTAGTGCAATTTCGTGCAAGATCTTCAATATCTTGGTCAATTCCTGGCCACCAAACAAAACTGCGAGCTAAGGACTTCATTTTCACTATACCAAAATGTCCATAGTGCAAATCATGTAAAATTTGTTTACGGTGAACTTCTGGGATAATTACTCTACATCCTTTTAAAATGCAACTATGTTGAAGAGTAAATTCTTCTTGTTTGCCACCAAAAAGTAAATTTTTAGGAATTGGAGAACCAGAAATTAGATGATGAAAAAGTTGACGTAATAAAGGATCAGATTTTGTAGCTACAGCAATTGATTTGGCGTTTAGAGGCAATGTAGAAATTTGGTTAATTTGAAAAAATTCAGATTCATCAATTACATTACTTGAATTTAATTGTGGGGGTAAATCTTCACTACGTAATGGAAGTCGTGAAAGAGCATCGACATTTCCATGTTCGGATGTTTTCTTATACCGAATATCATATTTAAACGCTTGTAAGTATAATGCATATCTTTGCATCCGAGCAGCTGAAAGAACAGGGATACTTTTATTTGGAGAAAATATGGACACGAGTGGTTTGCTATCTGTACATAAAGTAAACCTATTACCATATAAATATTGAAAAAATTTCTTTACACCAAAGATAATAGCTAGAGCTTCCTTATCCACCTGGCTATACTTTTTTTCTGCATTCGTAAGCGTTCTGGACACAAAACCAATTGGTTTTTCCACGTTATCTGGCATCACATGCGAAAGAACTGCAGAGATACCATATGTAGAAGCATCTGTTGCTAATACTAAAGGCAATTTAGGGTTGAAATGAGTAAGAACTCTTTCTGAAATAATTTCCTTTTTTATATCTTTAAATGCTTGTTCACAAACAGGAGACCAAATAAATTTTACATTCTTTTTGAGCAAGTGATTTAAAGGATGGGCAATTGTAGATAAATTTGGTACAAATTTAGAATAATATGTGACTAAGCCTAAAAAAGCTTTAACTTGTGACACATTAATTGGTCTAGGAGCATTCACAATAGCTTCAATTTTATCTTGCGTTTTATGAATACCTTGCTTATCAATTTTATAACCACAATATGTAATATGGTCAGCCAGAAAAATTGATTTATCTTTATTTATCCTAATATTATATTCACGTAATCTTTCTAAGACTTGTTTTAGTCTTTTTAAATGAATTTCATCCGTTTCCCCTGTAACACCAATATCATCAATGAACACAGTGACACCATCAATACCACTTAATATTTGTTCGATAGATCGTTGCCAAATTGCTGGAGAGCTAGTAAGACCCATTGGTAACTTTAAAAATTGAAATAAGCCCTTCGGAGTATTTATAGTTAATAGTTCTTGTGATTTTTCGTCTACAGGTAACTGAAGATAAGCTTGATTTAAATCAATTTTCGTAAAATGTAAACCACCACCTAAAGTAGCTAACATGTCCTCTACCCTAGGTAAAGGATATTTTTCCACCTTCAAAAATTTATTTACTGTAACTTTAAAATCTCCGCATAAACGAATTTTCCCATTTGGTTTTACCACTGGAACTATAGGAGTTGCCCACTTACTACTGGTGACAGGTTTAATAATACCCTCATCCTGTAACCTTTGAATTTCATCATTTACTGCATTACGTAGAGCATACGTGACTGTTCTAGCCTTACAAAATATGGGCGTAGAACCTTTTTCTAGATAAAGTTCTGCTTTCAAACCTTTTATTTCACCAACTTTATCCGAAAATAAATCAGAAAAATCATTTAATAATGTTTTCAATTGACCCGTAGAATTTGCAATTTCATTGACAAACACAGATTTAAAGTTAGTAGGGAACAAATTAAATGCAGCTACCCAGTCTCTGCCAAATAAAAGTGGGAAATTATCTTCTTTAATTAAATACAATTTAAGATTTTTAGTAATATTTGCATAAGAAACATCTACTGTTACATACCCCACAGGTGTAAACACCTCACCCGTTGCCGTTCTCAACTGAACATCTGGTGGAAAAATTTTATTATTCGGAAAAATTCTCCGAAAACGATTTACAGGTGCCGCAGAAATTCCTGAGCCCGTGTCGACCTCCATTTCAGCTTTAGCTTTATTTTCAATTAAAACCCATACTTTTATAGGTGTAGAACTTTTATCATGACTGACAGATAAAATGTCGACAGTTTGCAATACATTTGTTTGTTTCTGAGAACTGCTTTTACATACTTTACCAAGATGGCCTCGTTTTTTACAAATTTTACATATAGTATTGATATGCTTACACTTATTAGCAAGATGCGATGGATTTCCACATCGATAGCATTGTAATTTATTTTTATTTACATCAAAATTCCCTTTATTTACATTATTTAATTTCGGTTTCTGGAAATCATTTGAAATTTTATTCGGTTGAATATTTTTAGAATATGCCAATTTATTGACATTTACATTTTTATTTTTCAATTCAGATATATCCTGCTCATTATTTTGCAAAATAATTGCTTTTTCAATAGCTTTCTCAAAAGTTAAATCATCTATTTGTGAAAGTAATTTACTTTGGATATTTTCATTTTTTAAACCTCGTAAAAATTGTTCTAACAAATTTTCATTAAGTGTTTCACCAGCAAAGGCACAAAATGTGGTTAACTTCTTTAATTTTGAAACAAAATCTTGTATAGATTCGTTCTCATTTTGATAAGAGTTACGGAATTTTATTCTTGAACAAAATTTATTAGGGGCGGGGCTTAGGTGCTTTAACAGAATTTCAACTATTTCGTCGTATTTTAATGCTTCAGGATTTTTCGGAAATGTTAAATCTGACAGCAAATTATACAATTTTGGCCCCATACAGGAAATAATTGCGGGTACCTTTTTTTTTTCTTCAACATCATGTAATAGAAAACTCTGTTCCAATCTCTTTACGTATGATTGGAACGTTTCAATGGAATCATTGTATTCCTTGAAATTTGCAAACATTATGAACTTTTATTTATTTCAGAGAAGAAAAAAAAATGTCAGCACTTACCACCCTCGAAATGATGTACGCCTTCAAAATATTACTGCAGCATATACAATTGTAGATGTAAAAAACGAAACTTCGCCATTTTGCGAATCAGGTGGAATTTCTTCTTATATTAATTCCGGTAAAAACCTTGACCTGCGTCGCCATAATATAATATATTAAGTACTTAAATTAAAGTAATTGCAGCAACTTCATAATGGAGAACTCGAGGTGGACGTTTGAACACATTTAATTTACAATTTAAATCACAATACGTACATCTTCACAAACACGTACATCTAACAACACGGAACAGAACATTCTACACATGACAGTAAACAAAACTTAATATCCTTAGTTGCCGTAGATTGCTGTGGTGCTGCCATCTATTACTTACATTTTGAACTAGACACCACAATACTATAATACCTTTTATACATAGAATACATAAAAACATATAAATAGTTTTAATGCAAATAATTAAATAAATTTAATAGAAATAGTTATTTCAAAACTTGATAAAAGCAATGATATTTAATAATTGAATGCTCCTGTGTTACAAGTTCTGAGTATTTTTTTGTCTTTTCCCAGCGTGTTACTGTTTGAATTAAATTGAAGATATTGCACACGAATTGAGCACGAATTTAATTCGGACAGTAACAGTATAAACAAAAATAGTAACAGTTCATTAATATGAACTCGAGAATTATTGCTTAAGACTTTTTGCATTTAAAACATACATTTTTTTCTTTATTATCTGTTTTTCATGTCTGATGATATATTTGGCATTTATTGTTTAATTATTGGTTGTTTGCCAGGAAAACTTGGCCATGTCAAACAGCACAGTGAAATAAAGTGAAAGTTCGTAGTATAACACCAAATCTAATAACTAAACTATGCAGCAAACAAAAATTAAGTGTAATTGTGAATAGTTACAAATAAGTGGCTAATCAAATCATTTTTGCTTTTCTATTCTACATATCTGAAATTGATGCAAAAAGTAGGATTTGTAATTTTAAAACTTTTAAATACCACTATTTTTAAATAATAAATTCCCCCTAATCTAATCGTAAATTTCTATAAATAAATAAGTAAAATATCACAACTATATTCAAAAACTGTACTACGAAACCTGAAAATTGAAGTTGTTAGAAAATTCAGCTGTACGGATATTTTAGAGAAAAAGTAAAATTATCTATTTCGTAGCATCAAATCTTCAATTTTCTATTGTATTATTAATATTTCAAGTATTGGCACGTTTCGAGCATTCTTTATGTAAATTTTAAAGGATAAAAATCCCTTCGTGGCAGATATTTTATTTTTCAATATTGAATAAAAAAATAAAGCAATACTGAAGGCAAAGGAGATTTTCTTTTAAGGTTTCCAAGCGTGTAAGATTCGTAAACAAAGACTACAATTAAATCTGTGTTTCAAATAAATAAATATCAAAAGTTTATCCTGAGAATGTTTACTCTAGAATTTATCTTAAAACTACGCAAAGGGAAAATAAATAAAACTTTCAAATTTCAAATCGACAAACGCGCAGATGGATTATGAAAGGGATAATTATGATACCCTGATGAGGTGTGCGACTAAAAGATTAAGCTTTAAGTGTAAAATATAAAGAGCTCTTTGCTGTGTTTCAAATTTGCATAAAAATAAGAAGATGAGAAAGCTTATTTAACGTTTCAACAAGAACGAAAAATCATGCATAAGGAAAAGATTTAAAATACTTTCTAACACTAAAAGAATATTGTTACGGAATTTAATTTTTTCCTACAGTACAGACGAGATATCTATACAAATAATTTAGAAGATACATATTTAGAAGAAATATAATTTAAAAAAGAAATTGGTTTAGGAAACTTTAGTGCTATTGCCTAAATTATGTAAATTTGCTAAATATATTATAATTAGAATTTTTAAAGCAAACATTGTATACAAATGTTTCTTTACTAACTTCACTATTCTATTACTTAAAGACAATTAGTATATTAAAATAGTTTTAAACATAAAATTCTTAAATTTTACTTTATCTTACTGTTAGGACTATAATTTTCAAAGATTATATAAATATATTAAAAATACATGTAAGGCAAGTTTTGCGAATTCATTATATACTTATTTAAAAGAAAAAAAATATTCTTAAAAATACTCCCAAAGTGTAATTTTAGGATAAAAGAAAAATATTTTATTTTAAAAAGTATGTAGCTCATGAATTTTTATATATAATAAAAATTTATTATAATACTTGCATAACATAGTAGTTCAATAATGCAGTTCAAAGGCATTTTTATTTTCACAACTATAATTAAAAATGTTATGCCTTTAAATTGCATTGTTGGATTGATGTGAATTTTATTTCCATGAATAGGTTTTGCATATTATTTGGCAACGATTATATTCATTGAGATAAATACATATGCACAAAAAAAGTATACAGCACTGATGAAAGAAACTTCGCTGCATGAAAGAATTAGCAAGTTCGCATTTAGAGAAATTATCGTAATTGCTGTTCAATGTTTGTTTAAATATTGTACTAATGCTTTCAAATTGAATTAATTTACTTAAGAGATTTCTTTGAATATTATCAGCTTAAACAGCTATTTATTATAGCTTAAACAGTTATTTAATTAGTTTAATTGATAAATTATTCCTATTTTTATCATTTATTTACTTACAAATGCTCTACAATTTTAATTCTTGAGGATATTAATATTGGTTATTTTTATTCTGGTAGGTACTAATGGTAAAACAATTATAAAATTTTGTATAAAAGTGATTAAAAATTTTTATACATTCCTGTGTTTTGCGTATGTTATTGTGATACTCTCAAAAGAATATTACTCCAACCAATATTGAAATGAATGTTTGGTAAACTTTTTACAAACAACTATATCATAACTTGAAATGAGTTTTGTTTGTTTTATAAGGGGAGGTCTAATTACAATTGCTTTACTTTTTCAATTATTTTTAAAAAATTTTGCAAACTCAAAAACATTTAGCAGATTATGAGATATATAAAGGTAGTTACGAATATACAAGGCCTCCCAAAATGAATACCCGAATTTTAAAATTTAGTAATAAGATAACTAGATACAAGGATGAAATAAATGACATGTTTATTGTAGTATCTCCTAAATTTTATGTATAGAAATTTCAAAAATATGTCGCATTTTCGTCAATAGACTAAAGGTACTGCATCATCTGTGTTTTAAAAAAGGTGCTAAAACTAACATGTGAAGCTGAAACACGAAATACTCAGTTTTCCTCATCATCCTGTTTAGCTTCATAGTACTCAAAATGCGCAAACAAAACTTGCGTTTTGATTTTTTCTGAAAAATTCTTACATGTTGAAACAGCACAGAATTGACGAAAAATTTAACTATTTTTAAATTACTGCATGCGAATTTTGTGCGTCACCTTATAAACATATATTTCATTCCTATATTTATTAAAGTTAATGATTTATTGAATTTTAAAGTACAGCTATCCGTTTTGACACCCCCTGTATGTACAAGTTTCTTAAAAAAAAGTCAGAAAATGATGAAGACAGCATTCATGAAGTTTAAATGATAGCAGTGAATGAAAAGAAAGATCGAATCGGTTTTAAATCTGCCAAAATCGCTATTTCTCTCGACATGGCGTTCCGATATTTAGATGATCTTTCGGTACTAACCAAATGCACAAAAACGCTCAACGCCATGATAGTTTAACATTAGGTTATCGCACAAAGATATGAGAGGTATTGTTCAACAGGAAATTGTATCTACTTTCCAAATATGAATCAATTTTTGAAATTTTTCGAGTAGTAATACCCATTTTTAATGGATAAATAGTAGAAAATAAATCAATAAAATAGTAGAAAATAAATCAATAAAATAGTAGAAAATAAATAAATAAAAACTGAAAAGTGTAATATTTAAAAAAAAATATATATTTTTTATTATTAGTTTAATATTAATTATTTTACAATTATACGTAGATAAAACAATTTCGAAATCATAAAAATATACTTTGGATAATATTTCCGTTTTTCTTAAATGCTGTTCCAACTTAAAAAAAATAAACAGTTTTTCATCATAGAGTTCGGTGCCTCCGCCAAATTAATGTATTGTAACCGAAATTTTTGGGAAAAAAACATGCATTGCAGTCAAAAAATTAGGCTTGATTTTCAAGATGAACATTGACTGCCTGGAAAAGGGCATTAAAAGAAAACAATTTTTACTTTTATACTTATTTAAATTTCAAAAATATTTACATTGGTTTCCAAAAAATAAGGAAAAATCACAAAAGTAGTGAATACTCAAAATTTTACATGTAGATTTTAATAAAACTGAGTCACAATATACAACATATAGTAAGATATAAAATAACATTAAAAGATATTATCAAACAATTATGGTGTTTCAGAAATTAGCACAATTATAAAATTAACAAAGTTAATGTGTCAGTGTGGTATAGGAAAAGTACCTTTAATATGGAGTATGATCACTCCTAGAAGCTACAGGACATACAGCGATGTGTGATACTGCCAATTATGCGATCGATGAGTTCGCTGCGAAGTGTGAGCAATTGTTCTTACAAAGCAGTTGTAAGCATGGCAAGAATGACAAAGACATTTATCATATATCTTGCTTTCAGTTCAATTACCCCCCTCCCCCCCCCAAAGTTTAACAAGTTAACATAAACTTTTCCATTCCTCTTCCAAAATCTAACAAGCTAGTATTGATTTCATACCTCCCCTCCCAAAAAAAAATAGACATAATAAATTTGTAATTATTCATTCATCTCCCCCCCCCCAAAAAAAAAAAAATAAATAAATATAAGAATAAATAAATAAATATAGATAATAGGTTTTAAAGGTTCTGTCATTCCCCCCCCTCCCCCGAAAATTCAATATGTTAACTAAATCTATTTCTGATCCAATTTAGATAACGAATCTGATTTCTTTATTCTAAAATGCAAGTCATTATTCGCATACATCAGAATTTTTCCATGTCACACTTTGCGGTTATATTAAAATATACTACAAGTGATCACACATATCTAATCCAACCGTTTTCTTCTCATGAAATCAAAAGTGCATCTGCCTTAAAACTTAGACAAAGTATATGCAGCTGCGCTGCACTTATTTAAATTAAAGTAAAGTATAACTGACTATACTTTTTCTGCATGCCTTGACACTCCTTTCATCCGCTCTCAAAAGAATTAATTAAAAAGATTGCATTCCCGCATATGAATTTTAATATGCAAGATCATATTTTTCACACCCAGTTATTGTATTGGAGCCACAAGTAACCGTTAAACGCAGCTACCTTTTTGTAAAACAAGCGACCATCCTCAAAAATTACTAATACTTTTCTTTCCCTTTTTTGTCTCGATGTAAGAATCTCTACAACCCCCCACGCTCACATGAACGCATAATCATTGACAGAAACTACTTGTTATCGCTTTTTCCCACACACTTCCAACATTATTCTCTAAAATATCTCTCGCCAAGTACTGGCGATTTTATCATGTTTACCGCGCCAACACCCGTAGATGTATTCTTTAAAACTTTATCACTTCGGCCTGTACGCGCGACCAGAAAAGTTGTCGTTGAGTTTTTTCTCGATTTTAATGGGTACCTCCCCTTGCTTCATTACTCTCTTGCTGCTTTGCTTAATGATACTTTTAAAAAATATATATCTCTCATCTACCCCTTTGCTTATTCATTTTACCTGGACAACTGTTTATTTTTTATCTACGAGAAAACCTTACAGCTATGCTCTGATGATTTATTGAACACTGACAGAATGGCAAAAAAAATCTCTGTCATAGCAAGAGTCTGAGGAAGGGAGATTGAGAGCATCAACACATCTTCCTAAAGTATTCCAAACATACTGGATGGGATTCAAGTCCGGTGATCGCGCTGGCCATTCCATGCAATGAATTGTATGGTGCTGAAGGTAATCGTCTGCGATGCGAGCCCTGTGTGGTTCTGCATTGTCTTCCTGTTACAGGAAATCATTACCTATTGCACCGGCATAAGGGCTTACATAAGCATCAAGGATGTCATCTCTATAGACGCGTGCATTCACGGTTCCACGTGGAAAAACATGGAGGTCTGTGCGTCCACCCGAAGATATACCACCTCAAACACGGACACTGCCTCCTGCGTATGAATCTCTTTCACGAATGTTTGATGGATGATAACGTGTTTCCTGTTCTCTCCAAATCAAACAACTCTTACTATCGTTTTGGAGGCTAAACCGGGACTCATCCATGAAGAGAACACGCCTCCATTGATAAGCCGCCCAGTGGACATGTGCTCATCTCAAACGTTCCATCCGATGACATGAGGTGAGCGTCACATAAATGGCTGGTCGCCTCGCGTAAAGACCACCTTCGTGAAGCCTTCTACGCACAGTAGACGTTGACACCAACCTTACAGTGGCTCCAGGAAGGGAATCTCTAAGATGAAATGGGGTTGCGGTTATATTCTTTCGTACACATAACCGCTTATTGTACATTAGTATTGTACATAGTATTGCTCCTGCCCATTCTTGGCTGAAACGTCTGGGGGCCAAACCAGTGGTTTGAAATTATTGCCTAAGCCTGTGAACCAATAGGATTCACATTTTGCTATCCGGCCACCTGTCTGTCTGATTTTGACCTGCCTCCAGTATCCCAATAGCTCTAAATCACAGTGGTTATGGCAAATGATACATCGAGGTCATTGTAATGAACTGGCTATCCCGGGTTTTTTATTTCACTATCACAGCGACATCTGCAGCCTTACTATATAGCGTGCATTTTTATGCTCCTCACAGATGACGCAATCCGATTGCAGCGCCACTAATTTGAATTTTGTAATTTTATTCATCATCTTTTATTTAATAACATATGCAAATCTCATAAGGATGGTTTCTTTTTAAACGAGTCGCTCTTTTTGAGATTTTTCCTTATTTTTTGGAAACCAGTGTAGTTAAATGGGGATATGGGATTTAGTATAGACATATTTTATCTTGAAAAGAATGCACCAATAAAAATATTTGTAACGTCAAATACCAAACCAATACTTATAATTTCACTCATGTTAATTTTATTTATGCTAGTCTTAATTTGATACCTTTTCAAATAAACACATAAATAAATACGGCACAGTTCTTTGTTCAATGTTATCGTCTAAAGCTGTTTAATAAATTACCTTAGTTAATGTGTGAATGCTGCAACTGCAGTATCATATATAAAGGTTTTAGTTCTTCAGAAATCAAATTTTTATAAAAGAAAGAGAATCGTATCTAAATGTGTAAAACACATCGCAAATAAAACACAAATCACACTAGCTCTCTGATTACAGTCATTCTCTAAAGTTAAAAGGAAAGGTTAATTAGAACTGAAAAAGTGTCAGGATAACTAAAAAAATTGCAACTCCAATACAACTTTATAGGTAAGCTGCATACTTAACGATTTAAGCATTCTGTGCGCTAACAAGTTAACTACGAGATTAAAATTTTCATTGAAACATAGTTATACAAAGTAAATGGAAACAATTTTTGTAGCTTTAGTTCAAAGATTTTTACTGTCGTGCATAGTTGCAGCAGAATATTATTATTTTAGTTTTAAGGAAAAAATGGCGTTGCATAGCGAAACATTAATTTGCGTTCCTAGGTTATGGGTAACAAAATTTTGAAATTTGTAAAAATCCGCCAACGAAATAATACGTATATATTTTTTTTTATATTGCTAACCAGGCCTGCCGGGCTAACCTGCCGGGAATGAGTGACTCACTTGACGAGTTAGTACTTGGAAGTGGGGCGAAATTCGCCTGATCAGAGCATGGCTGTGATCCCCCTGATAAGAGCCTTGTTGGCATCGCTGCAGTGCTCTTTCGAGGTTTGCTCCAGTTTTCTTTGTTTGCTGGTTCATGGTTCCTATTTAACTTTGTTGAATTGGCAGATTTAAAATAAAAGCGAAAATTAAAAAATAGAAAGGAATTGTTCTCGTAACTTAGAACCTTGATCAGGTGAGGAGATCTTCACCTGACTAGGCACCTCCAGAGGTATAATTCATAGGTAACTTGGAAGACTTTGCACCCACGACGGATTTTGCATCAACAGGCGTCACTAGCGTACATGGTTCGTATCTGCTATCTCAAACCTAATAAAAGACTCCCTACTGTCTAGCAACGAGGCGGAGATCGCCTGATCGCCGCCCCACTTAACAGGCACCCAGGCCATCATGATTACAGGACCTAATTGTTACTTTGTTGAGTTATTTAGTTGGGCGGTTACTTGACGAAACTTAATTTTTCTAAGGGCCTGCTCTACACATCCACGTGTCACGCTAATTGGAGGGATTCTCCTGGATTTTTTGTTGTCTAATAGGTGGTAATTACTTGTCCACAATAAGGAACTTTTTTGGAGGAGGGATGAAAACAGACGACAAAATTGGACAAGTTGAACCGAGGGAATAATTTAGCAGCTGAAATGCGAGACAAACTCGTCGTTACATAGGGGACGAGATTTCGCCTTTCTACCGTACCCCATCGGGTTAAAAATGGCTCCGTAGGCTGTCCATTTGGAAAGTGTCCGGTAGCTAGTGCAGACAACGCTTATGTGAACTTAATAAAGAGGCGATCAATAAAATAATAAAAAAAGAGGGTAGGGGAAAATAAAAAATAAAACTAATAAATGAAAATGGGGGAGGGGGCGGAACCTGAAAAGGAATGAGGTTAGACATTTTATTACAATGTTTTATTTTTACTAGCTATTAGTTGCTAGGTTCTAACTTTATTAATTATTACCACTACTTAACCGTTTGTTGAATTTAAAATTATTAAATGACAAACATCCCTATGAACTATACAGACTAATTATTTTTGAAGTTCTACTTGATACTTGTATCAAGCAGTAAGCTTGTATCAAGCTTGTATCAAGCAGTATGGGGTGGGGGACTCCTTGCATTTTCAGATTACTTAGTTGAGAGGGAAGAGACCATTGTCATTTAACTTTTAATATATTAAATGATAGCTGAAACAATTTTAAGAGTGCGAAATTCCCAGATCAGTAGATGCGCAGAAAACGACGAATTACAGAGTCTCCACGTTCTCCTTTTACCTGATATCATGCAGACATTTTGGAGATATATTCAAAGAAAAAAAAATATATTGCACGAGTTCTTAATGAGATAGAACCACTATTGTAACATATAATGTGACTCAGAAAATTCCTTAAAATGTTTATAGTGGGGGAATTAATAGCGGACTTGATATTCTATTCGCAATTAACCCTCTAAGCGTGTGGAACGTAATATTCCGTTCACTAAGCTCCAGGTTTCACTGCAATATATTCAGTGTTTAAGATAATATAATTCTATAGATTTAATGAATTTTCAAAACATTGAAGAATGATTAATACTCTCAAGGGTTACATTCATATTTGTAATTAAGTTTTATTTATAATGCTGAAAGAATCGTATTTTTTTAGCATTTAAAACAAAATGCAGAGAAAACAACATTACAATTTTACCCTTTTTCAAAACGCTCAGAGGGTTAATCGTAGAAATATTAAAATGTGCAACTTAAAACTTTCACCATTTGATACACGGAAGTAAACTATCTTTTTTTCTTTATATGAGCACTCTGATGATATAATTAACACAAAACTCGTTTTGTGTGTCTAGTTCGATATTCTTTCTTTATCAGTAATTAATAATTTTTTCATTAATTACTACAATCATCATAGCTCAATTTTATTTACAGCTTTTTAAATGTAATATTTTAATTCATTTTGTAATTTATCATTAGATATTTCAATCTGGGTCAGTTTCTACAAGTTCTCTGTTTCTCTTTCATCATTCCCGTGTACGGTGATGTCTGCTCTTATTAAGTATTTCTTTAAACCTTCCATCATCTTGCCATTTTTGTAGTTTGGGACCTTCACTCATCCCCCTTACCTCCCTCTTCGATGCACATTTCACATTAAAGAATGAAATAACTCCTTGTAGAATGTGTTTTTATCTTTGCTGGGATAACTACTGTCTGCCCACTAATTACCCGATGATGAGGGTAACTAATTGCTCTCGAAGCTGTAGTTGTGTGCTTGATTAATTAAATAGATATAAAAGATTTACTTCCGTATATTTTCCATCTCTAGTGAATGTACTATATCTAAAACGTTTCATTTTGTAAACGATTTCATAAAAAACACATTAACAACGTTTAAATAATTATTTATCTATTTAATTTTAAGGACACCCTGTAAATTAGTTGAAAACGTATGGAAGAAAAATAGAGCACTTATAATAAAAGCTTAGATTACGCTAGCTAGGTTGTAAAACAATCAGTTATTAAAACCTTACCTTAAAGTAATTAAATCTTGCCTTGTATATACGTTTCACTACTTTATTTTTAATGGGATTCTATTCGTTAGAAAAGCAATTTAAACGCAAATGCATATCCTTGTCAAAATCTTTTAACTCTTGAAATGTTTTAAATATTCGCAAACTTGAATATCTAAAGCCGCAAACATTTTAAAACTCTTTTAACAAATTCAACGAATACCGTCAGTTATTTAATTATTCGATTTGGAAAAAACTTTGCTTTAAAAAACTTAAATTCAATGGACCATGTAAGTACTTCCTTAGTTTGACATTCTTTCGTGTCACAATGCTAATGAGAAAAGTTAAATGAAAAATGAAAAAAAAAATTCATTGCATTTTTATCAAGGAAATCTTGCGGCAGTTTCCGAAACTAGTTGTTTTTTTAATTAGCTTGTTATGAATAAATTAATGTTTCTTCTTCATTACTTTTTAATTAATTTTTAACAACAAAACAGATAATTAATATATAATTTTCTTCAACTAAAATAGTTCTCGTTGTACTTGCGTATAGAATTGTTCTTTCAATGTAAAAAGATTTTTAAAATGTACATATATTAGCAAAACAATACTGGACCAATCTTGGATAAAGTTTGACAATGTTGTCAATAATGACACAAAATGTTTTACATGTCCCCAATTGGCAAGAAACGTTTCGTCATTTCTTTGCCAATACAGTGGTACCTCAGTTCTAACACACAAGTTACTACAAAGAATTGTTCCAGAATGGAATCCAATTATATCCTCAGAAATAATGAAAATATGATTAATTAGTTCCGACCTCCAGAGTTACTCCCTGAATTTACCTCTTTTGAATAATACGCTGTATATTGCAATACAATAAATTACAAAAACGCATTACAACATTCTATATTACAAGAGATAATGAAAATTTCAGATCCTTTTAATAAAAGTTTAACGAAAACCGTACCCATTCGCTGTTAAAAATCCAGCTATTCGACTGTTTTTAAAGATCATGGTTACTTGATAATTACTAAGAATATCTGACCATATTATTGACCATATATGGTGTTAAATTACGGTTATGTAACCGTTTTCAATAAAGACGGTCGAATGACTGGACAGTTAAATGCAAATTTTTAACAGTGTACCTCTATTGGTGAAACTTTGGATGACATGAGGTTGAAGAGAAGGTGAGAGGTTTTCATTCTTATTTTTTAGATCATTGGGACCACTAAGTTAATGATGGAAATCTCTTCCATTTGTAATCTCTCAATTAGATCATAAACATATTCTCCGAAACAGCAATTAAGGAATGACCATTCAACTTAGAAAAACTAGGAACACTAAATTAGTGTTGCAAACGAAATGATGAAAGATCAGATTGCACTTCAAACTACGTAACGTTCTTCCGAGTGTTTATCCCCATGAAATAAACTCTTACTGCCTGTATATGTAATCATCGATGATATAACTTTGATTAACTGAAAAATTTTCACTTTTAATTGTAAAGATGTAACTCGAGTATAAAAGACACATCTGTTGCAGGCCCTAAGGCTATATAAATATATAATATTCTCTAACGTAAAATTTAATTTTATAATGTAATAGTAATTAATTCATAATAAATATATTTCTACAGGAAAAGAGCTTCAAATTATTTATAAAACGTATGAAATAAAATAAATACATTTTGTGTGTTAAAACGATATGAAGAAAGCATTTCCCAAATATTGGATACTACTACTGCACTGCAGTGTTTGAGTTTAACAATTCATTCGGATTATTCTAAGATGCTATTACACCTGGCGAATAAAAGGTAATCGATTTATCATACCTTATTTTCGTTGACTGTATTATTGATCTTCAAACATCTTAAAAGAACCATTTGAATAATATGACCTACACACCATATAGTAAGACACATTACAGAGTTCACAGTAATTTTTAACAGATTATGAGACTGAGATAGATTATTAGGAACAATGTAAAAAACTTTATTATTTTTCTGTTAATTAATTTAAATATATAAAATGGAAAGAAATGGAGGGACCACATCGAAAGGATGGATACTGATCGTATACCCGGGTCAGCCTTTAATTATAAGCCAAGGGGGAAAAGAGACAGAGGAAGGCCGCGAAAAAGATGGATTGAGGCCGGAACAGGCTTATAGCTTGAAACCATGTTTTGGGATGATGATGATGATTAATTTAAACACCATATATATTATTTCTGTTGTCAACATCCCTTTTTCTAAGAAAATATAAAACGCAGGACGGTAAATGAGATGCCATATGAAAGGATTTTGTACAGGCTGCTGACATAGTACACTTGCATTTTTTAAAACATGTTTTCGATTTAAAATAGCTGTTAATTAAAAATTAAATCGACATTGTTTTCATAAATGAAATTAAAAGTTTTCTCAAATAAGTGTTGCCACAAAAATAAAATACTGCATTATCGGATGACGTCATCCACTAATGCAATTAAAATACAATTGTTACTTTATTTCTTGCGCGTACTATTTAAAAAATATCGAGCTTTTAATCGAAATTTTATTTAATTTTTACGCGTGCGTCACCTATTGTTTATTTGTTTTCTTTGTTTAATCATGGCTCTGTATATGCATACTGTATCGGAGCACCAGTAGATTACGTAGTTTAAGGATTATCCTCCAATTAGATATAAAGTTCATTAGGATTCACAAAAATTGTGAGTATTTATTTTTTAACATTTCATTAGGCTACGCCATCGAAGTCTGACGTCACTCAAATGGCTGCTGGGCCACAAAGTTTGAACGTCCCATGTCTAAGTTTCCATAGGCTTGCAAAACAGTGGTGTACCAAATATTGATTTATGTATTTAAGGCATTTCTGGAACAGTTTTGCAAAATCTAAGGAAATGCTTTCATATGAATTCCCTAAACGTCTGATTCAGTGTTTCATTTTTTTTTTTTTTATAATTCTTTTTTTTTTTTTTTTTTTTTTTTCAGTATGGTCTTGGCAATTTAGAGAAATGTCCTTGGCGAGAAAAGAAAATTTGGCAAAAAAAATTCTGGCAATCCATTTCCATTTTCTTATACACAAGCAATCACCATATAGTATATTATTTCTGTTGTCAACATCCTTTTTTCTATGCATATACAAGACATACAACAATGAATGAGGTATCATTCGAAAAGTGTTTGAACAAGTTTCTGACATATTACACCCACATTTCGTTAAAACGCGTTGTTTGATTAAAAAAAGCAACCAGTTAATTAAAAATTTGTGCTAAAACGTACCAGGAAATAATCTCAAAGATTGCAGTACGAACGCTTTGCAAGGGTCTATCTGGTCAATAAAAAATTTAGAAATTAATAAAAACAATTAATTAAAACAGTTCAATAAATAAAGTAAAAAGGATTTTGAATATTATGTGGAAATCCCTAACTATAATAAAAACAATAAATTAAAACAGTTCAATAAATAAAGTAAAAAGGATTTTGAATATTATGTGGAAATCCCTAACTATAATAAAAACAACAAATTAAAACAGTTCAATAAATAAAGTAAAAAGGATTTTGAATATTATGTGGAAATCCCTAACTATAATAAAAACAATAAATTAAAACAGTTCAATAAATAAAGTAAAAAGGATTTTGAATATTATGAGGAAATCCCTAACTATAATAAAAACAATAAATTAAAACAGTTCAATAAATATTGTAAAAAGGATTTTGAATATTATGTGGAAATCCCTAACTATAATAAAAAGAATAAATTAAAACAGTTCAATAAATAAAGTAAAAAGGATTTTGAATATTATGTGGAAATCCCTAACTATAATAAAGCAGGAAGTTTGTGTGTTTGCATGCTGTGTTCTGAAGAGACCGCTTCACGCAGAGCTACAGAATTTGGTGGGATGGTACCTCTAAGCATGTAGTTTTGCATTTCAAAACCCAATTTTGGAATTTTTGAATAAATATTTTTTTCTTTAAATGTTTATGCGATTTTTAGCATTTTTTCACGTTTTGCTGCAATTTTTCCGCATTAGTAACAGGAATCCAGTTCCAGTCTTTCAGCCCAATATAGTAAATTTTATCCTTTTTTCAATAAAGTTTATTCGGAATTCATACAGCGATTTTTGAATTTTTGGTAATTTTTTCCTTCGACACTAAGACATTTTGCCCAGAATGCTTGATTGGTTCGATCGTAGCTTCTATTTCGACATCAGTTACGCTCAGAATCGTCATTTGTTTTTCTCTTTTAAGCTTGGAGTTAGTTGATAATTCTTTAGAGATAAAAAATCATGCAAGTCATAAAATTAAATTTAGAAGTCATGAAATATTTTGCAGCCAAAGTTTTACTAAAAGTATTATTTTTAAAGTGATAAAAAATGCTTAAAATACATTTAATAAAAGATGTATGAATGATGTATGTGGGAACTATTGTTCACACATTTTTAGTAAATAAATAAAGAACATGAACTTTTTACTTATTTTTAATTAAGGTATTTATATCCATATTTCCACTGCTTTCTGTATAAAAAAAAAAAAGGAAAAATACAAAAATAAAAACAAGTTAATTGACACTAAAATTTAAATATATATAAATAAAATAAAATACCAAAGGATACCGACGCGTCATGCAAACGTATCTCTAAGTGACCTAATTCCCTTTGCATCTCACGTAAACAAGTTACGTCAGAATCATGGCGCAACCATTTCAAAAGCAGCGGTGAAACGCACAATACGGCTCACCAGTTACGCAACGCATTGGAGGACACCTGCGTCTAGGCTGGTAGCTCATAGAACCCTGTAGGGGTACTTTCCCCCTGCACACGACAAAAGGAGCTCCCTTTTGTTATGGTCGCAGTACCTACTTAATTGTGGGTGATTGTCAAATGCTCTCTGTAAATGCTCTCTGTCTCATTGTATGTTATATAAATTCATATTCAAGAAAGCATTATGCTAGAACATGTTCATTTTAATCCTTTAAGTATGTATTGTACAACAGTAATGAGTATATATTTATGCTCCTATTTATTTATAACATAATTTAACGAGCCCCCTGCTATTTCTTTGTGGTTTCTTGTTTTTCTTGTCTTTTCTTTTTCGGCATGTAAATGTTTTTTTGGTTTTTCCTTCCGCGGATATTTTTTTGGTATTCTTTATAATACTATACTAGCCACGAAAAATGTGAAAAACTCTGTGCACAGCTTTCTGAAGGACAATAATACAGAAACCTGAGAAGCACTATACACACAAGGAAAAAGTCTCTAAGAGAACTTTAAGCACAATGCTCTCACCAACCCGTGGGACTCTACTTTTCCCTTTTTACAGGGGCGATAAATGTGGGAACTATTGTTCACACATTTTTAGTAAATAAATAAAGAACATGAACTTTGTACTTATTTTTTTTTATGGTTTAGATGTTATATTATATTTATGCATGTTACATTGTTTTCCTTTATATGTATGTATTATTCCTATATACACAATGTGATCATCAACCAAACGAGTGTTAGAGGTTTAAGTTCACGGATACGCTAGCTAGGGAAACAGGAAGCTTATATCGTATTTCTATGAATACTCGCATGTTGGGCGCACCCATTTTCCAAAGAACTGCCCCGCATGGGAAAATGTGCAGCTGCAAAATTAACCCATCCCAAAAAGACATTATCATTGGGTCAAAGAGTTGACCAACGGGATTTTCCTGAACTAAAATTTGCATAAGGTCATAAAGGGCATCCAATAGAAATAGACTTTTTTTTCTATATCAACGCCCAGGACGAGACATAAAAAAAAAAATAATAAGAAGAAGAGACATTTTTTGGTTACTTCAGAAAATAACTCCATCGGTGCAAGTAGCTTTTTTTCCCAAGTTCTTCCAGCCCGTACGTTCTTCGAGTTCCAGCCATCTCCACGGAAGGGTGTCTTGAGGAGACTGCTGGTGGCCCGCTGAAACAGAAGTGCCTTCGTCGATCCGACCTAGCGCCGTCGATCCGACCCAGCGCCGCACGATGAATTTTCCTGAACCCCTTGGGTGGCAGATCTAGCGGCCGAGCCAAGAGTCATCACCGAGAAGGATCCCGGCTTTTTCCAAACTGGCAAGAACGATCCATCTATGAGTTCCCCTGGTTAATAACGAGCGAGGATGAACAAGGCCTACATCATTACTAGAGATGAACTTCAATAAAAGGACAATTGGTGAGATACTTCCAATACATTTTTCCCTGGCTAGCCAAAGTGAATAATATAAAAGAATACTAAAATTTTACGTATTGATTGATCGAAAAAAAAATTGTTGAATTAACATAGACTCATATGTTTATTTATAAATATTTATAAATTTAAATGTTTGGCATATTTGCCTCTAATTTTACAACGATACAATGCTGTGCTGTAAAATAATGATGTTTTTATAATTAAGTGCTTTAAATTAAAAAGAGTTAGTGTTGAAAATTTTATTTTATAAAGTGATAATTTTGAGAAATAAATGTGTTGGATTTGATTTGTTATGAATGGATAATTTTGGAGAAATCAATGTGTTCCTATTTTTCTATAATTTTATTTATTATCTCATTATATAATTAAATAAAATGTTTTTTTCGAAATAATTTTATCTCTCTATTTTCTTTATCAAAGTGTGTATTGTATTCTTAATTTAAAAAAAAAAAAAAAATAAGGGCAATTATTTAATTCAAAGAGTTTAATCAGTAAAACTATCCGAACCCCCTTTACTTTTATTAACAGTGATTCACAACGCCGCTGAAAGGTAAAGTTCTTCTCGTATCCACTATACATCCCCCTCGTAAATGTTGGAATCCCTCCCTCTTACTTTTCCGTCCAACAATGTATGAGCAAATTCCTAAAACAATCATCCTTATAATGTTTTTAACCTGAATTGATAAAATATTAGTTGTTAGAGATCTAATTGAAACACCCTTGAAAATAGCAAAAAATTAAATTAATAACAAACTTGTCGGACGTGCCAATCCCATAACTTTCTTCTAGCTCACACAGGTTTCGCATACACTAAAAATAATACACCCAATTATATCAAGGTCTAACTGAATCTAACGTTTTATTAGATTGCGTACATTAGTTCTTGAGACATGATTATTGCTAAAATCATGTAAATCCTGCAAAATGTAGCACACCAGCGCCACCTGTTGGGATATTTAAACCTAAATCTAATCAACAACAACTTATGTCAACGTCTAACTGAATCTGAAGTTTGACGAAAATCCGTGCAAGAGTTGTTGAGATATAGTTAGCGTGATAATAATGAAAAAAGTAGCATGGCAGCGACCTGTTGGGCTATTTACACCGACACGTAAGCAACATCTATTTATCTCATGATCTAACAGAATCTGAAGTTTGATGCAATTCCGTGGATTAGTTCTTGAGATATAGCTATCGTAAATATCAAGAAAAAAGTGGTATAGAAGCGGCACCTGTTGGGATATCTACAACAAAACGTAATCAGTGTATATCTATGTCAAGGTCTAACTTAATCTGAAGTTTGATGAAAATAAGTGCATTAGTTCTTGAGATAGAGCAATTGCAGGAATCGCGAGAAATGCAGCATAGCAGCGCCACCTATTGAGTTATTTTCACCAAAAACTAATCAGCACCAATTTATATCAGCGACTAACTGAATATAACGTTTTATTAAATTTCGTGCAGTAGTTCGTGAGATAGAGCACCCACAAAATTTTTGTCACATACAGAAAGACAGACACAGACATAGTCACAGACAGAGTCACAGGGTCACAGAGTCACAGACTTACAGACAGACATTTTTTAAAAACAGTCCAATCGTGTTCAGGACCTTCTAAAACGTATAAATCCGTCAAAAACTGGAAGTCGAAAATTTTCATGAATCCAATACTTTCTTCTTGTAAAGATAGAAGAATATGATAGTAGCGATTTTTAATTCGATTTAATTTTGAAATGGTATTACGAAATTCTAGAACGCATAATAATTTTCTCATATTTAATTTTAAAAGGAACAGATGAAATAAAATTTTTTGAATACAGAAAAGTACAAAACTAAGGAACAGAAATTCAATATACTAAATAAAACTTTTGGATTCGAAAGGAAAGAAAAAGAATGTATGAAACAGTCTCTGTTTTCAGTTTGAAAATAAATCCTTTTTTAACAATTTTAATCATCTTGTCTTTTTAAAGCATAATCATGTTACAAAAGTTTTCAAATACTTACTAACTATGTTGGAATACAGTAATCAAAATTAATGAGTAAGTACATTGAAATTTAAATCAATTGACTTTAAATTATTCCTTCAATTACAAAGGTCAATTAATTACAATGGATTAGTTCTTGACGCACCAGAGGTTTAATAGACCACATAATTTCCTAGGCAATTAGTTGCTCTTTTAGAAGGACTTGCTATTGTAAGTTTTCTAATTAAGTTCCTGTGCTTCTCAGAAAAATAAATTGAATGGAACTCAGAAGTTTCGTTTTATGGGAAGAAATAAAAGTTAAGCCGAAGTAACATTAATGACTCGAAAGACTATTTTACAAACAGAAGTCCTTCAGTAAAATTTTATGAAGCAATAGTAGTTAATAAAAATAAGATAAATATATTTGTAATGTTTATTAAACAAAGGTGCGGCCAATAGTTTAATAGTCATACAATTTTTGCCCAAATGAAGTTTCAGCTGTAAATTTGATTTATACAGGGTTTCTCTTAATAAAAACTTTATCAATATATGAGACATTGGCGACCGAACAATTCAAGGGATATGTATGGAATTTGATATTATTTAAAGTGCATGCGTTCAAAAATGTAATAAACAACAACAATCTAGTACAATTGAGGGAGGTCGGGGCAAGAAAGTGCCAAGCCACATTTTTGGTAAAATAAATCTAACACTGTAATCTGTTGCTTATTATTGTAAATTATAAAATCCAACACATAATTTGTTTCTAATGTCACTTGGTGTCAGCATATGTCCTAGGTTTCGTTTTTGCCCCAGACATTTATGCCACCAATGAAGATAGCTAATTTACAAAGAACGAAATAGTAATATCATTAAAGTACTGCCATATTGATATTCAGAATATCTCAAATGTTACTAATACATTGACAAAAAAAATTTATGTTATATATCTGGATTTCAGTATATGATCTAATTTTCAAATGGATATATCTCAGAAGTTCGAAAATATCGCTTAGCACTCTCTTGCCCCGACTACCTTAATTGTAGTTACAATGATAAAACTTCAAAATTGTCAAACGACAGCACACAATTTTTCGTTTAATAAATTGATCAATGCAGTGAAAAACTATGGATGACATTGGAACGACATGTGCAACACGAAAAACGGAGACGTAATCACAGTATTTTTACTGACAATCAATTTTTACTGTCTGTCCCGCGATTTCTAAAAGCAACATAATAAAAGCAAAATTTGTAAATCTCACGATTTCTACAGGTATGCATTTCTCCCTTCTATTAGGAAGCTTTCATTACAAAAAGTAAAAGCTACCTATTGCAGCAGTTCGGAGGAAAGCAATTCATGAATATTTCAGTGTATTTTCACCTATCATGACCCTTAACCCCCCCAAACCATCCCACTGTTCAAATGTTGATTTTTATATACACTCTCAAAAAAATCCGTGAATTGAATAAATTTTTCCGTTGCCTTTTTTCGTTAAAACACGAAAATCTCCGCTTTGATTTGCTTCGCTTCCCTCAAAATACCTAAAACTCACCAATCTAACATAAAATATACGTAAAACTCTTCAATCTAAGTCTGCAATTTCTTCAAACCACAGGGGTATACCGGCAACTGTGATGCGTGTAACTTTTCCGAATTAGAATCGGAATTTTTACGTATGTGTTTTGCCTTTAAAACACGGAACATTTTACAAACGAAGATCCAATTTTCCTGAAATTCCCCAGTCACAAGACAGAAATTTCTTCAAATAACAGAAAAATCTCTTCCAATCACAGGGGTGTTCCGGCCACTTGCTGTCTGTATTTTTTACGGCTTTTGACGAAATTTATTTTGAGAGTGTATAAAAAGGTCGTTCACATTTTATGGAAACGATTTTCACAATTAAGTTCTGAACATATATGCCATATTCTTTGCGACAATTTTACTCTACTGTATAGCCCTGAACCATGATTATAACTCTGGATATAAATTTCCATCATAGTCGATTTTCTCTTAGCACAATCGTATCAAATTTTTTCCACACCTCTTGGAAAAATTTCCCAAGTCTTCCAATGTGTTGTGGTTAGTGTTTTCTTACGCTCGCTTTAACAAACACATAGGTGGTGATAAATAAAAATTTATCGTAACACTGGATGAAACACGTCTTTATTTATGTGAAGAGCAATTTTTATCAGTTAATAGAAAAAATAATGGTTCTGTGAATGTAAAGAAAAATTTCTAAAAGAATTCATGATTGCTGCTGGATTTTGTTATGAAATTAAATTAAAGGTATAAAATGCAGTAAAGCTAAGGTGATTTCACTTTATTATCAGCAACATATTTTATAACCCATTTTTTGAAGAAGAAATTCCAGCTCTACATGAAAATACATTAATTGAGCTTCATATGAACAAAGTGTCCCTGCCGCTTTTCCATAACTCAACTAACGCATATTTAGCAAAGAAAGAATCCCAAACGGAAATAAATTGTGTCTCAATTGTAGGAATGCATGTAAAATCACCCGACGCACTCCTCCCTCATCAATGGTCTTTTAATGCATTTGGATTGCTTAAATGAATTCACGAACATTGAAAAGACTTTGTAAAGTTTTGCAAGAGGTATCGGGGAAAATTGACATGTCTGTAACAAGGGTTAATTCTATTATCATAGAAATTTCGAGCCATAGATATAGCCAAAAGTCAAGGCTATCCAACAAATTCAAATTGTTGCAAAGAGTATATCATTTATATGTCATTCAAATCCATTATTAACGAATCGCATGTAATCGGGTTCTGTGCATTTTAGCTTCCTGTTTTCGAGTAACATTCGATAAAATTTAAAACGAAGATTTAGGAAAGATACTTTTTTCTCACAGTAGAAGCCGGAAGGACTTTTTAATAGTATATCCCGATTTTTCATCATTTAATCCAATGTTTCTCAACCCTTTGTACCTCACGCCAGACTTAAACACTTGGTTAAACTTCCGCTATCTTTAAAAAATAATTCATTGAAAATACTATATGTTTTTTTCTTTAAACTCAATTCTTGTGATTAGGAGACAATAGTTGAACAACTAAATACAAGGAGTTAAAAAATCACTCTCCTTGATTGAGCATAAAAATGAAACATTCTGTACGATTTCTAAATATCAATACGTTGGCAGATGATTTTTTGTTCCGTAGAAGCTGTGAAATATGTGAAAATTTGCTTTTATTTCTACGAATTTTCTTGAAAAATGTAATGAAGATTTTTATTTTATCATGTATTAAAACTGCAAATAATTTTTAGTTTCAATTTCAACCAGAAAGTGACTTGAATAAAACTATAATGATCCCTATAATTTCCCCCTCTTCCATCTTTTATCCACTAAAATGTTGTAATTTAGTTTCCATTATTAAGAAAATGTCATTAAAAAGCAGAAAATAATTAATAGTTCGGAAACTAATACAAATTTGAAAATTCTGAGATTTATTAAGATAGTTCCGGATCCATGCATATAACTGTTGTTAATTTCATCGCCCAACGTTCCAAATTCTAGGAGGAGTAGTTGTGAAATACAAATAGACAGTCAGATTTTTATGCAATAGATAAATTAACAAATTAATCGAGATCCACTTTCAGAACATTATTTTTACGTAATCACTATGTTATATAATTTTAACTGTGAAATACTTAGAGAATTTAAATATGTAATAAATACTACCTAATTTTCGAAGTGATTTTGATACGAAAATTGAACACTCAAAGGATTAAGGCATAGGAAAAGCTGAATAGTGGTTGTTCTACGTGCATTGCAGTTGCAGCACACCACTGATGACAGAGTCATCTACTACTATTTCGCATTTCCGTATTTGCCATGGTCATCTGACCACACCCCAGTAGATTTTAGCCTCTGGAAATGTTTAAAAACGAAGGTGTACAACACGAATCCATTATGTGCCTCTGAAATATACCATTTAAAGTCAAGTTCTATAGATATTTTTATGTAGTAATAAATGCTTCATTATTGCCTACAATCTTCAGCAGGCATCGTGAAGGTTACCATTGAGGTATATAACCATCGTGAAGGTTACATAGTGAAGGTTAGGAAACTTCTGTGAAGGTTACCAATTACAAAAAAATTGGTACGAAAAAAATTGTGGTGTTCCTGTTGTCTGTTTATCCTAATTTGTTGTTTCCATTGCTCTTTTTGACTTATTTCTTAATTCGCCGTTTTTAGTGCTACACATGTATAGTTCCAACGCCATTTAGGTTTTTCATTTCACTGATGCCTTTTCGATGCAAAAATGTTGTGTTTACCCTTTGAAATTTTTAAATTTATCTCATTATAACTCTAACCATAAATGCTCGATTGTTGTTCTCCATCACGTTCTTGAACGCTTATCTTGAAATACCTACATCTGAAATTTCATTAACATTTTTTGAAAAGTGTGATAACTAGGATCTTATGCATCGGTAATTTTTTATAACCATAGTGTAAGTACGTAATGATGATTGGTTTTATAATAAGACAGTTTTCAACGTATTCCAAAAGAAAAAAATGGAAAATCAAATATTTTATTTAAAAATGTACCAGATAGATATAGAATAAAAATATATAGATGAAAATAAAAAATAGAAAAATTTAGACGTAACCGCTTTTTCAAGTAAAAA
Source organism: Maratus michaelseni (assembly GCA_963931845.1). Lineage (NCBI taxonomy): Eukaryota > Metazoa > Arthropoda > Arachnida > Araneae > Salticidae > Maratus > Maratus michaelseni. The sequence goes on along the minus strand of OZ007592.1, from coordinate 77,622,629 downwards.
ATGCATTAATAATAAGCGTAAAATTCGAACTGAAATATTTGTGTTTCTCGTCAATATTGCGACTCCAGTTATGTTACAAATAAGAATATTTTGAAAATCAAGCATCGATTATAAAAACAATCACGGTATCTAACGCTTAACAGATTTAGTTGTAAGAGTTCATTATCCAGGTGCCTTAATGGTAGAGCAGTGGCATGCAGTGCCAATGATCCTGGTTCGAATTCAGGCTTGGACACTTTTTCACTCTGTTTGTTTCACGCCTGATTTAGAAAAAAATCAACGATTATAAATTCATCTAAACCAAGTCATAGTTTGAAAATGTGACCAACAAATGGAGGCAGTCTTATATGATTCCGAATGAAATGCACGATAGTCCATTTAACTTTACCTCTAAATATCTGTATGATAATTTATGGACTTGATTCCCTTTGACTCTGGACATCCCATATTACTATGTGGTGCTGAATTTCGCGTTTTTCAATTCAGCAATGTGTTTGAAGACCACAGACATCACAGAAAATGCCCTTTTACTAGTTAGGCTCGATATATTTCTACTATCTCTTATTCTTCGAAACAAAACTCACAAAAGCGATATCCATTGGTGAAGAGAATGGGCCTTTTCATTTTGATGAGTTTTAGCTTGACATAAATTGATAATTTTAAAATCCGAATTCTTCTTTTTACATAGTTTTATCCCTTCTTAGAGAGGAACTGTCCCATTTAAAATTTAAGTTTCTCAGCAATTTCGTGATTGAAGTATTCTCCAAATAATCAATATAGCCCCCCCCCCCCCAAAAAAAAAAAAGAAAATCATTGTTTCCTTGTTGCAGCTGTTAATTTAGGCAATCGCACACAATACCGCACGCTCATTTTATAAAATATACAACATTGATAGATGCAGCTACTACCGTCTGGAGTTACGCAAGTGTGTAAATAATCCAAGCAATCGCACACAATACCGCACAGTCATTTTATAAAATATACAACATTGTTAGTTGCAGCTACTACCGTCCGGAGTTACGGATGTGTGTAAATAATCCAGGCAATCGCACACAATACCGCACAGTCATTTTATAAAATATACAACATTGATAGCTGCATATGCTGCCGTCCATTTACGCATTACGCAAGTGTGTAAATAGAATTGTGCTAGAAAGCCTTTCACGTTCTACGGATAAGACAGCAGAAAAATTCTGAGACTAAATAAATAAGTACAATTAACCCATGTACGGATCTTCAGCATTTGTTCACAATGCGTTCATAAACTTTCTCTGTTTTATAAGATTTTGAAATAATATACAAATAGTTTGACTACTTTTATCTTTTCTTATTTAAAACTGTAGAATTAGTCATGACTTTCATATTTGGAAGACGCAGAACTATTGAAAGTGAAGCACTACTTCTAAACATTAAACAATTTTTGAAAAAAAAATATTTCTCCATTATCCCGACGACCACTTTCGATTAAAAAAACTATCGCCAAACTATAACCTAACTATATGTATCGCAACATTTTGTCAATGCTTTTTCTCTTTTAATATCATGACGTCACCGTTTAAAGACTTAATTATTATTTAAATTAACAAAAGATCTAATATTCAACAAAACATCATCAAAAATAGAGACACAAGTCAATTTAAAAATCACTTCATAACGTAATAACACGTGTAACGAATCTGACGTCTAGTGAATGTGACGTCACGATCAAGTATTTTTGGCGCTAAATACTATAGTTTGGTGATCTTTTTTTTTATAGAAAGTGGTCTACGGGATAACGGAGAAGTACCGAAAAAAATTAATTTGCATTATAAATATCATTATTTTAATTCGTCTCACTAAATATAGAAATTTTCACATTTGATAGTTCTGCATTGCATTAACGTCATATAAATTCTTATACAGGCGTTTTTCAATAACTTTTTATATTTCTTTTTTATTCTGACACATGTTGAATATCAACGAAAACGTATTATACTTAGAAAAAAAATAATACAAAAACACAAAACATAAGGCATTGCAAACAAAAAATATAACTGTAAATATATCAATGTTTTTAGTTGCTACAATTAATTAAAATTATCCACTGAATTCAAAGATTCTTTCTAAAGATTAGTGTTATACAAAAATCTGAAAATTCTACTAAAAATAATTAATTGCATGGACTTACTTGTAACATATAAAATCAATAGAATATATTGCCAAACATGAAGCAAATTAATCTATTAACAAAAATGTGAGTTTCAGTATTTCTTTTGTATATGTATTAAAGATTAGTGTAGGAATCTACTGAATTTAAAGGTTCTCTAAAGCTATGTGAAAACCCATTGTTGAAGAAGTAACAGAAAAATCCTCATAATCCGCTTTATACGATGTATCCAACTTTAATTCCATAATAATTGCTATAAGAAGTAACCACAAAGAAAATATTCCAAATACGTTTGTTAAAAAGAAGAGTATATTTTTTGTATCATCATTAAAAGTTTTAGGAGCAAACATGTCATTATTAATGTTAATTATGTATTTATTTTAGATAATACTTTACATATCTTAAAAAAGTAAACAAAAATCTTTCTTAATTAATAATTAATGCATAAAATACCAATTATTATTATTTTTTTCAAATAAAGTTTAAAGAAATGAACAGAATTATGTAAAGTTCGTTTTTCAGTAACAAAGGTAGTATAAAAAATTAGTCTTGGGATTTATTTATCAGATTTATCTTGAGTGATATTTTAAATGAGTTCAAACAAGAGTGTGTTATTTTAAATAAATTTTTCTTTTAGAATAATTTAAAAAAGTGTTAATGATATAAAAGTGCAATAAAGAGAAAAAACTTTGATTGTAAATTGTGAAAATAATTAAAATATTTATCATATAATCGTGGCAAAATTATTCTGTCGCAACAAAAGTATAATAATAATTAAACAGAAATCCAAAACATTAAAAAAAATCTTTTAATGATTTTTTCCTTTTATGATATCATACATCATACATTATAAAACTCTTTAAATTTTTTTTTCGCTTTTTGAAAAATCATTTTGAAAGCTATGCAATGTATACACACACACACACACGTAATTATTTCTATATAAATATCTCTATCATTTCACATTTTCAAAATAAATTTTGTACGTTCCTGTAAGAAATGCTACATGTATCATGCGATTGTATTAATGTTGTACACTGTAAAAAAAAACTGATCTTATAGAAAAAACTGTCATCCAGGACGGATAAAAACTGTTTATTTTACGTATCTGTATTTTACGTAATCTGTATTTATTACACACTTTCTGTTATTTTAACACATTTTGTCCGTATGTACGCGATAAATATAGATTATGTCTGTAAAATATGTGTTTTACTGACGTCCTGGTTAAATTTTTTTTTTCCTGTAAAAATCCACTTTTTTCCCCGCGTATTTCTAATTATTATATCTCGATAATTATTTAAAACAAGTTGGAAATTATACGTCAAACGTGACAAATGAGGTGCGTTCGTACTATAGCAAGTTACATGAATATTCAGATCTTGATGATTTTTAATTCTGTGAAATGAATTATATCGTGTGCAAATTAATTTCTGTCATAAAATAAGTACCTCGCTCGCTTGACGATTAAACCTCGAAAGCTCCTATAACAAAAAAGCACTGATTTAAAAAAAAATCAAATTTCTTAATAAATGTTTTTATTAATATTTTCTAAAGTTTTGATTCGATTTTCATAAAATTTGAAATGTCTCGACAAAATTCTGCAAAGATAATAGATCTTAAATTTCAAACCATTCGGTTGGGTAGTTTTTGCGTTGTTATATGCAGACGGATAGACAGACGGACGGACCAGACGATGACAATAGATGCTACGTATTTATATAATTACGAACGCACCTAAAAATAAATCCATTCAATTATTTTCAGAAATGGATTTCGAGTAGTGTAAAATGTATAGCTCTGTAAATAACATACAAATTAACAAACATTTAGGTTAACTATCTACATTCGAAGGATAGGCGATGCTCGTCGTGATTTTGCGAATTAATTGCATAGGTGCCAAGTCCCTGTAAAGGGGGTACCCTGTAAAAAGTACCCAAAAAAGGTACCAAAAAAGGTACCAAAAGGTACCAAAAAGGTACCCTGTAAAAAAGTCAGTTGATTTTACAGACAGTAATAAACTGTTTATTTAAAAAAATAATCTGTATTTATTACAAACTTTCTGTTATTTTAACAGATTTTGCCGGTATTTTCGTAAAAAATAAAGGTTATGTCCGTAAAATAAGCAGTGTTTTATTGGCGTCTTAGCGGACAGAATTTTTCTGTAAAATCAACAGATTTTACTTTACAGTGTACCAGTAGTTTTAATGGTGATCTTCGTTTTATTCGATGACAGAATTTCTGTAATCAAACGACATAAGTGGATTCTTTTTAACGCATGTACAATATTAAAAATATGCAGAAAACTACCCAGTTGTTTAACTGTTTTTTTTCTCCCTTTTTTATAGAAACGGTTACATAACCGTAATTTATCTCTATTCTGACCAATGACGGCGCTTCACTGTTAAAAATTTGCAGCAAACTCTCCAGTTCATTCGACCATTTTTATAGAAAACGATTACGAATTCGTAATTTAACTTTATTCTGACCATAATATTGCCCATATTATGGTCAGAACAGATAACAATTACGGTTATGTAAGAATTGTCTTTACAAACGGCCGAAGAACTGGACAGTTTGCTGCAATTTTTTAACAGTGTTCATAAAATGGTCAAGCAACCATAATAAAAATTACAAGTTCGAAATTGTGCGTCAAACGTCACAAATGAGGTGCGTTCGTACTAATCTTGATGATTTTTAATTCTTTGAAATGAATTATATCGTTTGTAGATTCATTTCTGTCATAAAATAAGTATCTCGGTCGCTTGACGATTAAACCTCGGAAGCTCCTATAACAAGAAAGCACCGATTAAAAAAAAATCAAATTTCTTAATAAATGTTTTTATTAATTTCTTCTAAAGTTTTGATTCGATTTTCATAAAATTTGAAATGTCTCGACAAAATTCTGCAAAGATAATATATCTTAAATTTCAAACCACTCGCTTGGGTAGTTTTTGTGTTGCTATATGCGGACGGACGGACAGACAGACAGACGGACCAGACGACGACAATAGGCGCTACGTATTTATATAATTACGAACGCAACTAAAAACGGTTTAATGACTGGGCAGTTTGTTGTAGATTTTTAACAGTGTAGTTAAATGTCTTTTCATTTATTAAACGCTGCGACAAAGATTTAAAAAAATATTCCCAACCCAATTCATTTGAAGTAAAATTTTACAAATTTTTCCATAAACAAAGTGTTTCTTTGCTAATGATACTTACATAAATTCTTTTACTTATCACACAAATATCATATAATTGTATAAAAGATTTTTGACTTTGTATGTATATTTACAGTGAATTTGATAATAATAAAAGAAGTATCTGATGCAGTTGTTTTCAGCAATGGAGCTTGTATTATAAAAAAAGTTACCTTGCATGAAATATCCTTGGGCGAACTGTCGCACATTTAGTACATAAATATGTGAAATATATTTCATTTATTAAAAGCACAACAATTATTTCAAAATGATGGATAAAGCAGTTTTTAAAATACGCTTGTTCTTTAAACGAGATATTTTTTTTTTGCCTTTTTGCTTGTGATCTTACATGCAACATGAAATATATAAAGCTCTGTAAATGTCTATTTCGTAGTTTAAAATGATATATTCAGAAATGCTTTTCATTAATTTATTTAAAAATGTTAATTAACAATAGAGGACTATACCCAAACAGCACACACCCATCTATAAGACATCTACAAGCTGTAAACCCCAAAAAACCGACACATCTATAAGAAGTCTATAAATATCCATGATACACCCTTTTCACCTCTTATGGAGATGTTATGTGTGATCTCTCTGAGTTCTATTAGACGTCCAAGATATCCAGGTAGTCTATCAGACCACGTCTATAAGACGTCCAAGCATAGATCACTTTTCAACATGCAGTACTTCTTATAGATGTACTTAAGACTTGGATTGTAGATATCTAGGTACATCTGATATGCATCTATAAGACGTCTATTTACTGATATTCAGTATTTCTTATAGACATACTTAAGATATGCAAGAAATTTCATCAGAAATACAGCCTTGGGCAAAAGTATTGATCAACCCCATATTTATAATATATTTGTAAAAATAATAGTTAGATACAAATATTAAATTGTATACAATTATGAATTTTCTCTTTAAGAAATGTTGGCAAAAAAAAAAAATAGCAAACGAATAATTCATTTTTTAATAAAGCTATTTTCTTTAAAAAACATTTTTTTAATATTTAATTTTGCTTTCTGGAAGTTTTGTTAGCCAGTTAATAAATAATCAAGAAAATAATTCTTGGATGAAAAGTCAAAATAAAGAGCTTAGTCTTCAAAAATAAAAATAAAGAAATCTCATGTAAAAGAAAAAAAAAATACATTTTTACATAATTTTTAACATGTGTTAATAATAAAAAAAAATTAATTATTTACACTGCTGAAAAGTTTTATATTTTGGCTTTTACTACAAGAAAAGACAAAATAAAGAACTTAGTCTTCAAAAATGAAAATAAAATCTTATGTAAAAAAAAAAAAAAAAAAAAAAAAAAAAAAAAAAAAAAACATTTATACATAATTTTTAACATGCGTTAATAATATTTTTAAAAAAATTAAGAATTATTTACGCTGCTGAAGAGTAAGTTTTATATTTTGGCTTTTACTGTAAGAAAATTATTTCAATTTCCATGATTATCTGTTAACTTACATGACATAACAATGACACTTCCAGAAAACAAAGTAATTAATACTTTTAAAAAAGTAGGTTTTCAAAGAAAGCGACTTCATTAAAAGATGAGTTGTTCGTTTGTCTTCTTCTTTTTTTTTTTTTTTTTTTTTTTTTTTTTTTTTTTTTTTTTAACAAACCGTAATAACTTAAAAAGAAAATTCCTAATGATATGCAGTTAAATATTTGCATATAACTATTACTTTTACAAATATATTAAAAATATGGGGGTGCTCAATACTTTCAGCCAAGACTGTATTTCCAGTGAAATGACATAGTTTTCTTGCACGTCTTAAGCATATCTATATGAAAATTAGTATAATTCTTGCAGAAAATGTTAAAATATAAAGAAATTGGTCTTCAACAAGGAAAATAGAGAAATCTTATGTTAAAATTACACTTTAAATTTTATAAATTTAAATTTTTAATTTCTTAATAAAAATGATACAAGTTTTAAGAAATATTTTCATTGGTGAAGATAAGTGCTTTATATACTTTGGTTTTTTTTCAGTAAGAATTATTCTAATTGTCCTGATCAACTATTAATTTGCATAGCATAACAATTGCTATGGTATGAAAGTTTCAATTATGATATCTTACTGAAAAACAAAGTTATTACAATTATAATTGTAATAACTTAACCGTTAAATACATAGACAGCAGTTGTGAATTCTAAAATAATTGTGTTGAACACATGCGCTTCATTTACCCTCTTACTAAATATCCTTCATAGTTTAATGTTGAAGTTCAAAATTTGTTCTACTCTTTCATTATTTTATCAGCAAGTTTCCATTGATGTACAAAATACACAGTCATTGAATTTTTATAAACTATTATTTTTTCGTTCTTAATTAAGCATTTTTTTACATATAAATGTGAGATCTATTACTAGAATAATATTATTAGACATAAGACACTATTATACTTTATCATCAAAAGTTTATATTTTATGCTTTCAAAGACACTGCTTGTGTCTTAACTATAAACTGTCCGTGTTAGATTAATTATAACTAAATTAGTTTTCTTTTTAACAATTTGATGTTTATTGCTTTTATACTACTACTGGACATCGCATTAAACAAGGATATCATTAAAGGTTACTTAAGTTTTAAAAGCTGATGGTGCATAGAGTGCGCTGCTTGTGTCTTTATGTTGTACAAATCGTCAGTGGTGTTAAAGGTTAAAAAAGAATTTCATAACTGTATGTAGTTAAATATTTGCATTCAACTAATATTCAGGCTCGTGCTGGCACTTAGGGATAGGTGTCCCTGCACCCTCTGCCACCCTTAATGATGTTACATGATTTAGTGTGAAAGTGCCAACATGACCCTCTGTCCACCGCCCTTTCAAGATATCCAGCATGGGCCTGCTAACACTTTTAAATCAGTTATAATAAAAATACAGCAGTGCTTAATAATTTTGGTAAAGACGACTGTATATAAAAATACTAAATGTTTCGTTCCGATAATATCAGTATTATTCCCATATTTATATTGGGATTTTTTTTTATCAAAGCATCGACTAATTTTTATAATATTTCCAATGAAATATGAATGCTGTAATTCCCTCAAATCTCATAACTGAATTTTATAAACTACCATATTTACTTACTCCTGCATAATGCACACATTTTTACCAAAATTTCAGGTCTAAAAACCAGTATGTACATTATACACTGAATATTTCTAACAACCGTATACATCAAACCACACATGTTTTCACAATATATATTTATATACATAATGCAAAACCTTAATTTTAAGTTATTTTAATAAGAGGGCAAACTATACATGAGCAAATACAGAAGTAACTGAGGTTTGAGAAAAAGATTAAGTCCTGATTTCTAGTTTTTTTTTTTTTTTTTTTTTTTTTTTTTTTTTTTTTAAAGTTAAAATAGCATGGTGCATATTATACATGAGAAATATTTTTTTTCTTATGTAAAACAAGGTACACATTATACACAAGTAAATATAGTATTTAAAATCAGTTTGCCAATTTTATTTTGGAAGAAATTTCTAAATCCTCCAGTATTCTGCAACAATAAAGAGGCTAACAGATTTGTTATTTCCCCTTATTATTTAAAATGAACAAATCTTCAGAGGATAAAGACTTATGGTAGATAAATTTTTATCTACTCCCCCCCCTTCCAAAAAAAAAAAAAAAAAAAAAAAAAAAAAAAAAAAAAAAACCTTTGCGATGATTGTTACACATATATTACACACAGCTTGCATAAAATCCTTAATTTTTCATACCAATATTTTGGAATAGTAATTTTTTCTTTATTTTATCATATAATTTCTTCAATTAAATTAGGCCAAGTTTTCTATTTGGAAATACTATAGTACTTCCTACAGTGATAAAAGATTCAAAATTGTGTGTGGGACACTTGTCGCAAAAGGATTAACACAAATTAATAAATTTCTTATTCTGTTTATTTTGTTCTAGTTCTTCAATATAGACAAGACAGGGATTTTTTTTTTTAAATTATTAGACAAATGTTTTAAAATCTATTTTGTATATTGAACTAAATTAAAAAAAAGTTATCAGTACAAAAATAAATATTACTCCAATTAATATATTGTATGGAAGAACCACCCAGAATTGTTTTTTTAATCATGTCTGCCTACATCAAAAACTTATTTACAATTATCTGAGCTTCAGATACGTAAGGAAATTTACAAATTGACTGCCTTCTCAATTTTGCATTTTTAGAAAAGCAAGAAAAATTTTAAGTTAACAAAAAGGGTGGACAGTCACTTTTACAAAAATTAAATATTGCAACATGATTTTAAATTAATGCTAAACATTATTGCATGCTTTCTCATTAGAATATATCATATTTTTCAAATGTGTCAGATCTACCACTCAATAACAATTTTAATAAAAATATAAGTATTTTTTTCTTATCAACAATATTAGACTAGGTGACAGTACTAGGTGGTACAGAATACAACTATAACAGAAAAAGGAAGAAAAAAAGGACTTTATTTGAAAAAAAAAAAAAATCTTTGGAACAGGCTGTAACAGGACAAACACAATTCTTTAAGTTTCAAATATATAGATTATTCTACTCCATTATCACTACAATAGTAAGAGCTGATTTCTTCGAGCAGCACCTATAATAAAATAATAAAAAGAAGAACACTGTTTTACTACATAACATTTTACGAATCACAAAAAATGACATTTTGTTAGGATAAAACATTTTACACACATCTAATGTCTTATATGAAAACTTACTAATTAAAACTGAATTAATCTTCAATGAAGCAATTATAAGTTACTCTCCCCACCCCTCCTCTTCATTAGGCCATGTCATTAATTTTTTGCAGGTTATTTCTAGTGATGGGCATAATGACTGATTTTGATATTTGAATGAATCATTCAGGCATGCACAAAAGCATAGCTGTCAAGGCTCTTAAAATTCTTTTTGTTTAAAAAAATTTCTGGCTTTAATTGATCACAAATAATAGGAATGTAAACAGCTATGCTTTTGTGTATGCCGGAATGTTTCATTTGAATATCAATCATTCATTATGTCCTTTGCTATGTTATTCTTAATTTTTAGGGTTTCACACTTAAGCAAAACTAATCTTAATTTTTTTAATGGCAATTCTTAAATTGGATCTGATGTCAGTTAAGAATAACTATTTATTGACTAGAGACATCAATAATAAAAAAAATTATAGTATCAATAAAATAGAGTTGGCTATAGTATCGATTAAATCGATAAAAAATATCGACAATGCCAATCACTAGCTAAACCTATGGGAGTGTTCTTTAAATTTCTCATTTGCATGTTGATATATTTTAATGATATATATTAATTAGGGATGCACTGAATAGTGATTTTGGCCGAATACCAAATATTCGGCCCATAGGTAAACCGAATACCAAATATTCGGCTAGCCGAATAGTAACAGTGAGGCCAAATACCGAATATTCGGGCAACCGAATAGTAACTATTCGGCTGAATACCGAATATTCGGGTGGCCAAATATTTTTATATTTTTTAGAGTTTTAAAAGTTATATTAAAAATTATAAAACATTTTTAAAATCAAATGACAATTTAAAATGAATTAGAAGAAACATTTTACAGTGATATAGCATTTATTTGTCAGGAAGAAACTAACGTAAAACAATACAATATATTAAAAGGGTGGCAAATTAGCAAGAATAATTTTCCTGTTCCTTTTGATTTAGCAAGGAAGTTTTTAAATGAATCAGTGAGCAGGTGTCTGGAATGGGAAATCACGATTATATTCAGCGGTTGTAAATATACAGGGTGTTCATATATCTTGGAACTAACTTTCTGCGTAGATAATGTGGTCAAGGCAAACATTTTTTGAGCAATAAGTATTATCTCAATCCACTTATTCTATCAAAAATACAGTACATTCAATCAAAAACACAGGGTATGTCACCTCAAGCTGAAACTGAATTTTCGTTCACAACTTTAACAACAATGAAAATATTTTAGCAAGATTTGCATTATATTAATTTTATTTGTAGCAAATATGATGATATTATTGGAAGCATCTGAATTTTGGCCAGTGACACAGTATAAGTAACAGTGTCAGCTGCACTCTGAATAAAGGAATAACTAGCTCAGTTTTGTGTAGATATTAATAGTAGCAATTTCCAGCACTTCTCGTGATCGTGACTCACAGAAATCAAAGTAACAAACGAAAATTCAAATGAGATACACTTTATTTTTGATTGAATAAGTATGTTGCAATCCCGGTTTCCTGGACAAAAATTGTCTGTCTTGATGTCTATTGTCACCTGTGAAAGTTTTTTTCTTTTGTATAGAAAAACATGATGTTTGTGAAAAAACAAGAAACAGATTATTTACTAGACAATATTCAGGAACTTGCATTTATTTGTACATCATTAATGCCTATGAAGGTCATATTTAATGGTTAATTTTCTTAAGTGACACTTTTCAAGTGAATAAATAATGTAAAAGCATTCTCTTTCATTGAAGGTGCCAAGTCATATCTGTTAAAATACATCAATTGGTTGCAAACTCAATTACAGAACTTTATCATACTTAGTCGGGGGTCAATATAAGAAAAATTTGGGGCCTATTTAGGGCCTCTTCAAAAAAACCCATTTAACAAAACAGGCTCCTTCACAAAATTCATTTTAGTAAAACTGGTCCCTTCACAAAAATCCTTTTAACAATACAGTCCCTTTCACAAAATTCCATTCCATAAAAAATACTCTTCATTAATTATTTTTATTTTTTTATGTTGTAAAATGTGTAATTTGCAAATAAAACAAGTTTGCCAGAAATGAAAACTTTAGCAGAAGGACTTAGAGACGCAATTATTAAATGCTTTGTTTGAATTAAGAGTATAGCTAAATTTTATCTTTCGTTACAAAATGTTTTTTTCAAAAAAATATAATAAATTTCACAAAAATAACTTATTTTTCATAAAATGGGCCCCAAGAAAAAAAAAACCTGTATCGACCCCTGATAGCGTTGACTCTAGGCTAATTTGGCAGAGAGCAGCAACTTGCAGCCTTTTTTACTATTTTATGCCCCTGATTAGAGCAGTACCGAGTACTCGGTATACACTCGGTACTCGGCCAATACCGAGTAGTTGCAAGAATTTCATTTTTTAAGCATATTTAAAGACAAATTAATTTATAAGTGATCGATAAAAAGTTATTTGAATATAAATGTATAATATATGCCCTAATTCATAAATCTATTTACTACTTGGTACATAAAAATGTATCTATAAAACATAGAAAAAGGTAAGAAAAAACCCCCATGCAAAATTAATGTAAATTAAAGTTTAGTTTTATATTTATATATATATAAAAAAAAAAGTCATTTTTAAACTGTAGGAAAAGATTGTGATTTTGGATAAAGAAGCAGTGTGTAGAAACAGAAAATACGATAAATGCAATTTAAAAAAATTAAATTTGCTGTATGGCAAATTATGGTACAAAAACACTATAATCATTCTACATTTTCAGGAGAAAGGGCATTTCTTTTATTCTTTTACATTTGGCCTGCTTCAGAAAAAATGTTCACTGTGAGCACTGATAAAATAGCAATTTAGCTGTACATTACACACACACAAAAAAAAACAACAAAAAAAAAAAACTTTAAAGCCCCCCTTTTTGGTGCTTTCGTGTTATAGCGGCCTCCACAATTACAATTATGCCACAGTTTCAGCTCTGATTTCGCCAAGATCACCGAAAAGCTTATATATGCATCATATATATACATATTATTCCAAACACCCATATACGTCATTACATACATATTATTTACGTCTTATATGTCATATATATACATACTATACGACTTATGCACATGTTATATGTATATATCATATATGTGTTATATATGACTAATAACTCAGCCATATACATCACAAAAGTAATGATTTAATATAATAATATATCATATTATGTCATACATGCTTTATAATTTGGCGATAAATCTTGGTCGCTTGGCGATTCATCCTCAGGGGCCGCTATTAAACAAAAGTACCCAATTTTTTTAATCAAAAGAAAATAAGGTACTTTTAAAAAATATGAAACATTTTGCATTATTCAAGGAATTGTTACAGCAAGCAATAACTTTTTTTGATAGACAGATTTCAGGAATCAAAATGACAAATGGGTAAAGATGTGTTAAATAATCAGTTTTAATTTCATACTGGTTAATTGAACTTTTTATATAAATTCTTTTATATATATATATATATATATATATATATATATATATATATATATATATATATATATATATATATATATATAATATATATATATATATTAGATAATGCTAGTGTTTTAAAATTTTTGAATATACAAAAATTATCTTTAAAAGGTCCACAGTAAATGAAATTTCAAAAATTTAAGTTAATTAAAAAAATATGATTAGATTATATGCTCAAGATGAATGTTTATAAATAGGTATGTATATAAACACACATACACACATAGAAGTATTACCACTAAGCACACTTCATTTTCGCATCAATGATTCTTTCTTAAACACAATTATTCAGTACTCGGCCGAGGAGTAAATGGCCGAGTACTCGGTACTCGGCCAAAGCACTACTCGGTACACCACTACCCCGATGGCTCTTTTCAAACTACTTTATGCACACAGTGGCCCTTACATGTCCTTTCAGTTATTTTCCTCGCAAAATATGTCAATCGGCCATAGGAAAAAAATTGTGAATTTCATCAAACGGATGAGGAAAAAAAAATTATGAGAGATGTGAAATTTGATGATTAGTCATGAAAAAAAAGTTTTTAATAAAAAATATAGTACTAACCAAATATTTACGTGAGTCTTCCTCCATTAGGTCTTCCAAGGTCTTGATAAACCTCCGAATTTTTGGAATTGTATGTTAATGTTGGATTTGGCTGTAACTCTGTAAATGGATTCAAGAAAATTTACAGGAATTAGAATAGATTAAAATGAAGTGTGTTTATCTCAGAAGTGATGTCACTTCTGAGATTAACACATATTATTGCAATGCTATTATATAACAGCATTAGTAATAGCAGGCATGAGATTGCAGAAAGATGGAAAAATGAAAAGTTATTAAAAATAACATGCAAACAAGACAATTAAGAAGACAAAATTAGCACTCGTCAATCGGCGAGTAATACTCACAAAAAGTTTGGTGATTGACTATATTGCTACCACTGGCCAAACTTAATAGTCACACTCGCTAATTGCGCTTATTGAATGGAAAATGAGATTTTTTTCCCTGCTGTCGCTCGATGAATTTCGAAATCATTGGCGAATCGCATGATTCTTTCCCCAAAATCATTTGACGAATTTTGTGATTTTTTTTTTCGAAACCATTTGACGATATTCGCATTTTTTTTTTACTTGAGATCATTTGATGAATTTTTCCACCAACAACTGACGAATTATATGATTTATCTGCTATCAATTAATAAATTCAGGGGTCGATGCATTTTTTTTTTCTTGGGGCCAATTTTGTGGAAAGCAAACGTTTTTTTTATGAAATTTATCATATTTTTGTGAAAAATAACATTTTGTTATGAAGGATAATTTTGTGAAGGGTCCTATTTTATTAAGAGGAATTTTGTGAAGGGACCTGTTTTAGTAAACGGAATTTTGCAAAGGGGCCCTAAATAGGCCCCAAAATTTTCCTGGATCGACCCCTGACGAATTTCATGTTTTTTTCCACGAATATTCGATGAATTGCGCACTCCCCCCCCCCCACTCCCACCACTGTCATTCGATGAATTTTGCAACTCTCTTTTGCGATTGTTAGACGAATTTTGTGATTTCCCCCCGAGATCATTTGGCAGATTTCGCAATATTTTCCCGCAATCGATCAGTGCACTTCACAGGATTTTTTACAGTGGCAGAATGGTGAATTTCACAATTTTTCCCCCATGACTGACTGACGAATTTAGTGATTTTTTTTCATGACTGATTGGTGATTTCCATGGCTTCTTCTTGCACCAGATTGAGGAGATTCGTGATTTTTCCCCCTGCATCCAATAGGAATTTTTCTTGAATTTTCCCCACGTTTGACCGACAAATTTCACAATATTTTCCCATGACCCATTGACGATTTTCTCAATATTTTCCAGCGACCGATTAACGAATTTCATGATATTTCCCCGCAACTGATATACAAATTTTGCAATTTTTTATATCACCAAATAGCATTTTTATTTGAAAAATATTTTAATATGTATTCAAATAAAGTTTTGAAATTTATTAAAAGCGATACTTTTGCGTTAGCCACATGCTTCGAGTTACAGAGAAGGGTAATGTACTTTTCATCCAACATGAATTTAAATATGGAAGATATAATGCAAAATAAATTTAAATAACCCACATTTTCCACTAGAAACAAAGTATTTGTTGATAGTAAAAGGCTCCTAAGTTTGCCATAAGCATATGGTTAATAGGGATGCACCGAATAGTGATTTTGGCCAAATACCCAATATTCGACACACAGGTGAACCAAATACCGAATATTCAGCCAGCCGAATGCAAATAGTAACTGTTCGGCTGAATACCGAATATTCAACTAGCTGAATGCTTTTATATTTCAGGGTTTAAAAGTTCTAAAAAGTTAAATTTAAACATAATTTTACATCATATTTAACACAAAGACAATTTTGATGAACAAAATCTTTTCATTATTAAACTTTACAATTAAAAAAAATTCTATGCTTTGACTTATTATTTGAGAAGGATAGTTTTAAAACTGTTTTAATTAATATAAAAAATAACTCCCATAACTTCTGTGAACTAAAATAAATGAATAAAATTTTCTTATATTCTAAAACAAATATTTTAAAATCAAAAAGAAATACCGGGTGTTTTACTTCAAGCTGAACCTAAATTTTCTTTCATGATTTTAACATTAATGAAGATATTTTAGTGAGATTTTCATCATGTGAACATTACTTTGTATGAAATCACTGGAAGTGACTGAATTTTAGTCAGTGACTCAGTATATGTACTGTCAACTGGAATCTGAATAATGGAATGTCTAGCTTAGTGTTGTTTGCACAGCAATGGTGGCAATTTTTAGCAATTCTTGTCATATTTCACAGAAATTAAAAGTAAGTCTGATGTTTGAATATATTGTTACAATATATCTTCATTGTTGTTAAAATTAAATGAAAATGCAAGTTCGACTTGGAGTGAAAAACACTGTATTTTTTAATAAGTGGATTGCGATCCTGGTTTCCTAAGTAAAATCTGTTTGTCTCGTTGCTTACAATAACCCCTAAACGCTGTGTATTATCTGCCATCATGTTTAGAAACACTTAAATGTGAAAAAGCAAACAGTATTCAGGAACTTATATTTAGGCGTCATTAGTTCCTATGAATGTCGTCATTTAACAGTTAATTTTCTTGTTACTTTTCAAAAACAGCAAACAAATAATGTAAAAGCAATCTCTGTTATTTAAATATGATTCTATTTCTTAATTTTTCTGAATATCTTTATTTATTGACAGTTAAAAATAAAAGTTATTAGGGTTTTAAAAATATTTTTAAAAGTATTTTCTTTAAATATTCGTCAGTATGACCAAATACTGAATATTCAGTGCATCCCTAATGGTTAATACACAAGTACCAAAAGATTAATATCAAAGTGACTTGAAAAAAATAGACTCAAGCATAAATATCATATATTACACAGTTAAAAAGTAAATTAAATATATTTTACTGGGTATGTAAAAAAAAATGTGTCTAAACACAAGTTAAACAATAACAAATGAATGACATCATAGCCAAAAACAGTACAACATTTATTTAATAATCTCCTATGTTTTTCGTAAAAAATAAGGAAGCTCTATGATTTTTGCAAGCTTTCGGGCACATTAATTTAGAAATACTCTGGTATTGGGAATGATTAAGAGACCCCTGGATACAGTTAAGGATGCATTTCGATATTTAAAAAAAAAAAAATTAATTTAAACAATAAGCAACATTACATTTAAATTAACATTAGAATGTAAATTTAAACATTCTAATGTAAATTTAAATAATAAGAATTACATTAGAATATTTATATGTATTAGTTCTAGTCTTAGCAAGATTTAGAGTTATTTTAGTGTAATTCTAAATGTTTGACAAAATGTATAATTGTATGATAAATAATACACATAACTGTTAAACCCTTTTAAGGCAAAGTATTTCAGTTGCAAACATGCTGAAAACTTTTTTTTTTCCCCATTGAAATCAGAATTTGTCAAATAAATTCATTTAAAAATAAATATTTGCTGGGTTTTTTTTTTTCGTTTATGTATAGGGGAGACCGGTACACAGTGGACCACTTTTTTAGTTAAATAACAGACTGACCGATCTGTATGAAAATATTTTTGAATATTTCTTAAACCTTCTTACATCCATCATAATATTCTCACAACATAGTTTTCAATACATTTTTCAAAAAAACAAAAAATTATATACACTTGTAAAGTGGACCAGTATACCCTGGAAGCGGGGTACACTGGTCCACCCACCGGGGTACAGTAGACCACTATTAGGTATTATCTAAAATACAATATAAGTCTATTTTTCATTAATCTAATTCTTTTTTGTTGCCCCTTCACCCGCAAAATAACATAGTAATATAAATTTTGAAACAAAAACAAAACATTAATTATATTTTGAAAATAATAACAGATTAATACAGGAACAATTGCAATTTAGTTGAAGTTATTACTTAAGTACAAAAAAATCAGCGCACATTAAAATTTGCAAATGAAATTCCAAAGTACTTATGAGTAAGATTGAGCCTGGAATTATCAAGAAATAATTTTGGGTCTGAGAGCAACATTATGAAATCATTGACATCAACAGCAGATTCATCTACAGTTTCGGGAAAAATAAACTGATTTCCATTCAATTTGCGTCTCATGAATCTTACTTGAATAGAATCATCAACAATTAGACTACAGTTATATTTATCAAAGGCAATAAATACAAAACAAAGTATTTCTTACTACGTTAAATAAATTGTTATTTTTATTTGTTTACTTTATTTTACAGTTAAATCTACTTTAAAACAATCTTTCTTTATAGAAAATAAGCAATTATTAAATATTTTGAACATTCTGCATTACAGGAGCAGAGTGGATTGTGGACCACTGTGTCCCAGGAGTGGGTGGTCTACTGTGCCCCATGTTGAAGTTCAATAAATAATCATATTAATATTGTTTATAGCTTTCTTTTAAACATATTAACTTTAAAGTAAAATAAAAACAAGTATCTTAGCCTTGCAAAACAGCTGTTTTATTTTATTTATCTACAACCTTTAATTACTAAAAAAATAAAAATAGGATGATGAAAAATTTTACTTTTAGAAGCTCAAAACAACCAATGAGGATAAAATAGTTCAATCTGAGCTAAACATATTTTCTGAAGGCTATAAATAATCATTGCAGTGCTGTTGTCTATTAGGATAGAAGAGAAGCTTAAAAAAATTTAAATAAATAAAATATTAGGGGGTGATCCACTGTGTCCATAGGTCCAGAGTGTACCGGTCTCCCCTACATCATACAATCTAGGGTTGGGCAATTTGCCGGCAAAATAGTATTTTTGCCAGGACCAGGACAGTGGCAAAAAAGGCTGGATTTAATAAATATAATAAAAGAATATAATTTTGTATATATTATAATTGAGACTTAAATCAGAATATTAATTAGATGTTTCATTAATATTAATTTGATTAATTAAAATAATTTTCATTGGTAATATGAATCAAAAAATATCACTAATCAATCATAATCAATTTTGTAGATAAATTTATGTGATGGTGACAAGTAAAAACTTTTACTTTTCTCAATTAATGTAGTAATTTTGCCTTTAAAATGAATATATATTAGAAAAAAATTAAATCAACAGTTTCTACATTTAAAAAATCTATAATAAAAAACAATATTAATGCATAAACATTTGCCAAATCAATCTTCATTTTATCTTTATTTGAGCCTTTAGGTATAACTTTTACAAATACTTTATAGATGTAAACGGTACTACTTTTTATCCCGTCGACCAATTTCGCCAAATTAAACAAATCGCCAAACTATTCACCAAATTATATAAAAGAAAACATATTGTCATTCTAAAATTTTAAATTAAGAAAATGAATGAATTTTAATTAAAAAAATAATCCCTAAATAATTGGGTTACTTTCAAGGGGGGGGGGGGTTACTTTTAATATAATGATAAAGTTCACTCATGATGTAACGGCATAGCAAATATATTTGATTTTCCAGATTATTTCAGACAAAATAATACAGTAGAAAATCTTTATAACGCAATTTTCCATATAACGCACAACTTCTCAGAGGTAAACAATGAATTTTCAGTTAAGAAACACCTGAATTCCCACATTATAAATAGTTGCTATTCTCTAGGAGGACTAAATTTGATACATTAGTTCAACTTTATCTCCTTAATTCAGAGCTAATTACTGAAAAAATTGCTATGATTTGATACAGGTATGTTTATAAAGTAAATTTAACAATGTGTGGAATGATCTATATTATGCAAAAAATTATAATCGGCACAAGGCCTGGTAATAAAGAATGCAATATGAAGATATCCTAATGTATTTTGGTATGTTTCATACATATTTGGCTATGTTTTGCAAGCTAAATTTAATGATGTGTTAAAAGTGATTCATACAACGCAAAATTCTATATAACGCACAACCTCATGTTTTTATGTTTGCGTTATAAAGATCTTCTACTGTACTAAGAACAGTTTACGTGTTTAAATGCAGAATTATTAAATTAAACCATAAGTAAACAGATATTTTTAAGATATTGAATTTGTGAATTAAATATAAGTATTTTAAATGTAATAATCAAATTTATTAAGGAACATAATAAATATCAATGATAACGGCAGATTGTAAAAAATTCAGTCCTCTTTATTTAGTCAAAAAACAAATTTAAAAAAAACTGTAAAATGTATATAAACATTAGATATAGGCTTGAAGCAAATATAGAAAAATAAAAATATTTTGTAGACAAAAATTTGTGACGCCAGATGAAACTAATCTGTTATATATATTTTTTAATATCATGAGGTAATCATTTATTGACATAATTTTCATTTTAAATAACGAAAGAAAAAACAAATTAGTAAAACCTTAATAAAAATATAAATAAAATAAATTAAAATTCACATGATGACATAACAAACACATGTAACATGTTTAATGTCAAGTGAAAATGACATTAACGATGATCCATAATTGGCATTTAATCTTGGAGATAATTTTTTGGTCAATGGGATAATCAAGCAGTACCAAATAAACTTTTAAAATTCCTACAACTTTTTTTTTTTTTTTTTTTTTTTGGGGGGGGGGGGGGGAAGAGACTTCACAATTATTTAATGTTGCAAATATAGACAAATTAATCTTTTAAGTAATTTTTCTTACAATTTTCCCCCACTGTCATTATACAGGCTACAGACTTGAATCTTGATTTGATCATAGGAAATGAGAATGAATTATCTTGCAAAATGTTTTGCTTCTATTGTTTTTACTTTGTAACTTCAAATTAGTACTGTTGTTATCATAGCATAGCAAAATTGGTAAGTGCTATTTCTCTCTCAGACTTTGCTACAAAATTAACTGAAGCATAAGGATTGATTGTTTAATATTTATAACAGTTTAAACGAAAGCCAGTAAGTTATTTACCAAAAAGTAAAACTGATTACTAAAGTATTTTACTAAAAAATACAAAGTACTTAGATTATTGTTTTAATGATGCATTGAATATTCTAAGGTAAATACAAAAATATAATTACATATTATCAGAGTTGAAATTATTAAAAATTAAAATATATTAACTACATCGCTGTAAATAAAACATATCTATTTTTGCCTCTTTGGCAAAAATGTATTTTTGCCTGGGCGGTTTTTTCCATGGTTTTTACCACTTTGGCAAAAATGTGCCAACCCTAATACAATCTAAATATTAATCGAAAATTCTGATAAATAATATGGTTTAGAGTATAAATAATCTAACACTACCCTTCAAAGGATTCAGAATATCTAACAGTATATTGGTAATAAACAAAACGATATGTGGTTCACATTAACACTCAATTACTACTAAAAAAAGTTACGTAATTGCTTTCGTTGAGCCTGTGAGATTAATTTCTGCATTTATACAATTTATACAGCGACATTTTGGATGTTTTTTTCCCTTTTAAACACAAAAAATAAAAAGAATTTAGGACTAATGAAACTTATCGTAACATTAAGCGAAAATCTTGTATTTATGTAAGATACAAGAATTTAGTAATTGAGTGTTATATAAACTAAATGAAAGTAAATAAAGGAATGATTAACTTACCTTTTACGCAAGATGTAATTATAATTACAAATTTCACTCAAAATTTCAATTCCGATGGAATGTAAACAATGGCGCCGTCCTCAGCGTCTTCGGACGACCTTCGACTTTCCGTTCTCGCATGCGCGCAGTTGCATTGTAGTAGAAGTACTTTTTCCATAAGAGGAGCATAGTATGTGTTATTCGCAAATCCATTGGATGGATCGAAAAGTATTTCCAATGGAGGTTGAAAAAAGCATTTTCTTTAGACGTCGAAAAGGTGAAAGTTATAATACGTCTATAGCAGGTCATAGACGTCTAATACACATCTAAATGAGAAAAGGCTTATAGACATCTATATCTTTAATGCTATGCACATCTAAAAGATGTCATGGACGTTATAGACGTATTTAGACTATAAATCGACGTCTTATAGATAGAGTGTGCTGTCTGGGTAATTTTAAGTGCTCTATTTTTGACGCTTATAATAGACCTCTTTACGGTATTTTGTTTCGTTAGAAGACTGGAATGTAAGTCCGAGAAACTCCTCGAATATTTAATATACAGCTTTGAAATTTCACGCTCGTTTGCTGAAATATGTGTTGCAGAACCCCATAATGTTTTATCAGAATCAACAGTATTTCTGCGGTTTAAAACAATTTAAGAAAGGATGTGGAAGGTTGATTGAGTATTTCTGCTTCTTTTTCTGAAGAAATATATTGCAAAAGTGTTTATCAATTGTGTTTATCATGATATCGCAACGAAGGATATCAAGATGGACACAACTGCCACCATTCTTCTTGAGCATGTCGAAAAATATCAGATGGAAAGGTGAATATTATAACTATTTCTCGTGGTAACGTATTCAGTATTTTGCATGGGTATTGGAACATGAGACCACTTGAACGATATGGGCGTCAAGAATTTTAATTTATGAACAAAAGAAAGTGTAGCACAGAAGTCTTGAGAAGCATTCTGCACTATTGCTATCTATCTACGTACCTCTTCAAAATAAATAAATAAATAAATGAATAATAATTATGTTTGGCTAATACAAAAACTCTTTTTAAATAATATTATTCCCTAGCTATCTGTAACGGACCACCGTAACTCGTAAGAAAGATAGACACTTTTACAGTACAAAATGTTTATTCAATTATCGATGCTGGATTTTCTTTGTTTTCTTGTTTGCCCGAGGGTTGGTGGCTCACGAAAAATATTCCATCTCGTGCCGCGTTTGTAGCCTTGCCAACGTGTTATAGTGAGAAAGTTCCAGGCTGAGTACCGTTCCCAATTAGTTCAGTTGGTAGAACGTTGATGCGCTATACTGATGAGTGATGACCCCAGTTCGAGTCCCGGCTTGGGTACTTTTTCACTATGTTGGCTATACGCCAATTAAGAAATTAAAATTTGATTATTACAAAATGTTGTTACAATCTTTCTTCATGATTTATAAATTGCTTAATATCTTTCCAGTGTTAATAAGTTTTCTAATACTTTTTCAACGTCCTTTCGACCCCCCCTCTTCCCCTCAAAAAAGATTAAAAACACAGGCTGAACGATTTACTTCAAATAAATTAAAAGTTTCACTGGAAATTGAGTTAAATAGACAACAAAAAATATCTCATTTAATTAAGAAATAACTATAAATATATTTAGAAAAAATTCGATGTTTTGCAACTGCATCACAATTTCATTTAAAACAAGTTTTAAATGCACTTTTAAAAGGCACTTCTGTGCTCATTGATGCACATACACATATATGTATACAGTGTTTGTCTTAGAATAAAAGCGGAAGAACGCGTTATCCAGCTTGTCTTTGAAATTCAAACAGCGCAGCGTCCAGATAGCTTGTTAACTACAGAAATGCATCCTACAATCCCAGAAACATATTAATGAGCCAGCTTTGCTGATCTTGATTTTATCTTTGCAGCGTATAATACTAAGAAAAAATCGGCTGATTGTTAAAATGAAAAGCAATATATTTGTTATCTATTAATCCGATCATCTTCATACTTAGACATCAACACAAAAAAGAAAATATAGAAACACTATCCCAAATTTTGGTTCTTGTCTAAAGAAATATTCTTACATTGATATTTTCTAAAAATTCTTATACTTTTAAGTTATTGCATACTGCGAATAAAATAAAAAGTTATTTTTATTATTCATATTATTTAAATACTTGTATATAAATAATTTTAAATATTTAAAACACACATTTCTTACAGTTTTCTTCAGAACAAGATGAGATATATTTAGAAATTGAGACATCTAGATTATTATATGTATTAGCCAATCATATAGTAACTAAGTGAAATAGCTACTTTAATATGCAGTTTCTGTACAGGATAGCCTAAATAATGTTTTGTTACAGTGTTATATCAGAAGATCCGGGAGATATGTGACTTTTCTCTGTGATTAGATAACTCTTCTAGATCACAATAAAGTCACCACGGTTTCATATTCACTTAAAATCTAAGTCTGGGGGTTATTTCAAAGACGTTTCACTTGTAAATGACAATGGGAGTTGGTGGATTGAATTTGGGAATTCCTAGTGTTAATTTCATTTTTAATTGTTCCAAAACAGGTTGCAATGTCTGAAGTATTATTAAGCATAACTCAAAAACTACTCGTCAGAATGAACTGTAATTTTGGATTCGCATTTTTGAAGTTTATAGAAATAGATTTCTGTTAAAAAATATCACAAACTACAACTCGAAATATTTTCAAAAAATGACTTTAAAAATATATTAGAAGGTTTTACTATACATATAGTGATGTATTCGTGTAAAATTAAAAAAAAATACATATTTTAATTTATTGCTGATGAGAATAAAATAAAAAGTTATTACTTTATTTATTACATATTACATATTTATTACATATTACACATTACTCACAAACTTGTATACACACATTTTAAATATTTATAAATTTTGAAGAGTTTTAATATAAAAACAATTTACCTTAATTTACCTAAACAATTTAACTGTTTCATTTATAAGAAAATCTAAGGTAACTACACTCAGAAAAAGGAATTGATTAAAACTACAAAACATTTTTGTTGAGTACATTTTGGTTGTTTTAGCAAAATTCAAGTAAAATTGAACCATTTTACTTCAATTAACAAAACATTTTTGTTGAGTACATTTTGGTTGTTTTAGCAAAATTCAAGTAAAATTGAACCATTTTACTTCAATTAACAAAACATTTTTTGCTGGCGATACAAAATTTTTTTTGGAATTGCAAAAAAAAAAAAAAAAAAAAAAAAAAAAAAAAAAAAAAAAAAAAAAAAAATGGTTTTCAAGAAACAAAATTTTTTTTGTTGATTCAAACAAAATTTCCATTGACCTATATTTAAACAAACTTTTTGTTTAAATATAAGTCAATAAAAATTTTGTTTGAATCAACAATTTAAAAAAAAAAAAAAAAAAAAAAAAAAAAAAAAAAAAATATTGTATCGTCAGCAAAAATGTTTTGTTAATTGAAGTAAAATGGTTCAATTTTACTTGAATTTTGCTAAAACAACCAAAAGGTACTCAAAAACATATTTTGTAGTTTTAATCAGTTTCCTTTTCTGAGTGTAGTTAAAGTAATATTGAAACAAAATTCTAGTAATTTATGTCAAAAGCAGTTTGCAAAATGTACTTCATGAATAAATAAATTTAACTCATTTCCCACTGTTGTTGCTTTGATGCAACTGTCAAAATAAATGCCTATGAAAAATTAGCTACCAAGCTATCACTATTTCAGAACAAAAAACTATTTCGTTATTTAATGAAAAAATCTTTGTCACTAATTAAACAAAGATTACCTTTCCGAATTTGTGGTGGCAAACGACTTTTAGTAAAAAGGTTGAAGACCTTTAAGCTTTAACGGTAGTGGGTTAACGTACTCTTTTCAAACACACTAGAAATTTTGAAAATCATTAAGACGGTGCTTTCTACCACATAATTTTAATCACAAAGTGCAATGGAACAAACAACTTTTTTAGACTCTATATAGATACAATTATTAATAAGCAATCGATAATATAGAATAAACGAGTAATATTACGAGTACCTGAAGTGGAGTAAGTGTACAAAAACTTTTTACAGGTTTATTATTTTACACCTGCACAATGATATTGAGACATAACGTTTTATATTAGTGATTTCATGTTATGAAAATATGTTATTATAAAATATTTCAACATATGAGAAAAACCTTTTAAATTATATTGCATGTGTTTATCATACTATATCAAATCATTCGAAATAGGCTATGATCACTATCTCTCATAATCAATTAAATCTTTAACTGCATAACACAAAACCGTACACTCTAAAAACGACATTTTCAAAACTGAGCAAAAAATACTCAAATCTGAGTATGTCGCATAGTCAAAATGGCTTCGAATGAAAATTACTAAAGTTTGAAACATGCATATACTCATTTCTGAAAACATGCATACACTCAAGAATAAAACATTATGTGCTTATACTTGAGTATATTCATGTATCAAAAATGAGTATGAACTGACTTCTATGTGCTCATTTTTGAGTATTTTCGTGTTACAAAAATGAGTTTGAACTGATTCTAATCATTTTTGAGTGTCTCCATGTTTAAAAAATGAGTATGAACTGACCTCTATATGTTTAGTTTTGAGTATGTCCATGTATCAATATTTTGAGTATTTCTGGTATTTGAGAATTGAGAGCATTGGTCGTCCTAGTTGAAACAAAAAGTTTCATAACAAAATGAAAACATCAATTTACTTAGATTTGAAAGTGTCATTTTCCTCAGCGTACTTCTAATTATAAAATATATTCATTTAATTTTACTTGCAAAGTTAGAGATAGAAATTTTAAATGAATTTTCAAAAAGTCTAGCAGGTAGGACATCAACCTGAGTTTCCTATACGTACGCTACCTGTTTATTATAATTAGAAAAATTATGGAGAAATATAGATTTATTTTTTTGCAAATGTATGCATGTGCATTCTGACGTGATGTTTAAGAAATGATAATGTAAATATTGTGAATGTGTGTCAACTTCAAAATAAAGGCTTCCGGTAAGCTTAAATCAAATGAAATTTTCCTATATTTTCATTGTGGAAAAGCTCTTTGTACCCCTAATAATATCTACATATAATCAAATTTTATTTTCTTTGTTTGTTTCAGAATCAGGAAAATTTTAATTTGGTCGATAATCAACTATAGCAGAAAATTCACAATTTCATTATCGATGCGGTTAACTAGATATTACAGAATATTAAATTTAATAAATACGATGTCAAAATTTTACATCATTAGTTTAGCCAATAAACACCCATAACTTGTGTATCATAAGATTAAATTTAACAAATTTATCTTTCGTAACATACTGATAATTTTAAAACTCATTGCACTGAATTATTTATGATCGATACAGTTCAGAAATAAATTTTTAATGCTAAAACAGAATCAAACATTCAGCTCCTTCAAACAGAATATGCATATTTTAAAATCTAACACGATAGATTAAAACAATATATATCTCTAACGCGATGAGAACCTACGTATAATTATGCATTTGAACAATGGAAAACGTCATGGAAATTTTACTCCCACTGACAGCATGTTATGGTGGGATTCAATTAAATATAAGTATTAGAAATTTTAAGTTTACTTCAGCGAAACTGTTGAAATATCCTGTAATTAATAAAATGAATATTTAAAACTTATTTTGTAAAGTTCATTTGCTTGCAAGGATAAATAAATTGGGATTATTTTAAAACAGTTATTAAGAAATATTTGTTATTTTTCTTTTAACTTTTCTTAATATTTGCTTAGAAATAAGCCCAAATTATATTCAAACAAGAAAGAAAAATCATGCATCAAGCTTAGATTATGAAACACATTCCAACACTAACAAAATATAAAGAAATTTAATTTTTCCATCAATGAAATCGAACATAGTCCGCCCTGTAATCGAATTCTTTTGTGCGTCTCTGTAAGTGAACGATAAATATTGGGATAATTTTTATGCATACTTTTAATGATATTTTGATTTACGATTTACAATAATCAAAATATCCATTCAATTTTGATTATCGTAATCATATCTTTCAATTTTGAATCGATACTCAATTTTGATTTACGATTTACGATACGTTTTTGATTTACGATAATTTTAATTCACAATTACGCACTCCATAATATATAGAAAACATGTTATAGTACAGCTTAGAGATCTTTTAAAATTCCATTAGTTTGAACTATTGTAATATCATTAAAATGCATATGTAACAAGTTTTCCCCATAGACCAGAATGTAACAGAATTATTTTGTGTGTCCCTGTAAACGAACTGTAAATGCTACACATTTCATTTTCAATACAGAACATTCGATAGTAAACCTTAATAACATATAAAAATCACCTATGTTTCTTTCTTAAATCTCGTCAGTAATATGCGATAGTTTTCGCATATTACTGGCGAGATTAAAGAAAGAAATAGAGGTAATATAATAAAATCACTTGTTAACTTTACATTAAAGTCTAATAATTGTTTAAAGTGATCGGGTTCCCGATCTTCAAGTGTTTATGAAATCCCATTCACCAAGGCAGATGGAACAGTACAATACTATATAGGAATGACAAACAGAAAATTTAAAACAAGAATTAAAGAATATATGGCAGATATCAAATATGACAGAAGAACTACTGCCTAAGCTAGACAATATAGAATGGAGCCGTTGCAGATTGATTTAAAAAATAGTAAAATAATTTTTCAATCAAGAACTTATTTCCCATCCATTATTCGTGAATCAATAGAAATATATTTGTGAAAAGATAACATCTGAAAAGAAGCGGCTTCTTTTTAATTACCTAAAATTTGGCACGCGATGATTTACAGTTTGAAAAAGCAATAAAAATAAAAATAAATAATAATTTTCACATTTTCCAGTTTGACCAATTTAAGCACCTGTTTGCCTTGGACATGCGATCTCGTGGTTTATGTTTACCATTTTCAAAAAACTATGCGAGAATATTTTATCCATAATTTAGATCTAAAGATGCCACCGGTAAGGCGAATGAAACATATGCAATCTGTATTAAAAGGTATTTTTATACATTTCGTGTTATGTTTTTATCACTTTAAGCATTAATTAGACTTTAATGTAAAGGAACAGGGGTACTTTTCTAAAAGAAACTTTGCAGGAGGTAACTTAAGTTGGAGCATTCAGTTCACGTGGTAAGCTTCAACTGGCCTTAACAACATCAACAAGTTGGAAATTGTACGTCAAACGTGACAAATGAGGTGCGTTCGTACTATAACTAGTTATATAAATATTCAGATTGACATGATTTTTAATTCTGTGAAATGAATTATATCGTCTGCATATTAATTTCTGTAATAAAATAAGTATCTCGGACGCTTGACGGTTAAACCTCGGAAGCTCCTATAACAAAAAAGCACCGATCTTAAAAAAAAAAAAATCTTAATAAATGTTTTATTAATATTTTCTAACGTTTTGATTCGATTTTTATAAAATTTGAAATGTCTCGACAAAATTCTGCAAAGATAATATATCTTAAATTTCAAACCATTCGGTTGGGTAGTTTTTGTGTTGTTATATGCGGACGGGCAGACAGACAGACGGACGGACGGACGGACGGACAGACAGACGGACGGACCAGACGACGACAATAGGTGCTACGTATTTATATAATTACGAACGCACCTAAAAATGGATAGTATTGAGTCAGATATTGCAAGACCGTGTGACCGTATTCCATATCTAGACGATTAAGGAAAGTAAAGTTCACTTTTCAGCACGACAATGACTCAGTACGCAGTAGTCGCAGTGCATGTGATTGGTTGAGGCAACAAAAAGTTAATGTTTTGAATTGGCCACATTGTTCCCAAGATTGCAATCCTATGAAGAACCTGTGGAGAATTTTAGTTCACACAATCTATTCCCACAACAAACAATACGAAAGCAAAGACGATCTCCGTGAATAAATATTAAATAAAAGCCTGGGATAAAATTGACAAACCTACGATGATAAATCTTTTCGAAAGGATATCATCCCGGATTTATGACATCATCCAACGTCACGGACGTCCTTGTAATTATTAGTTTCCTTTTATAACCACACAAACAAACATTAGTTTATTTTATTATGCTAGGTATGTGTACTTTAGCATTGGCATGAATGTTTTGAATTGGCCACCTTGTTCCCCAGATTGCAATCCTCTGGAGAACCTGTGGGGAATTTTAGTTCACACAATCTATTCCCACAACAAACACTATGAAAGCAAAGACGATCTCCGTGAATAAATATTAAATAAAAGCCTGGGATGAAATTGACAAACCTACGATGATAAATCTTTTTGAAAGCATATCAACCCCGATTTATGACATCATCCAACGTCACGGACGTCCTTGTAATTATTAGTTTCCTTTTACAACCACATAAACAAACATTAGTTTATTTTATTATGCTAGGTATGTGTACTTTTGCATTGGCATTAATGTTTTGAATTGGCCACCTTGTTCCCCAGATTGCAATCCTCTGGAGAACCTGTGCGGAATTTTAGTTCACACAATCTATTCCCACAACAAACAATATGAAAGCAAAGACGAGCTCCGTGAATAAATATTAAATAAAAGTCTGGGATGAAATTGACAAACCTACGATGATAAATCTTTTTGAAAGCATGTCATCCCGAATTTATGACATCATCCAACGTCACGGACGTCCTTGTAATTATTAGTTTCCTTTTATAACCACATAAATAAACATTAGTGTATTTTATTATGCTAGGTATATGTACGTTTGTATTGGCATGAAACCACATTTTCTGTATTTTTTCCAATGCTATTAATTATGCATTTTTTCCCCTTTTGTATTGTTTCAATTACAACTTACATTCATCTAATGTCTTTATCTTTTCACAAAACTCATCAAATTTTTAAGAATTGTTAAATTCTAAGGAGTATCTATATTTTTAAATTCCAGTGTACTTAAAATCCCGAAATGAGCTTATGCTTACCAACACGAATAACTTACTTTCACAAACTTTAATTTTTACGCAAGTTGCGTTAACATGAAGTAAATTTTCACTCTTCTTCGTTCTATTCTTACTCCGGTTACATTTTTGATTATCACATAGAGGTATTTTTAACTTGATAAATTTTGTGGCTTCGTATTCAAACATACTATTTCATTTTACTAAGAAGTTAAAATAAAATAAAATTAGAATTTTTTGGCTTCAGTTATTCTTGAATGCAAGTTTTACTGCAACTGAAGCCTTTAAAAATATTTTTCGTCTGAAAAGATCTATTTTTGCAGCGATATATACAATTTTACGTATGTGTGTTGTATCAGCACCAAATAATTTGATTAAATAGGTTAAACTTTAAATTTTGGCATATAACTTTGCTTCGTATGAATACAAAACAAGATAAGAATTAGAAATTGATTATACTATTATAGCTTCTTAGATTTAAAACAGATTCTCTATAAAAAATAAAATATATTATATTACTTCAAATGCAAATAAGAAACAACTAGTCAGAGCATTCATTTTAAATATACAATATATATGCTTTGGCAGTACTTTAATTTTAAACATTTATTTTTAAAAAAAGTAAATTTATGAAATAGTAGATTGCATTACCATTGTACTTACATTACGATTTTAAAAAGTTTGTCAGTTTTTGTTTAAATTTTCACGGAAATTTTTCCCACTGGTTTGCGGCCTCTACATGGAAGCAATATTTGTTTAACATCCTGCATCTTCTTGTTGCTCAAATATCTGCACTAATTAAAAAAGCTTGAACAGATTTCTGCGATATGTTTACAGAGTCACTTTGCTGTTTACAATCATCTGGATTAAGCCGAAAAATAAGAATGAAGCTATTTCTAATTGTTTTTTTTTCAACTTGTACTATTCCTAGTGATTGAGGAATACCAGAAACTGATGGTTGGAAGAGTGATGGATAACAGAAGTTTTAGTGTATATATAATTCAAATCGCTTGTGTTTCGACTTTTTAAGATGTACTTTATTAAAAAATATATTTTCTCTCAATTGCGTTAAGTATTAGGCATTTTTCATTCGAATACTCACTAGTGTATGGTAAATTCAAAGCCCGCTATGTGTCTGGGTAGTTGAACAGTTTCGGCATTTCTTGGGTGTCCTAGTTGACGTCAACTTTACGCCCTGTATAGGAGTAGCTGTATTTTTAAAATTTAGAGAGCCATAATAAAAAAGTCGCAGTCTAAACTACTTAAGAGTGATTATCATTACGAGCAAGGAAGACGGTTAAAATTAGCTTTGAGTTCAAACATCATGACTCATGACCAAAATGACCTAATAATCAAATTTTCTCGAACATGTGACCAAGCCCAATTGTCTTCTCTTGGCCGAAAACCGCAGTATATAAAATTTAGTCAAAATAGTCTGAGCCATTTTTTAGATAAAATTAGCTTGTCCTACAGTAACCCCAAAACAACCCACTACTCGTATTTTCCCGAGCATGTGACCTAGCAGAATGATTTTCTCGTGCCCATACACTGTCGGATACAAAATTTAGTTCAAATCGTCTGAGCCGTTTTTAAGATAAAAATGGCTTGACCCATTATGACCCATGACCAAAATGACACAATAATCAAAATTTCTCGAACATGTGACCTAGCCCAATAGTCTTCTCGTTCCCTAAAACAGTTGGAAACTAAATTTAATTCAAATCCTCTGAGCCGTTTTTAAGATAATAATAGCTTGACCCATAATGACCCATTACCATAAATAACCCACTAATCAAATTTTCTAGTCAAATTGACCTAGTCTAATCAAATTGACCTAGCCTAACAGTCTTCTCGTGCCCGAAAACCATAGGATGCAAAATTTAGTGTAAATAGTCTGAGTCGTTTTTTTAGATAAAATTTAGCTTTACCCACAGTGACCCAAAAATGATCCACTAATCGATTTTTCTCGGACATGTGACCTATCCCAATGATTTTCTCGTGCCTCAAACTCGTAGGATACGAAATTTAATCAAAATTGTTACAGCCGTTTTTTATATAAAATTAACTTGACCCGCACTGACCCAAAAATAACACACTAATCGAAAGCTCTAGAACATGTGACCCAGCCCAATAGTCTTCACGTGCCTGAAAATGGTAGGATACAAAATTTAGTAAAAATCGCTTGAACCGTTTTTAGATACAATTAGCTTGACCCTGACACATGGTGACCCAAAATGACCCACTAATCGAATTTTCTCGAACATGTGAGTTAGCTTAATGTTTGTCTGGTGCCCCAAAACGGTAGGATACAAAATTTCATCAAAATCGTTAGAGCCGTTTTTAAGATAAAATTTGCATATATATGTATATATATATATATATACACAATTTTTCCTCGTATTAGAATAGAAAAATAATTAAAGATAGGAATATTTTAGGATAGGATTAAAAATGAAAATTTAATAAAATTTAAAAAACAGGTAATTACAATTAAAATAGAGTGAAAAAAATAAAATGATAAAATGGTCAATTGTCCAAAACAGTTGAGATTAAGGAAGTGAAGGCCAATGGGAAACTTTTTAATGATAGCCGTACATTTTTTTTTATTGTTTAGTAGTAGCAATATGGATATGAAAGTGAGAAATAAAAGTTAAGTATTATTATTGATAATAATTAATTATATTTTTAAGAAAGTTTTATTTTTTTTTTATGAGAAAAAAATCTTGAGTTTATGAATGGGTTCAGGTTCACCTAAAATATTTTTTCAAGTTCCAATACTTATAGAATCTTCAATCTTCAATCATTTCCTTATAATGAATCATTTCAAAGAAAAAAATTGTGATACGAGGATATTTTTTATTAACTTTTTTTACACAGACTATACGGTTTACAACTTGTTGAACCATGCTTCAAGTATAAAAGATTGATAAATTTCCCTAATATATTTCTAAAATGTCGCCTTTAAACCAAAAAAATAAAAGAGCAGGGTGAATATTAAGAATTTAGAGCTTATGTGATTTATACAATATTTATCGTATAAATTTCATTTAGGATTATTATTTTTATTTTACTAAACGTTGTGTAAATATTTTTTAAACATTTTTATATTTATAATTATATTTTAACTTGTTTTCTTTCTTTGAAGTATATATAATTATATGGAAGAAAAGACAAGTTTATATGAATAAATTAAAATAATATGTAAATAATATTTAAAGCTGTATAATAAGAAAAAAAATTGTCAAATTTATTGCCTTGTATTCATAAAATTAACAAGAATACAATAACTATATATAGATAAATAAGTAAAGAGCGTTTTAAAACAAGCAATAGAAAGTAATGAAAAAAGTCCTACCGGCCTGTACCGGGAGGAAAAGGTAGCTTTCATAGTCCATGTTTTCAAAAATTCCTTTCCTTTTACTCAAACACCCGAAGCTAAAATATTTGAAAACCGATTATAGAAGATTCAATCCCAGTTTTCGATAATACTGAATATGAATGCGAATTTCAGCATGAGAGTTACAGCAAAACAAAAATCAGATTGTTTCAAAATGACAGCCACAATAGAAATTCAAACTGTCATATATCAGCCCTTTTTGAAGATAAAGCCAAAACAAAAACAAAAAATGCTCAGGAATCCTTGTATCACGATCTAACACGCAACACAAACAATTTTTTCAATTTATAATTTTTTGTACATCTTTTTGAATTTTTAAAAATTTTTAAATGTTTAACAGGCCGCCATTTTTAAACAAGATGGCGCATAAAGCTGGACAACGAACTCGGTCGAGACCTTGGTATGTTCTGTACACATGATCAGTCACATTCATATCGCTTCATAAATGAGTTACAGCATAACAAATATCAGATTGTTTCAAAATCTCAGCCACCCTAGAATTTCAAAGTGCCGTATCTCAGCCATTTTTTAAGATATAGCCGAAACAAAAAATGTTCCAGAATCCTTTTATCACGTTCTAACACTTAAGATAAACAATTTTTCAATTTATAATTTTTTGCGCATCTTTTTGAATTAAAAAAAAATTAAATTTTTTTAACTGGCCGCCATTTTGAAACAAGATGGGGGATGAAGCTGGCCAACGAACGCGGTCGAGATCTTGGTATGTCGTGTACACATACTCAATCACATTCGAATCGGTTCATAAATAAGAGAGTTATAGCATGACATACGTCAGATGTATATATATATATATCAAAATTTGAACGGAGGGTGGTTTGGGGGTCTGGGGGTCATGATCGATGGAAATATACCAAAATTTTTTTGGAATTGCTTACCTCCGAACAGCTGCAATAGGTAGCTTTTTGTAATGAAAGCTACCTAATATAAACATCAATGCACACTTTTTTACATCTTTGTGATAGCAATAAAGATGCATATGTGAAGAATTTGATGTATAAATCTAGATACCGATGTGCAAGTGCATAAGAAAAAGTGGGCGTAGATATTTAGATATAGATGTGTGTTATGCATAGATGTGCTTATCTTATATAGTGTAGTTTTCACATATAATTTATATCGGAGGTAATTTGTTTTCTGATATGTTTTGATCTTTCAAATTAAAAATAAAATGTTTATTTTTTTTTCAATTTAAGTATTGAAAAGTATTGAAAGTAATAAAAAAATAAATAAAATGTGTCATATTTGCAAATTTTATTGACGAGCCAAAATCGCTAAGGCAGAAAAAGAAATGATTTCTGTAGATATTTTTAATTTGGGTTTGTTCTGCGTGAATACAACCAGAATAAAATTTCCTCCAATTAGAAATAACTAATAAATCATACTCATTCAATTGATATTTAACGATTTAAATTACAACAGTTTCAAAATTAATGTCGTGGTAAACTAGCATTTACTAATTGTCTAAAATTTTTCTCATTTCTAATTACATAAATGAAATTTAAATCATCTTGCATTCTCATTTCTGACAGTTTATGCGCAATAAATATTGATTTTATCTGTCATTTATTGGTTCTATAGGTCAATTAATATTAGGGAATGAACCACCGAATCCGTAATTCGAATGAGAAATATGCAAATATAGAATGTTGATAAATGTAACGCTTTCGGACAAGCGTATGTTGCAAAATCTTTAAACACAACGACTTTACAAAAAACTGATTTTTTTTCTAACGAGACTGAAAAATATAGATATAAAATCATTTCTATGTAGCACATGATTATAAGGGTAGATAAGATGAAATTCTAAGACGCACAATAGCAGAAATAGCAAATCTAAGCATACACATCTAAAGAAGTGTTAATTTTAGGTAGATTTCGTAAGAAATACTACCTATTACATTCTCACCTAAGTTGGAAATTTTGAAAAATTTTTGCAGTTCTACGCCGATCATGACTCCCAGAACCCAAAACCACCCCCAGTTCAAAACTTTATCTATCTATCTATCTATCTATCTATCTATCTATCTATCTATCTATCTATGTCACTTTTTTCTGACCACGATAACTGGAAAAATTCTGCATAAATCTCTTCCAAACTGATACAAAAAATCAAGGGTCATAAAATCTCGGTCAAGTTCGTTAATGGGCAAAATCGAACCAAGGGGGGGGGGGGGGGGAATGGGGGGGCTTTTTGTGAAAACAGAAAAACCCTCATAATTTCTTTATTTTTATACGTATCGAATCCGTTTAAAGTTATTATTACTTCTAGGAAAAGGGCCGAAAATTTATGTATGACAGATTTTTGATATAATTAAAAATTGCCCCAAGGGGGGGAAAAAAGGGGGGTTTTAGAAGAAAAAAAATCATAGCTTCGTCAATTCACAAGATATCAAATCCGCGTAAATTTATTATTAATCCTTTTAGTATTATCTAAAACTTTTATATTGACAAGTTTTTTATAGGACCAACCGTTATAGCAAAAAAAAAAAATTAAAAACAAAAAAATCCCTGCCGGCTCCGCCTGCAAACAAGTTATTTTTCGAAGTAGGCGGTTCCAACTCCCGCTTCTTTTCGAAACTGATACATAAAATCAAGGGGCATAAAATCTCGGTCAAGTTCGTTAATGGGCAAAATCGAACCAGGGGGGGGGGAATGGGGGGGAGGGACTTTTTGTGAAAACAGAAAAAAACCCATAATTTCTTAAATATGATATGTATCGAATCCGTTTGAAGTTATTATTACTTCTAGGAGAAGGGCCGAAAATTTATGTATGACAGATTTTTGATATAATTAAAAATTGCCTTAAGGGGGGGGGGGAGTTTTTTGAAGAAAAAAATTCATAACTTCGTCAATTCCTAAGATTTCAAATCCGCTTAAATTTATTATAAATCCTCTTAATATTATCTAAAACTTTTATATTGGCATGTTTTTTATAGGACCAACTCTTATAGCAAAAAAAAAAAAAAAAAAAAAAAAAAAAATCCTTGCTGGCTCCGCCTGCAAACAAGTTTGGTTTCGAAGTAGACAAACAGGCACCCCACGGTCTGCGTCTTCGAAATCTACCTGTGCCTGTAGGCCGAGCCGTCAGGTATTTTTTATAATTAGAATTGAGCTATGGTTTTTAGACATATCAAGATTTTTAAAACAAAAATTATTAAATTAAAGTGTAATTATTGCTTAAAGTGATAAAAACATAACACGAAATGTATAAAAATACCTTTTAATACAGTTTACATATGTTTCATTCGCCTTACCGGCGACATCTTCAGATCTAAATTATGAATAAAATATTCTTGCATAGTTTTTTTTAAATGGTAAACATAAATCATGAGATTACATGTCCAATGCAAGCAGGTGCTTAAATTGGTCAAATTGGAAAACGTGAAAATTAATATTTTTTTTTACTTTTATTGTTATTGCTTTTAGATTGCTCTAAAATATTTGCCTTGTTTAATCGAAAATTTTCTGTCTTTAAATAAAGCAAATATTGCGTTTAAAAAGTATTGGTGGCCAAATGATTTGGATAACGGAACAAGCAAACTCTTCTTGCACGTACGGTGACGGGCAAACCAGTTAAGGGGTTAAATTTGCATCCTAGCTACCTTGAAACTTTGAGGTAATGTTTTAAGACAGACTGGGTCTTTAGCTTCCCCTAAAGTTCTAATCTTTAAAGCAGAAATTTGAAAGCCAATGTTTAATTTTGCCCGTTACTCTCATCGTGTGTTACCTTGTTTTTTTCAAAACTTTTTTTATTATTATTAAATTTAAACTGAGTTATTACTTTTGATGTGGATGGAATAGAAGGGTATGCAACAACATTTCCTTACAAAGTGCTAGAATTGATGTGTCCTGCCACTACAGAATACAGGAGGCACATTCCTGGGTGGGCGATCTATTGAGTTTAATGGCAGGAATAATGCTAAAACCCTGAAAAAGTCTATATCTATTCCCAGTTAATTCAGTGAAGGACCAGTCAGAAAAGAATCCTGATTTATTAAAGCTGTAAAGAAAACAATTTATATTAATTTACAATGAAAATACAGTTTGCGAGTTTACATATAGAATTTTGAATGTCACGATTCCCAAAGATATAAATGTTTAAATGATTATTATTAATATTATTTTTTTTTAATATACATGAAATAATAAATCAGTTCATAAAGTTCATAAAGTTCGTTTAGCTCGTACATTTCAGTTTAAGTTTTATATAAACAATAGAATGCAATTGTATCATTGCATAGGTAAGAAATTATTCTCGAAGTTGTTAAAGATATCTTCTTTTAGGAAAAATTTTAGTCGTCTCTTTAAAGATTTGAACTTTTCAACTTTTATAAAAAATAACAATTAAGAAATTCTTGTGTCGTAAGAAACGATTTTATGAAATTCTTCTTAAATATATTCTTATATATATAATTGAGCTCAGATGCTATTAGATATATGAATACTCTATAACTAACTTAGCAGCAATTATAGTATGCTCAAAATGGAATGATTAGCTGATTTAATAAACCTGTGAATGTATTCTTAAATGCACAGAAGAATACAATGTGTAGAATATACACAGAAGAATAAAATGTGAAATTAATTACTATGTTTGGGTTTGAACTCTTCACCAATAGACCTAGAACTATTATATTTTTAAGTGATAGTTAGTGGTTGTGTGAAGGATTTGTTAGTGTCCTTATTTGTGTAGGATTTGTTAGTGTGGTGCGTCCTATTGCGTAATGAATATGTAAATAAATATAAGTGGATGATGTGTTTTCTTGAATCGATGAAAGAATAGTAACTAATAAGTATTTTATAGTTGGAATGAAATCTATTAACTAAAATTGGAATTTTAATTCATAATAGATGTTTTTTTATCTAATGGTAATGATTGATTGTATTTAAAATTATATTTCATTAGTGGACAATTTTGGTAAACATAAGTCACCACATTTATAGTTTTCAGTATCATGTTTATTTATTTAAAATAACAATGATGGGAAGCTTCCGTGACCTGTTAAAAAATATAGTACTAATGTATCAGTGATTATAAAGTTTCAATTTACTTTTGGTATGCAGTTAAATGTATAACGTCCTGTGTCACTGTTATTCCAGATATTTTTCTATGAATCAATACTATTTAATTTAATTATCTTATTTAAAATGATATAGGATAACCGAATTTAGGATTATAGTATTGATCTGAGTTTGCAAGCAAGGCTTTTTTCCACGTTATCAGCTCTTTCATTACTTATTATTCCACTGTGTAATTTTATCAGTACTGAAGATACCACTTCCAGATACCTACAATACACAGCAAGAGCAGAATGAAAACTTCCCTTTGTTCTCGTAGTGCTAGGACGTCTATTACCACCTGATGAAGATAGATTAATTTTTCCGAAACACGCTGCTTTAATTTCTTTTAATGTTATATTTTAAAACTGCCTTTCCTTCGTATTATGAAACAAAAGTTCGAATTTTTTTTTATTTTTTGCCATTCTAACGATTCAAAATAAATAAATAAATAAATAAACATACAAAAAAAAATAAATAAAACTAACTTGCATTCAAATTTTGAAAATAATTTTGGGATTAACTGGTTAACTACATGACAAAACACAGTTATATAATAAAAAATACCAAAACTGATTTATTAGTATTCGAGAACATGACAGAAAAGAAAATAAATAATAAAAATACAGATTTAATAACTGCAGCGATTATATTGTTATGATACAAGATTCTAATTTTTAGACATGAAAAGAAAAATATATTAAAATTCCAGCTTGTTTAAAATGCTAAGCATTTTATAGAGAAAAAAAGAGGATTTCCCCTTTCTCTTTTATTTTGATTAAAAAAAAAAAAAAAAAAAAAAAAAAAAAAAAACTCATTACATGTTGAGTAACAGAGTTGGGTAACTGGATCTTCAATTGACATAAGGTTTACAAGCGCATACAAATTTAAGTAAGTTTGTTAATTCATTTGCTTAAACCTTTGTAAATCGTTGTTTGGCAACCGGATTTTAATTCCACATTTCTTATAGCTTTCAAAGATTAAAAAGAGTGTTCTTATTTTTAAAAATAACTTTTTTAATGTTATTTTTTAGTCGATTTTAGTAAAATCTCATCGGATCAGAAAAATGGGATAGATTTCATTGCAATGTTTAAATATATTTAATTTTTTTTTAAACTTCAAAATAAAAAGGTTGTTATGGAAGTGAAAATCAAATTTATCAAAAAATTTACTTAATGCAAAGAAGAAATCATATGAAAGAAGAAATCCGAAAGTATCGAAAATCTTCCTCAAACCGAATTGCGTAGACTTGGATAAGCCAATCGTGTAAGTTACTAAAAATAAACAAATTCCTAATATTATAAATGTGAAAGCGCGTTGTATATAGTAAAAAAATTGGAACAGATGTCACACACGCACCGGAGCTGGCACAATTTTTGTTTTTGCGCCATTTTGGAGAGAAAATCCAGTTTTCGAATGCATGTTAGACACAGCCTGAAAAAACAGTGTGTTAGTTTTATTTTATTATAAAACACACAAAATGTTTTTAAATAAAACACACACATTTTTTTAAATAAAACACACACATTTTTTTAAAATAAAACACACACATTTATTTTACGATAAAACACACACAATTTTATAAAAACCACATTTTTTTTTTATAAAATATACACAATTTGTTTCATAAAATACACAAATTCATTTTATCATAAAACACACACAATTTTATAAAACACACGTATTTATTTTATTATAAAACACACAAAACTTTTATTATAAACCACAATTATTTTATTATAAAACACTCACAAATTATTTAATTAAAAAGCACACACAATGTATAATTTATTATAAAACACGCACGTTGTATATCGAATACATCTGATTCGGCAATTAATATTAGTGGGCTTTGATTATGGGTCTACCGGACTAAATCGCTAGGCAAATAAGCGACATTTTTGCACCAAGAAGAGACCCTGGTGTGTCTGCGAAACCTCTACCGAAATGTTTTCATATACAGATAGAAAATAGACGAGGATAGGAACACTGTAAAAAAATTGCAGCAAAGTATCCGGTCATTCGACCGTTTTTATAGAAAACGGTTGCATAACCGTAATTTAGCTTAATTCTGACCATATTATGGTCAAAATAGCGTTAAATTACGGTTATGTAGCCGTTTTCTATAAAAACGATCGAATGACCAGATACTTTGCTGCAAATGTTTTACAGTGGAGGTTAGGCTTCGTAATTGGATCAGAAATCAATTTGCTTTCTTTAGTGAGCGAAATTTGACGCAAAAGTAAATACATTTTTGTAAGCAGGTTTTTTTTTTTTTTTTTTTTTTTGCGTGGTAAACGCTTTAAGGTATTGCAGATTATCATTTCCTCGCTGACCAATCTTTCCTCGGTCCCTTTTCAATTGGTTGCAATATCATTTCCGAGATTGTTTCTATTATTTGGCTCAAAATTTCACTTTTTTAAGACTTTGTCATATTAATGCCCCTATAACAAAGAAATGCCTTATTGTCTCCTATACAATGTGATAAAGCATTAGTTAATTATATGTGTTTTTAATTATCGGGAGTGAAATGTTTTGCTTAATTAATGCATTTATTATTCTATTGATGTTAAGTGAACGACGTCCGGGTAACAGATAATTGATGATCATTTATAAAAATATCCTAATATTTTTTAAAAAATCATATGAAAATGTATATTTGAAAAAGAATTTTGCAATAATTGAAGACTTGAAAGGAAAATATTATATTATGTCACATATTTTTCAAAAATTGTTGCATTATATCTAGGAAGACAATCTATTACATGATGAAGCTAACATATTAGGATTCGAACTAATCTTGGGGATACGGAACATTATTTTTCAATATTGATTATTTTCTTATTTCTTAATTTAAATAAAAGTAATATATAATATTAAAAAAATAAATGCCACTAATTTTTTCTAAGAAAGTTTAACTGTTAACATTTTAAACGTATGCTTTTAAGAAGAAAATAAATAATAAATAATTAAAAATTGGACAATTGCATAATTTATTTATAAAATAATGTATTCAAATCAAATCCAACATTTGCTAAATGGTACACACATTAAAATAGTGAACTTACAAACACATTTAAAAATAATCTACGTTTCGTTTCTCTTCTGCGAACGTCATCAGGATAAGATGTTACAAACAATTAATAATATGTTATAATCCATCAATACAATCTGTTCATTTTGTCTTCCACCCCCCCCCCTTTTTTTTCACTGTGATGGTTTAATCCATTTGGTTACCATGGGAACTTGGTGACGTTTGCGCACTCTCCGATCAAGTATCCCCAGGACTCTCAGACGTTTATGCCTATTTTGACATTTTAGACTTGTTAGTAACATCTTATCCTGATGACGTTCGCAGAATTGAAACGAAGAGTAGATTATTTTTAAATGTGTTTGTAAATTCACTATTTTAATGTGTGTAGCAGTCAGCAAATGTTGTATTTGATTTTAATACATTATTTTAACAATAAATAATAAAATTTGCAACACAAAGCTTTCATTTAATTCTTCTCGAATTTTACTTTTTTCTACATAATGAAATCTTCCACCATGTCTTCAATTACATATGTTTCGATTTATAGCCTAACATGCTTAACGGAAGTCATTTTGTCAAGATAACTTATTCTGTTAAGTGGGATATACAAATTGATCGGGTTCATATCTTATTATAATATTTGGAATTTTCTACTAGAAATGTATACAAAAGTTGAAAATTATTAATTCATTTTACGTACTTCAACTGAGTTTGCCATTTTCCTTGTAAATGTCTTCCACATAATTTACAGTAACACGTTCCATAAATTACGTTAGAGTCCTTATCACGTCCTTGACTAGATATAATTGAATCATTATTTATTTTATTATTTTCAAAGTTAGCCAAATTTGTGATTTTTTGCGCATTCAACTTGAAAATCATTTTCTTTTCTTTCAAGAAATCTGAAGAAAAAAATAAAATAATGGTAATTAAATTATTTTTGATAAAACACTTTGGAGTATCGCCAGCATTTGTATTTCTTACAACAAGATTAATTTCTGTACGAAATTTATTTCCCCCCAAGTTTAACTTACAGAACATTAAATTCGAAGGTCAAGTTTGATTTATTTTCTCTCGAAACTTTAATACAAAATATAAATAATATGAAATAAAATAAAATGGAATTGCACATTTAGTAACCCCAGAAAACATATTATTATATGATTTTTATGGTTATAACTTTAGAAAATCCAACGATTAAAATATTAACACTTTCCGACGAGCATCTCTCATGTTTCTTTTAATTTTTGCCATCACTATGTCCGTATAGTAATTTTTGCCTTGTTTAATTACTGAAACTATGTGATTAGATAAGAAAAAAAGTACTACATAGTAATACTGTATAGTAATTTTTGCCTTGTTTAATTACTGAAATTATGTGATTAGATAAGAAAAAGAAATACTACATGGTAATACTGTATAGTAATTTTTGCCTTGTTTAATTACTGAAATTATGTGATTAGATAAGAAAAAGAAATACTACATGGTAATACTGTATAGTAATTTTTGCCTTGTTTAATTACTGAAATTATGTGATTAGAAAAGGAAAAAAAAATACTGCAGAGTAATTCTGTATAGTAATTTTTGCCTTGTTTAATTACTGAAATTATGTGATTAGATAAAAAAAATACTACATAGTAATACTGTATAGTAATTTTTGCCTTGTTTAATTACTGAAATTATGTGATTAGATAAGAAAAAAATACTGCATAGTAATACTGTATAGTAATTTTTGCCTTGTTTAATTACT
This sequence comes from Maratus michaelseni, assembly GCA_963931845.1. Taxonomy (NCBI): domain Eukaryota; kingdom Metazoa; phylum Arthropoda; class Arachnida; order Araneae; family Salticidae; genus Maratus; species Maratus michaelseni. The sequence goes on along the minus strand of OZ007592.1, from coordinate 77,578,677 downwards.
GAAATTATGTGATTAGATAAGAAAAAAAATACTACATAGTAATACTATATAGTAATTTTTGCCTTGTTTAATTACTGAAATTATGTGATTAGATAAGAAAAGAAAATACTACATAATAATACTATATAGTAATTTTTGCCTTGTTTAATTACTGAAATTATGTGATTAGATAAGAAAAAAAATACTGCATAGTAATTCTGTAAAGTAATTTTTGCCTTGTTTAATTACTGAAATTATGTGATTATATAGGAAAAAAATACTACATAGTAATACTGTATAGTAATTTTTGCCTTGTTTAATTACTGAAATTAGGTGATTAGATAAGAAAAAAAATACTGCATAGTAATTCTGTATAGTAATTTTTGCCTTGTTTAATTACTAAAATTATGTGATTAGATAAGAAAAAAAATACTGTTAAAAAAATGTGGTGATCGAATTTGAGGATTTTGCGCAACCTACACGGTATGCATACAAGCCACTCGTTGCAAACGAGTGAAAATTTCTAGCTTCTTTAAAGGCTGAGACATTTTAAATAAGGTTTTTTTTTCACTTATATTTTAATTTAAACAAGCTGATTCACGTATGTTGAAAATGTAGCAGCCTTAATTGTGTATTGTCTTTTAGTTTGTTTTCAAAAAGGTTATTTAAAAATTTGAAATTGCATTAGTTTTAGAAAAGAAAGTATCTAAAATGGTTGAATAATAATTTTACGCTGATGGGATAACAACATGATTATTTACACCGGGGTGGAAAATGATAAAAACATTCATTTAATTGACTAAATAAAAAATATAATTATATTAATCTACATATAAAGCATATAAATTCACTGTAGGCAATATAAGCATAAAGAAAACATTTTTCGGATCCCACTGGATTCGACAGCGTAGAGTGTTTCAAATGAAATTGGTTTCCTAGGCTCCAAATGCCTTCGACAGCGTCTAGTGTCTTCCCAACAAACCTCTTCTGAATGAACATGTGAGCTGGGTTTCCGCTGCCTAAGACAGCGTATACCAAGAGTGCTTCGCACGCGCCGAAGGCAATAGAAAACCAAGTTGAGTAAGCCAAACCACGTCGTAATCGGTCCCATAGAACCGGATATAAGAATGTGCCCCCTGTCGGTGGAAGGTAGAACTAAAATCTGTAAGACAATTGAAAACCAAGTTGAATGAGCCAAACCTCGTTGTAATTGGGCGCATAGAACCCGAGATAAAAATGTGTCAGCTGACGGTGGAAGGTGGAACTAAAATCTGTAAGACAATTGAAAACCAAGTTGAATGATCCAAACCTCATTGTAATCGGGTCCATAGAACCCGAGATAAGAATGCGTCCACTGGAGGAGAAGGTGGAACTAAAATATGTAAAAATAATCGTAAAGCCATTAGGTACTGCTTTCAACCTATACAGGTCATCGCAAGTTTTTCCTGCTGAAGCAGGCGATTGTTACACATTTACTTGGGCCATTAAGTCTTAAGCAAAGTTGAATGAACCAATTCCCGTTGTAATCGAGCCCATAGAACCCGACAAAAAAATGCACCATTAATGTTCGAAAATGTTGGTAACTGAAGTCTAAGATAAGCTTTCATAATGCAGAAAGTAGCTGAACCGAAATCCAAGTTGAATGAACCAATTCTCGTTCAAATTGGTTGCATAGAACTCGAAAAAAGAATGCGCTCTCAGGCAGTAGAAGGTGCCCCCTCCCCCTGTAAATTTAAAGAATCACCTTTAACATTAACGTAATATTTAATTTGCGGATGAAATCCCACTCCCACCTTACTAAACTTAAGTACTTACCTTTAACAGTAACGCGATTTTTAATTTACGGCTGTAGTGAGTACACGTAAGTTGATGCCGTAAAAGAAGATAATTAAAAAAAAAGTAGCAGCTGAGGTTTAAGGAATTTTTGTAATAGTTTATAAAGTAGCCGGAGGACACTGGAACTATGTTAAAGAAAACTGCAAGAAAATCAGAACATTTTTAAAGAAGCTACACCAAGGACCACAAGAAGGAGATTAATATTCAAAATTGGTGGTAGCTGAGGTATAAGTAATTTTTTTATTGTTCATGTAGTAGCTGGAGGACATAAGAAGTTGTTAGAAAAAATATCGAATGAATCGGACCATTTTTAAGGTAGGGAGCCCAAAAGGGGTCAACGGGTAGTTGAGAGCAGTGCCATAAAATGAAAACATGGTAAAAAGATCTTCAGTTAGTTGAAATTAAACATAGGATATATAATAATCATTAGAATAAAATTTTAAAGAAATGCGCCAAAAATGACGGAAAATGCTCAAAAAAGAACACTAGGGCCCCAATAAAAATATAAGGGTGGTGGCCAAGGGAGAGGAATCCGGTACTCAACTTTAAAGTTATACACTGAGAGGGTGACACAATTAGGGGGGGGGGCGTGAAAAATGCATGGCGCACAAAAGTTGAAAGGGCTCCAAGGGGCCAGGGTCGTAAGTGGAATGTAGAAATGGCAGAAAAACGAAATGGATAAAGGCCCCCAAAACGAAGAAGATCGGATAAAAAGGGTTATCAACAATTAAGGACACAAAAACCTAAATGGGCCAAGGGGGGCAGGTCTTAACAAATAAAAAATCTGAGCCTCATGTGCATCAGGACCTGCCCTTGGGCTATCCTCACCCAAATTTTCAGACCTCTACCTGTGATAGATTTCACTATTCATCGCACACAGACACACAGACAAACAAAACTTTCTTTTATTAGCAAAGATAATAAATTGCATTTTCATTTGATATGTAATAGGAACAAAATGACAAAAACGGAGCAGATTCTTCGAAATTATAGAAATATTACATGCCAATTGTGCTTCCTTTGTGTTTTATAATTTGAAAGCAGCGTTGTGGTATGGAGTTTACAAGGTTTCGAACTTTTCCACGTAACAAAACACGCCATGCCTTCCAAATGGCAGGTTTTAATGCTGCTTTCGAGTTACCGTAATTTCCGGTGTATAATTCGCGGCTCAAATAAATCTGTTTCTGACCAGAAAGTTTATTTAATGAAATATAACCTATTTCTGCGTGGAACGTATTTGAATTGTTTTAATAAATAAAATTTCTGGTTCGTAAAAGAATTTTTTTTTGCTGCGGCTTATACACCGGAAATTACGGTATACTGGACCATTTGAACATTTTTTTCGATAAATATTGCGCAATATAACATCACAAACGTTCTCCGTGGGATTTAGGTCTGGACTATCCGCCAGTTAATCAACTTTAGGAATCTCATTTTCTTCCAACCACTTCTTTGTGTATTTTGCTGAGTGAATTGAGATAATGCTCTGTAGAAAATATAGTTAAGACTGGCATTGTCTTCTCCCTGGTTCAACAAATGGCGTTCTAACATGTGCTATAGGTAGGTATATTTTGTCGCCCTGCTAGAAAATCAATTCTAATCTTACCTCCTGCGGTAAAAGCAGCCCAAACCATTAGGACCTTTTTGACGCGAGGAAAATTCGTTCTTTTCCTTTTAAAGATCATGCCAGTATGAATGGATACCATACGAACCATCGAAATTAAACTTCTTTACACCACTGAAAGTAATTTTAGGCTAATTCGTTTGTTGCTTCAGATGTTTCTCTGAAAACTGAACGCGGGAATATTTGTGGCCAGATGTTAAATGCGGACACCAATGTGGTTTTCCATATTTAGGATTCCCAACCATTTTAATTCCCTTTTTATAGTACATACTAATGCTATTGGCTTTCAATTTTCTTTGCTGTCACTCTTTTGTTTACGACCCTTTGAGTAATCAAACTTTCGAATCGTTTCGAAAGAATTCACGGCCTTCCTGTAGATTTTACAATCCCATAAGTAGTTGAATTCTGCAAGACAGTCTTTGAACGTTTAATTTTATCAGCAATTCTTCGAAGTGACATTCCAATGTTTTTATAAGCTAAAATTTGGCCTCTTTCAATGTCAGAAAGCATCTGTCCTCTTCTCATCGTTAAACAATTTTACGAACTAAATGAATTCGCTCAGAATCTCTTTTAAATTCTTTGTTAAATGATATGCGAAAATTTCCGCCAATCACCAGTCGCGGTTTAGAAATATTTACGTCATTCTTATGATTTTGCTTTAGCGTAAATTTAGCAAAATACATATACAAATTTTGAAAACGATTACTTTAATATTAATTGGAATATCATGCATTTAGTTTTAACGCAAAGATTTGCACATTTGGATAGAAAACACGAACTGATTCATTTATTTTTGTGTCGATCCTATCATTATACACTCAGCTCTATTTATTTAGCCAAAAAAGGAATATTTCAACAATTACTTCGTTTCCACTTTCGTATGTAAATTATCTCTTAATTGTTTTGTCACATCAAACATATATAAAAAAGCTGCCTAGTCATCAATTTGTAACTCGTTATTAAAATTTAAATTCAAAAAAGAAAAAACTTTATAAATTTATTAAAACTGAAAAAAATATGAATACATTTTACTTGCTTCAGCTGTATTTGATATGAATACTTTTTTCACTACCTTTTTCATACATTTCCTGTTACTCGTTTCGTAAATTAAATCAGAATCATTATTTCATCTTTGTCTAGATATAATTGTATTAGTTATTTCATTACTTTCAAACATGGACAAATTTGTGATTTTATTTTTCCTTCAAACTAAAACAGTATTTTATGATTAAAAGAATATCGTCTTTTGCTTGAAAATTGGAAGAAAAAAATAAAAGAAAGGTAATTAAATTACTTTTGATAAAACACTACCACAAGCATTTTTTTGACGTAAGAGTGATCTCTGTACCATTTTTTCCCTTCTTGTTTAACCTATATAATATTATATTTAAATCCAATGCTGATTTTTTTTTCATTTCCAATAAGAGCAAAAAAAAAAAAAAAAAAAAAAAAAAAAAAAAAAAAAAGCGTGAAAAGAAAAGAATAGAAATACAGAATTTAAAAATTACAGCAAACATAATACTATACTGTAATGCAAGATTATGTATTAAAGAGCAAAATATTAAATGGTAATCTTGCTTAAAACAAAGAAAAATTTTAAATATGAAGTTTTATTGAACTTGTGTTTTGATTTAAAGCAAAAGGATTAAATATTGAGTAACAGATGTTAAATTGTTGACAGTTTTACTTACATATTTGTTTTCAGATTTCCTCGATTAAAATTATTTAAAAATTTAATTTTTAAAAATTAAAAAAATAATTAATTATTTATTATTGTTAAAAAAGCACTTTTTGCTGAAGGTATAGCATCATTGATAGTAAAATGTTGCAATGCTTAGCATACATTTAAGGGAGACCAAACTGGTCGCTAGCGGCGTCTAGTCGCATACTTTACAAAAGAGAAAAGAGTTTGTTTTTTACTAAAATTATCATTTCTCTCTGTTTACAGTTTAAAAAATTACAGAATTTTTTTATCTAAAAATTAAAAAACAAAGATGTTTTGTAAAGTAAGAAAACAGTAAATTCTTAAAGTGTACTCACATGTATTACTGTAGCACTTTAAATTTCATTGTTCTTTAATCTATATAACAGTAAATTCGAATGTGAAGGATAATTACTTTTCTTTTCAGAGCATGAAACAGAAAAGAAAAAACAAAAAGAGAAACTGCAAATTTAATAATTTTCGCGCAAATATTGTGTTGCTATGATACAAGATTCAAACTTAAAAACATATAGCCCTGGAGACCCAAGTTCGCATTTTTTGAACAAATTTTATAATAATTCAGGTTATTGCTGCATTCGAGATTAGAAAGCAATATATATTTTCATTTATTTAATATTTATATGTATATGTTTTTTTTAGCGTGTCCAATAAAATGGACATTGGGTCTCCGTCTTGTGAAAACATATTATTGAACTACATGAATCTGAATGGGAAATTGGATTTTTTTATTTGGTATCATGAGACATAGAATTAACCCATTCGTATAATTTTTTAAGCTTATGACAATTTTACGCTTTCAAATTTTACAAAAATCTCATAGACACGTCTCATAAAAAGAATTTCTTCAAACTCTACGCTTACTTTAATATGCCTTTCAGATTCATATATTTTTAAAATTTCGATTGTTAACTAAAAGTGAAAATAAACATACAGATTCAATAATACACATAACTTAAATGTCAGCTTCGCTATAACATAAAATAGATATTTGCAGCTTCCAAAACATAGAACATATTTTTTCAGTGGTAAAAATAAATAACTGCAACAACAAGCAGCTTGTATATATTATACAAAAAATAATAAATATATCATCGTTTAGGTTTAAATTCATTAAATATTACGCATTCGAATAATCATTTTACAAGCAATTTAAAATCCATTAAAATCGTTTGCGTTTGGCGAAGGAAAAATGTTGCTAGCCAAATCGTGTGTTTTTGCAATAAATACTCAAAAGTATTTTATTTTTTTTGCAGATTTTCTACTGGGATTCCGCAGCTAAATTTCACTGTTCCTTTATTACATACATGTGTAGCTTCATTAACATTTTTTTTCAAAATTTTCTGAGTATGCGCTTTAAGGAGACCTTCCTTGTCAGAAGGATTTTGTTCCAGGATGGATATATATGCTCTATAGACTTGGTTTCCTAGTCTGAAAAGTCCTTCTCGAGCAGTAAAAAAGTAAAAGACGACATTGGTAAGAAATAAGTTACACGATTCAAAAGGCTCTGAACTGCAATCTACAACTGTGATTAAGATGAAATCAAAGCTACAGATAATACGAGATATCAGCTTATATTTTGATAAATAAAACATTTAGTAAAAAAAATCTGAATGGTGGCACTGGCAAAAAAGCCTGGCAAAAAAGCCAGTAGGCTTATACGTCTCAATGCTCAATATGTCTTTACGTAAATGTTTATAGTTATACATAACACATTACAAAATATACATAACATAGTATAATATAAACATAACATATTGCAATAACATATTTATACATAACATGTTATAATACACATATAAAATTTTAGAATAACATATTTATATATAACATATTGCAATAATATATAAAAATTACATGATAATCCGAGGATATTTACGAGAGTTAGAGTACGGATAGAAACAAACACTTTCAACTATGTTAGAAAATATTAAAAAGAAAACATGCTTTTTAAAATACTGTTAGTATATTTTACTTGCTTGAGTTGAACTTTTTATGAATAAAATGTCCATAATATTTTTTCGCATTTCTTTTTGTTTTTCGATATGTAGCTCCATAAATTGAGTCAGAATTCTTCTCCTCATGACCTTCAAACTAAGCCAAACTCATATATTACTTTTCATTCAAACTTAAAACGCTTTCTACATATTCACACTGAGGAGCGTTTAATGGAAAATAATAGTCTTTTCTTTCAAGAAATCCGAAAAATATCCGGTAATTAAATTACTTTTCACAAAACACCCTGGAATATCGCCAGCTTTCATATTTCTTTCAGCCAAGATTGATCCATGTACTTTTTTTAATGTTCTGCCTTGTTTAACATATATAACAAATTCGAGTGTCAAGTCTGATTTATTTTCTTTTTAGACTATTGCACAGAATAAAAATAAAAATAAAAATAAAAATAAAGTAAACTCTAGACCTAATAATTATGGAAAACATATTGCTATATTATGATACACTGTTCAAATTTAAATAGATCTAAATAAAAATATATTAAGTAGTAGGCTTTTATAAAACACTAAAACATTTTACATTTTTAAAAAGTGACAGTTTAAGATAACAAAACTCGGATCAGTGCAGAGTAATACGCAGTGGAATGTTTAATTGTACCAGCCGATTAAACAGTTTAAAACAGCGTTAGCTTTTTCTGAATTTTATTTAAAATCGCAACAGGTCTTTGATGTTGAAACTTAAAAACGTTGAATATTAAAACAATATATCAAACATATTCATAATCTTGATTAATAGAAACATGCTATATTAGACGGTGAAAAACCATGGAATTTTTAAAATATAAAACAGAACTGCTTGCAAAATATCATCACCACCGCCGTAATACATGCCATTTAAACACAATATATATAATCAGTTCATTTATTATGTCACGCCACACATTTCCCGAAAAAAAAAAAGTCAGAAGAGAAATTTTCCGCATGCAGCTGTACACAGAAGCTTGCGTAAAATGCGAAGTGCCTGAGTAAATGAGGGAAAGAAAACCGGCAATGCGTGGATGCAAAGGATTTTGCTCGCAACACTGGAAAAGTATTGGCTCGTGCCCGAAAACCGTATGATGCAAAATTTTGTCTAAATAGTCTGAGCCGTTTTTAGATAAAATTAGCTTGACCCACAGTGACCCAAAAATGACCCACTAATCGAATTTTCTCGGACATGTGACCAAGTCCAATGATTTTCTCGAGCCCGAAACTCGTAGGATAAAAAATTTAGTCAAAATCGTTTGAACCAGTTTTTTAGATACAATTTGCTTGACCATGATCCATGGTGACCCAAAATGACCCACTAATCGAATTTTCTCGAACATGTGACGTAGCGCAATGATTTTCTGGTGTCCCAAAACGGTAGGTTACAAAATTTCGTCAAAATCGTTAGAGCGGTTTTCAAGATTAAATTTGCATATATATATATATAACCACACACACACACACAAGATTTGCTCGTATTAGATATATGATAAGTGAAGACATTTTAACTTGCAAAAAACTGTTAAATCTGACTGTCAAAATGTTTTTGCCACTTTCGCTTTGATTTGAAAGGAAATTATAGATAAATTTATGTCCGAGATTTTTTTTTCGAAGAATGCGACAGTGTTGTGAATTCCTAGCATTATACTTTTAAGATGGAGGTTCTATTTTGTTGACTTTAAAAAATAAAGAATTTTTATTGAAAGAAACCAATCAAATTAGAATGTTAAAATTGATACATTTATTTTGTCAGATAAAATAAAGCATTATCCTTACATTTATTATATACATTATCAAAAACCAAAACGTGCCAAAAACATTTTTAAAAACTTTTAAAAATATTATAAATATATATTGCTTTACATGTATTTTCTTTATTTTTGAATTGTAATGCTATCCTTAATCTCTCTTCTAGTATTTGTGCTTCATTTTTCTATGAGTTCATTTTCCAGTGTTATGAGTATTTTTACTTATCTTTTTGCTCCAAACAACATATATTAGCATCCGTAGACGGTAATGTATCCAGTTCTTTGGAAAGCTATGTATGTGGATTTATTTATAGTCTAGAAATTTCTTTTAATATGCTAAATATAGTTCTACTTGAAAATGATAACTCAATTAAAAAAACACCATCTAGCAATTTTAAGCTCTTACACAGTAATCCTTACGAATTATTTTGTGTATCCCTGTATATGATCTATAGAATTCATACATACCTTGAGTATACAAAAATTTAGTTAAACGTAAAAATGCATACCACAACTAAAAATGAACTTCCAGCATTTATCTCTCGTATATAGTACTGTAACTGAAATCGTTTGTGTATCTCTGTAAATGAACAAAAACTTTTATGCACGTGATATTCCACAGTAAACTTCTTGTAGAGCACCTCAATAATGTGTATAAGTTTCATTTTGCTTTATAATATGTAACAGCTTTAAAATGCGCTGCAAACAATCTTCTCCATAGACCATTGTGTAACCGATTTCTTTTGTGTGACTCTATAAATAAATGTTAGTGTTTAACATTCCATATTCTACAAAAAGTATGTTTTAATGCACCTCTGAAACTCATATCAATTGCATTAGGTTTGAAATGTAACAACATTAAAAAAAAACGCAAACGATTTTACCCTTTACAGCATAATGTAATGGTATTCTTTTGAGTTTTTCTGTAAACAAATGAAGTGTGTATGCTACACACTTCTTTTTCAATACCAATCATGCCAAAGTAGAACCGGGTTCTAGGCCAATGTCGAACCACCTCAGCGACCCATTGCTGTACTGCAACTTCCGATCATCGAGTACTAGAGAGGGAGGAAACAACTTGTTCATCGGTTGCTACGAACGGGAGAAGCCTCTTGACAACCCGGGGCTTCGAGGAACATCAGTCCCTCACGCATAGAAATGCCTTAGCTAAGGTTGCCCCCCCACCCACTGGCTTTATATTCGGTGAGCCCTACAGTCAGAATGCAGGTGGTCTTTGAGCGACTCCATTGAGAGGATCATGCACATATAATAACAAACACAATAAAACAAAACTTGGCAAATGTTAGAATTAACGGAATGTTAGTTTTAGAACCACTATCGGACTCTGAAGGACATGGAAAACTTCAAGAACGCTAAAGAAGCGGTCTCGATCTATGTTAGTAGCATGATAGACTCCTGCTAGTCCCAACCGCCAGGCACAGGATAGGTCTGGCTACGCATAGACGCGCTGGACTGGTCCGACTGAAGTCTGGACGCCATCACTTGACTGACGAGCCTCCGGCCCGGTTCCTCGTAGTCGAACAGTCCAGGAAAAGAACCTGCACCCTCCCAGAGAAGGCGATACGAGAAACAGACCTCACACCTGAAGGGTACCCCGTGACTCAAACCGCTCTTGGTTCAAACGGGCAATCTCCTTCCTGAACGACCTTGAGGTCGGCTCACAACTACACCAGCTACATGGGAAGACGCAGTGGGCATGTGAGGAGTGGCGAGCACGACACTTCCTACCTTTCGCTGCCTGACAGCACAGAGTGTTGCGCTGGGTGCACAAATCTTATGACTTACATATGTTTTAATAAATGTTGATATTTATCATCCCTAATTATCATACACACGAGTGTCCCAAATACTTATATGACTTCATTTTTAATACTTTTCAAGCAAACGATTTAAATTTTTTTTAAAAATTGACTATATTTCTTTAATAGCTAACAAAACTGGGAATACAGAAATAAGAGATAATGTGAAAAAAATTAAAGTTGATTTTTTAACGTACGTAATTTTTTCAAAGAAGATTAAAAAATGCAGCGTCTGAATATAAATATGACCTACTGAAAATATCTCATTGTTTCTTTGAATTACATTGAAAGGCTATTTTGCTATTTAAAAAATAGTAATGATTGCAAGATAAAAAAATATTACGTGGAATTAACTGTAAATATATGTTGATTTATATTTTCAATTAATAAAACAGGTAACATAAATTAATTCCTGTAGAATGTACACACACACACACACACACACATATATATATATATATATATATATATATATAAGTGTGTGTGTGTTTGTATTTACGTACACACACACACATATATATACAATGCATGTATGCATCAACATTTATTACAGGTTTTAAATACCAATGTTACTATATAGCACGTCTATGAGTACAAAAAATTAATAAATGATATACATCTATGCACATTAATGTGATAATCTATAAAAATAAGAGAGGGGAGGGGGAGGTTAATAATTTATTAGCACATACTCATAATGCAAATTGTAAGTAATATATATGCATATTGTATGGATGATAATGTAACGGTCTTATAAAAGAACAATAAATATTATTTTGTATTTGTATTTAGGGTGCACTATATTTTACAGTTAAGATTTTTTGTGTACTTAAATAAAGTATATAAAATTCATTATCTGAGAAATAGTATGTATAACATTGTTAAAACGAACTTCAATGTATCAGTATCTACAGACAAAAATGTAATTGAATTCGCTACACTGTTAAAAATTTGCAACAAACTGTCCAGTCATTTGACCGTTTTTCTAGAAAACGGTTACGTAACCATAATTTAGCTATATTCTGACCATAAAATGAGCAAAAATACGGTCGGAATAGAGTTAAATTACGGTTATGTAATCGTTTTCTACAAAAACGGTCAAATGACTGCACAGTTTGCTGCAAATTTTTAACAGTGTATATGAATCTGTAAATTAATGATAATTTCTATGCACCCCAAGCTTTATACGAAACATGTTGTAGGACATGACACTAATCGAAATGTATTATCGAAATGTTAACACAATCGAACAATTACTGACCGCAGACCAGAGTACCTGAATGCTTTTAAATGTCTTTGTAAAAGAACTATGAATACTAGACACTTCTTGTTTCATACGCTGTAAAAAAACTGTCGATTTAACAGTAAAAAACTGTCCGTCAGGACGCATGTAAAAACTGTTTATTTTACACACACACACACAAACAAAAATCTACAAACCGTTTATTCTACTGCAAAATTTGATAAAATAACAGAAAGTTTTTAACAAATACGGACTTTATTTCTATGCAATCTGTAAACTGTTTTGATATGATAAGTCTGATATTTTCAGAGCAAATTTTTATTCCAAAATTTTGTTCTGATTCAGTGTAAGATTTTACTGCCGAAAAACTATGGGATTTGCTTGATTTTAGTCTGAATAAATGTCCAATGTCTCTGAAATAGCAAAAGCATAAGTCAAAATTGTAAAAAACATCAAATATGCATAAAATATTATTGGGGGCAAAAACTGTTAAAGTTACGGAAAGTTTGTAAGAAGTACGTAATAAATACAAATTTAATTCATAAAATAAAGACATTTTTACTGGTTTTTAATGTTTGATAGTTTTTTCTGCGAAATCAACAGATTTTTGTAATGTGTACTGAGAAACAAAACATTTATTACCTTTTTTTTTTGTTATTACATATGGAGACAATTTGTCGATAATGCTTTATAAAATAAATCTAGCAGTCTGAAAATTATGAAACATTCTACCTAAATATTTTTGAGAACGTTTAAGATTCAACTATATTTTAAATATTTACGTTCTAGCGGACAGATTTTTTTTCTGTAAAACCGAAAGCTTTTTTTTCAGTGTAGAATATATGCTATAGTAAAATTTAATAACGTATCTCACTTTCAAATAAATTCAAGTATATTTATAGAAAATAGAGCGTGCACAGACTGACGGGCAAGGAGAAGAACTGATGTATAAAACTTTGTTCAACTATTTTGGAAAGTGTTAAAAAATGATACATTGTCTATCTTCAAAATTTTGGTCTTGCATTTAATGTTTAGGAAGAGCATCAAGATTTGAGCTCGGTCTTTTAGAATCTTTGTAGCTTATGCGATTTTCTCAAAATGGTGAATTTTTAAATCGTGGGCTGCTTCGAAAAATTAATAATTAAGCTATCGACTTCAATTTTTTTCTTGTCAAAAATTTCTCTTTAAAATTAAAAGAAAATACATAATATACTTTTTTTAATGAATGGTGTGACAGATTTATACATTCCGTTCAAAATGTTTAAATCCTTGTTTCTTTGGTTTTGACGCACCAAGCATCAGTGCCCAGAAGTCAGAAAAGGGGAAAAAAATAGATCAATTTAATTCGAATGAAATTTGTTGTTTAACGTTTGTCTAATATTATTGTGGTTTCTGTTTATAAATAATTTGTCCATTTTGTTTTTAAAAACACTACAAAAGTGGTCGTTCCACCGTCATTCCTCCTGTACAAAGTACCATTCAACTCGTGATATAAATTGTAACTATACTTTTTAAATATCTACTTTACAAAGACCTTTGTTTTAGATATTTCTATTTGAAATGAAACAGGTTGTTATTTTGGTCAATATTCTTTTATAAATATTTTTCGTGAACATATATGTTCTAAATAATTCACAACATTTTCACTTCATTCTTAATTCACATTCTAATTAAATCAATCATTTTAGTACTTTATTTCTTTATTTATTTACAATTGTATAAAATGTAAGACATATTTATTAAGCATACAACATATCTTTATCATTTATTACATAAAAAATAAAGCCAGTAAAATACTGAAAATAGAGAGAATAGGAAAGGAAAAATCTTTCTGCAAATTTCATCAAGATATTTTTTTCCTTTGAATTTTGTAACTATGCTTTTCCTTATCTCTGTATAATTTAATCTTTGTTTTTCAAGTTCTTTTTCTCTTCTTGGTTTCAGAATACGTATTTTAGATTCTGAGCTTCTACTCCTTCTTGTTTGGAACTGGTCATGTGCCTCGGGTGGCTGTAAATAAAGAAGTGTAGAATTCATAGCTTGTAAAAACAGGTAATATATACGAAAAGAAAAAATATATAACTTATTATCTCTAAAACGCTCTTAAACAACTCTTTTTAGGATTTCGTTCATCTCCCGAAACCCTTTTAGTCCCGCTTCGATGTTAGTCTGTCACAGAGTCGGTTCTCAGAAATTATATAGCTTACGGTCATGAAATTTTGTCTACTTATAGCTGAATACCTACTATGATGCTCAAAAACATAAAATTTGAAAAAAATCATCGTATTATTTTAATATATAGACATAAAAAACAAAAATCTAATAGCATTTTCCTATTAAATTTAAACATTTTTCGTTATAGCAGTTGCCAACAATTAAAAATCCACAATAAAATTCTTTCTGCAATAATTAATTTTCTATTGAAAGATTTCTACGTGAAAAATGAAAATGAAATCAAAAGTTTCACCAATTGAAAAAAGATTAATATGACGTCATATTGATAATAAAACTGAAATTTTCAAACATTTCTCATTAATATAAAAAGTACGAGTATGTGTAAATACAGAAAGCAGCTTAATATGACGTCATTAGAGAATTAAAAAGAAAATTAATCTGACGTCTAACCTTTTGAAGGTCTCGATACAACATGTTTAATTTTGTAATTGTTTTTTTTAATATCGCATTTAGTCCACATGACAGATATATTATTATGACAGTGTATAATAGCGGGCTTCGCTTCAGATTGGAACGGTTCAGATTTTCGAAAAAACGAGAAAAATAGACCGGTAAATTTTTACTTTACAAAAAACATGACTTTATTTTTCTTTTTTTAAAATGAAGTTTATTTGGATTTATTAAAGAAAGGATAAAGTGTTTTGAAATGAATAATAAACGAAATCCTTTGTGCGATCTTCGTTCCCACTCACCCACTTGTTAAATGAACTACCTACACTGCATGATAAAAAGAATTCGAACACAAAAAATATTTCATTAAAATATTTAGTTCTAAAATTAACTTACGTCCCCGAATGTAGGGTTTTGGTTTTGTTTCTATTATATGTGAAAAACTACATTCGAAAGATCATTTCTTTCGGATCATTACGTACTCTAAAATTAAATAAATGCAATATTTCTTTTCATGCTTCATGTGGTTACTTTTTTGCAAATTAAAAAAAAAAAAAAAAAAAAAAAACTTTCCCAAAAATTTATTTTTTATTTGGAGCTGAATAATTTGAAAATCTTATTAATTTTCTCAACCGACAAATAAAAACTACACTGAAGATCCGTTGCTGTGTTTGGAATATTGAAAGTAAGAGAAGAAAACAAATAGCATACACTATGAGATAAATAATTTTAATAGAGAAAATTTTATCTAAAGCTGTGGGATTCGTTTATATCCTTAGTAAAATATTAATATTTTTTAAAATGCACATTAAAAATTTGCACAAAAATAATGTCAAAATAATAACAATAATAATAATAATAAGTTCCATATTTAAATATGCTTTGTAAAACATATTACATATCTAAAAACTACACTAAAACCACACAACTAAAGTAAATCAGCATTGGCCTATTTTGAAACAATATCAATCCTAAACAAAGTAATTTTTTTCTTACTTGCCGAATTAAGATGGAAAATTGATAGGCAAAAGCATATTCCACCAAGACGCTGAAAACTGCCATGAGGCATCCAAACAACCAAATATCCATAGCTGTCATATAGCTTATTGGAGGCAAACCGCCATGAGCTTGAACGATTTGAGTTGTCAGCGTCAATAAAGAAGTGACTCCAAGCGTAATTCTAGCTGGAACAGCTTCAACATCCACCCAGAACGAAATCCAAGATAGTAGTACAACAAGCGTACTGGGAACATACACATTAAAAATTGCACTACTGAGTCTCCGTGTAAAAGTGAATTTCGCAATGAGAAACGTGTAATTTCCTAAAATAAAATAATATATAAAATATAAAATGCAGAATATAAAATATAGAATGCAAAATGTTACTGAAATTTTAATTAAATGTATTGTACAACAACAAGGTATTCTTGTTAACACATTGACTGTCATGGCACACAAACACGTGAGAAGAATTATTTCCCGGGTCGCTATGCCATACGAATACGTGGGTCATCAATATTTTCATTGGGCTCTATAAACTGCATTTTCAAAACTGAGCAAAAAATACACAAATCTGAGTATGTCACATAGTCAAAATGGCTCCGAATCAAAATTACTCAAGTTTGAAACATGTATATACTCATTTCTGAAAACATGCACTCACTCCAGAATAAAATATTATGTGCTCATATTTGTGTATGTCAGTGTTTCAAATATGAGTATGAACTGACCTCTATGTGCTCAGTTTTGAGTATGTCCATGTTTCAATATTCTGAGTATTTCTGGTATTTCAGAATTGAAAGCATTGGGTCATCATATTTGAAACAAAAAGTTTCATAACAAAATGAAAACATCGATTTACTCAGACTCACTTTACTTCGATGGAACAAGATTATTGATAATTTAATACCAGGTATTTAAGAATAAATATAGATAATAGAACATAAAGAATATAATAAAATATTAAGAATAAATAGATATTTATTCTTAAATATCTGGTAATAAATTATCAATAATCCTGTTCCATTGAAGTAAGTGTCTTCACACTGAGAAAAATGACGCTTTCAAATCTGAGTAAATCTATCTCTTCATTTTGTTATGAGAACTTTTTGTTTCAAATATGACGACCCAATGCTTTCAAC
This sequence comes from Maratus michaelseni, assembly GCA_963931845.1. Lineage (NCBI taxonomy): Eukaryota > Metazoa > Arthropoda > Arachnida > Araneae > Salticidae > Maratus > Maratus michaelseni. The sequence continues at coordinate 77,561,959 of OZ007592.1, read as the reverse complement.
TCGGAATATATATATATAGAAAAGAAACGGTTACAACTGAGGATGCACTAGTCGGCGCGAAAGCGCTTTTGTGTAATTGTGACTGTTTTATATGAAACACTCTTTAACATTTTTAATAGAAGAGCTGTTTTTTTATGGAACTTTTAACCATGTTTTTTTTATAGATAATGTCTGAGTGTAAAATTGGTAATATGAAGAATAAATATTAAAATTTGATATTTTGAAAATAAAAATGTATAAAACTAAAAAAAACATTGCCGTTGTTGGGGATTGTGAACCGACTCGATAAACATTGAAAACAACTTTGTAAATGTTTGTTTAACAATGTCATTTAGTCGTAATTTGTGACGGCCAACGTGTTAAGTTTATCATAAATATTGTTTTATTGTTGTTAAAAAATAAACTAAATCATAATAGAATACTATTACTTTATCTTTTAATAGCTAATAAGTATAATGATATATATTTCTTACCATCTGGCCACATTTCACATTCCTTATGTGTCAGTAATTCAGTTAACTCATATTTTAAGGGGTTGACTTCGTATTGAAGCGTAATACTCTCTCCCTTTTCTCCATTCGTTATTTTTTCCTCTGACCAATGAAGCAGAACTTTAGAATCGGCATAGGAAACTACAAGTAAATGGAATACTTATAAGAAGACATTGGTTTAAAATATTTAAAACAGTTTGAAAAATCTTCATGTTATATATCAGAATACTGGGGACATTTACACTAAACAGTTTATAAACTGAAAAAAATCATCCCCAAATGAAAATGTTAATCATTGTTTTTGTATTATGAACGGTAGATATTATAAAATGGTATACTGCACTTTGGGTTACTCGAACCCAAATGAAAATTGTTTTAGATCAGGAATGGATGTAGCGTGTTATTTATTAGCGCAGGTATCTGGTAGAATCTTGTAGAATTGCATGAATAGTGTCACCGGATTATATCCAGGACTGATTTAAAACATTGTTTTTGCTTTGGGTACAAGTAGCACGCCAGGATACAAGTAAATTCACTTTACGGTGCTTTATGCCTGTGACATCTATTTTTTAAGCCCCAGATTAATATTTGCATGAAATATATAAATAAAATTTCTGTGTCAGTAATTTTAAAACCTTCAAATTTTATATTTCAGAGAAATAGTTGATAATTTTTAGTATTTCAAAATTCAATATCGAAAAATAGCCCTCATAAATTGAAATCTTATGGAGTATGGCTGTCAATATATTTCGTGCAAAGTATGTATGAGGAACATAAAATTAACGTTAATGTTTTTAATGAAACCAGAAGAAAATAGCCTCGACAATTTTGGACGATAAAACACTAATTGTGGTAACCTGTTTCTTTCTCCCTAGTTTAGTATATTTTAGTTAAGCTCTATAATTATTTATGTTATTGTAAATCTTACTTTAGATTATTTTAGAAATATTAAGTCACGCATGTATAGATTAAAAATCATGCTTAAAAGTTACTTAAAAAATCATGAAAAATCGCTAAATTAGACTAAAAATTTATAGTTTTTTGTTGTATTTTATAAAGCAAAGACTGTGAAATGATACGATTTAGAAACCAATAGACAGATCATAGTTGTTCATAATTAACTCAGCAAGATGTTTTTTTCATAAGAACTCTTGAACAAATTATTTTTTAAATACAAAATTTGCATGAATAAAATTCAAAATATACAAAATATGTACTAATAAAAAATAAATGTAATAAATGTAGTAAATGTAATAAAAATGTGAAATGGAAAAGCAGTGAAAGAGTTTTGACAAGATTGACCATGGGTATAACGTCACTTCATCGAATATGCGAAGAAATTGAAGAGTTCAGCGGGACAGAATTTACAAATTATGAACATCATGTAGAGATGAGAAACTCCAGAGTTGCCCGGGACAACGCTGATATGAATAAATTATTGGAATGGGTTCACCAACACATACCTTTCGGAGAAACAAATGATCTCATTTCAATCTCTACCGGGATTGTTGGAGATGAGAGAATAAACTGTTATAAGGCACAGGAAGTTGGCACTGCTGGCATATCACGAATCATTAATAGCGATTTTCATTCCGTTACATTCAAGTGTAATGAAAGAGTGCAGCTCTTAGAAAAAATTCACATCAACCCGACAGCACTCTTCCAAAAAATGAGTGTAACAAAGCAATCTGACAAAGAACTTGAGGAATATTTGACTTACGAGCTCTTGTCTCTGTTTGACGAATCCGGAATGCGAAAACCTGCCAAATCCTCTTTAACAAGGAATTCACTCTACTCCCACCAGACATCACTTTTGAGAGCAGATGTATATATGTCATACATGGCGGGTATTTATTGCACAGAGTTTTATGGCAGGGTGGTCAATCATTTGGATCAATTTATGACATCTATGTGGACTTTGTTAAGTCGAAATACGCAGCGAATGCTCTAGTAATCTTCAATGGATACCCAGAAAACATTACTGAAATGAGCACTAAATTTGTTGGGCGTGATAGACGATCTCACAAAACGGTATCTAATGAGTTTGTTTTTATTGAGACTATGATGCCTACGGTTTCTCAGGGGAAATTTCTCGCAAACGACAAGAACAAAAATTGTTTAATTGCGCTGCTTATGTGTAGATTTGGCTCTGAAAATATGGTTTGCAAGCAGACAAAAGAAGATTCAGACACACTCATTACCAACACTGCTCTCAAGTTGGCACCTAACCATGAGTACGTGATAGTCATTGGTGAAGATGTATACCTTCTGGTAATCTTAATTGGACTTTGCAATTTTCTCATTGTTTATTTCTTGAAACCAGGAAAAGGGAAAAGTCCCCAGAAGATCTATTCACCTTTGGGTGCAGTCAATAAATTAATTGTCAAACAAATCCTATTTCTACATGCCATGAGGGGATGCGATATCACTTCTGCAAGGAAAACAAAATACCTTCAAATTTTAAAGAAATTTGCCGGCCTATAACATGTGGTCGATATATTTAAAAACCCTAGTGCTGTAGCCGACGATGTTATTAAAGCTGGACTGTTATTTCTGGTACATCTGTACGGATTCAGAGGGAAAGCAACACATTCCCTAATCAGCCTGAGGTACAGGTGCTACATGAAATTTGCTTTTCAGACCGCAGAAAATATTGCATCGCTCCCTCCAACAGAAGATGCAGCTCGATATCACTGTCTGCGAGTTTACCACCAAGTACAGCTATGGCTAGGTAACTGTAAAAATGCTGAGGGATGGGGCTGGAATAAAACCAAGAGAGGTATCATACCCATAACAACTACTAAACCTCCCTCACCAGAAACTATTCTGCGAAAAATATCCTGCAAATGCAAAACAAACTGTAGTGGAATGTGTGGCTGTAGGATAGCAGGTTTATTTTGTTCGCTCTTCTGCCTGAACTGCGATGGCCATTGTTGCAATGTCAGCTCCTTCATCGCCGAAGAGGACTTGGAAGCAGAAGTTGACGACCCAATACAGGATATTTTAAGTCAAGTGGAGACACAACCTGAGCCATCAAGTGATGATGATGAAGAGGAATACACTGATGAACCTCCTGTTGAAGAACATCAACCAGGCCCTTCAAAGCGACCAAAACGGCATTAATTGGAGAACAACACTGCATTCCTCTTTTTCCTGTTTATAATCTTCCACGTATGTTATTATTATATTAAATTTACTATACTTATAATTGTACTCAGATTACTAAAAAAATAAAAATTGGTTCTCTCGTCTATGCAGAGTGATTGTGTTTTTATATCTTTCCTAATCACCTGATTTTAATTTATTTTCTTAGTGCTATAAAAGATTTAAACCTTGGTAAGAAAATGTAAACATATTTGAAATGCAACCAAAAATAACTAAACATCTTCAAATTGGTGTTTGAAATGGATGCATAATGATTGGGTCACATTTTTGCCCTCCGATGATGGAATTTCAATTACATCGCTAAAATTCCTTTTACTCGTATATCAAAACTATTCATCTTAGAAAAAAATTGTATATGAAAAATGTAGGAAATATTCTCTAGTTTAGTTTGCTGCAATAATCGTTTCAAAAATACGTAATCTTTTCCGGAATACAAGGGAAAAAACAAAAAAAAACTCCGATTTTTTCATGGTTTTTCGCTTATAATTTTTTAAGCAGAGCAGATACGAGGTGGCAAATTTGAAATTCGTGTTCAGCACACCCAAAAACATAAAGGAAGAAAGAGAAAAAAACTTCTCCAAAACTTTCCAGGCAGAAGCCTAGATTGACTGGACTACGATGGATGCTTCTTTCGCCGGGGTTTATTGCGTTCAGCTGTCTCTTATGACCGTTGAGCTGTAATATAAAAATGAGCGCTAACTTCTTATTCTTTAATATTAAAGCCAGTGGTATGCGTATGAATACAATTTTGCCATAAGCGTTTGCTCAGTCAGATGCGCTTTGAAGGAAAACTATGGAAAAACATTGATTTATTCGTAACACTTGAAGACATTTTAAGATTAAAATTTAAAAAAGATTTCAACATGGTAATGCCTTCTATTAATGAGTGCACCAACAGGTGGATAAAAGACAACACATGAGATTTTAACATATTAAATCACAAAAAGTATAAATCTAAAATAATCTGGCGGAAGAAGTACTTTATACCGCCAGAAGAGAAATCACGCTCAAAATAGTGCGATGCAATTTTAGAAGACGAAACAGACACCGAGGTAATCCATCATTCTATATTTGAACTCAGAGCACAAGTCGGACCAAATGTCATTACCAAAAGGTCTTCTGTTAATTGTGTGCACAGTAACCGAGTATTCGCACGGTACGCCATAGCTCACCTGACGTCCTTAGGACAGGTTATTATAGGTTAGACTCCAGGCATGGACGCTTTTTTACTCAGTTTTGATATTTTCAACTCATATGAGTTTGTTTTATGTTTTCTGTATTCAGTTGCAGTTTGATTAAAGGTTATTTTGTGCGAACTACGGCGACTCTCCAGTATTTCAATTCATATTTAAGGTGGTTTGAACTGAGTCGTTTCATATCGAACATTATTATATTGAATATTTTTATCATTGAAAATACTTACAAGTCGCTATCTTTAATATACATCTTTGGATATCCATTGGGTAAAAATGGAAGTTCATTGGACAGCTAACAATCAAGTTGTATCTATAAAAAGAAAGATATAGATAGTACTTCTTTTTATCTAGTATAATTAAAAAAAAAGTTTTTCCGCCAAATCACACAGATAATAATTTATGACCTAATCAGGTATGCTATTGTGCACTATCACTTTATTATACAAATTTATTGTGATAGATAAAAACTTCAAACAGTAAATTCATAAAAAACAAGGAATAATTAAAAAAGTCGCAAAAACACAAAATGCGAAAATTTAAGGCTCATTATCAGATAGACCTTAAATTGTCCTATCCATGAAATGTATTCGTATTTCTCAATTCTCATTTTCTCATACACCCCCCCCCCCCCCAAAAAAAAAAAAAAAAAAAAAAATAAATAAATAAAATAAAATTTTCCATTTTTATTTGTATATACCTTTATCAAATGATATTTCTTCTCACCTAATTTGTAAAATCTGTAAACATAAACTGTATTTGTCGTAATGTAGCTTTATTCATAGGTCATCCGCTTTTCTTAGAATTTAAGATTTTGGTAAAAAAAAATAAGTATATATTCCAAAAATGTTTTGTCAGTTAGATATAAAAGAAAAATCACTTAAGACAGAAAACAATATTGAATTTTGTAAAAATACGCTTTCATTCCATGATTATATATCAAAACTGCAGAGGGAAATTCGAGTTTGATTAATAAGGATATGTACTTTAATTTTGTGACTAATTTTAATATTTAAGCATTAAACGTTTTAATAGTGAAGAAAAATAAACACAAAGTTTGCTTCCCCATAACATGAAAAAAGAAATAAGCAAATAACTAAAACAACAACAAAAAATGGCTGGCAGTTTAATTATTCAATGACTACTCAAAGGTATTACTGTTTCACATTGCGTTTTACGCTGTTGGTACACTATATGGTCAAAAGTCCCCGGACACATGTCGAATATCTTTTATGTCGAATATCTAGAGAAATGCTGTACGAAATCTTTTAAAACTTCAGAGATATAAATAACATGTTTGACATCATATTTTTCAGCAAACATTTATTCATGAAGGGAATTAAGAGACAAACAACAAATTGAATCAAAAAACAATATTTTCAACCACCCTGTAAAATAAAATACTAGAAATGGTCTGCAGTTGTAGCACATGTCCATACGGATCTTGTGCAACATTTGTGTACGGACAACACGTATATGCATGCAGACTGTTTCTTTAAAAAATTCAAGAAATCTCTGCATATTTTTTGTTTATAGCATGCAGATATTTTAATAAAATTTAACTTCGCTTTCAGGATACTTAACAAAAACAGTAGAAACAACGTAATCAATTCGAAGATAAATATATTAAATATTTGTTCAAATGCTCTCATTTGTATGAAATGATTTTTAACCGTGCACCCGTCAATGGTAATTATTATTTTTGCATAATTTAGTATTCAATTATACAGGGTGTTGCGGAATTCCACCGACAAATTGAGAGGGGTGATATTAGGTATCAAGAGGATGAAAAATTGCCATAGAACATGGGGGCGCAAACAGCGTTTAATGGGATAAAATCGCAAAAATAGTTATGAAGAGTGTGACGTCTTGTGAAATAAAAAAGGCCAATAATAAGTAGAAAAATATTTATTTGAGTTAAAGCACGATTACAGTTCAACGTCAGAAAGGAGACTATGAGACATTTTTATAAGAATTCTTTGAAGTTACGGCCACGAAGGTGATTGCACAGCCGACACCTACGGACGAAGGGTCGCCTTACGCGTTCAAACATAACCGGTGTGATGGCGATGTCTGCTGAAGCGACTACGATCTATGCTGTCAGATCGTCCAGTGTACCTACAGGCGTCTGATAAACAGCCGATTTTATTTGGCCCAGAAGAAGAAATCCAATGGGTTGAAGTCCAGGGATCGTAGAGGCCAAGCCACAGGTCCGCCGCGTCCAATTTCCCTCCGTCTTTGAACAATTCCTATTAAAATGTCCATCGTCTCTTTTCTGACGTTGTATTGTAATGCATTATAATCCTGCTAATAAATGATTTTCTATTTTTTATTGGCCCTTTTTTTCTACTCGACGTCACACCCTTCATAACTATTTTGTGATTTTCTTCTACTAAACGTGGTTTGCGACCCCATGTCCTAAGGCAATTTTTCATCCTCTTGCTGCCTACTATCACCTCTCGGAATTTGTCGGTCGAATTCGGCAACGCCCTGTTTATGGCAACTCGTATGAAAAGACCAGTCGAATATCCTGAAAATTCAGTAAGATATCGGTGATATAGTGAGCTGAATTCCAGTTCTTTCTAAAAATAACTAAATGATATGGGATTTTCCTCAAATTGGCATTTTTTATTAACTGACTCCCAACATAAAAGTTAGTGTTTAATGTATGTTCACGCAGGTATGTTTGGACCAAATAATTTGATTTTATTAGAATGGGCTCATTATGGTGATTCTAAAAACAACAACATTAAGAAAAAAAGACAATTTGTGGAAAATTCCTTATAATGCAGCTACTTTTAGAAAGCAACTGAAATTCAGTTCACTCTATCGCCGATATCTTTCTGAATTTTCACGAGATTCGATTAGCTTTTATATATGAGTTCCTTATATAGTTGACTGTTAATTAATGCAAAGGGGAAAAATGTTATCTGTAGCGCATGCGCAGTTAAAAATTATTCTATACAATTTCTAATATTTCATCAAATATTTAATATATTTATTTTCTAATAATAGTATAATGTTTCTAGTGTAACTTGTCAGGTTTCCTAAAAGTGGTTGAAAAAGTGGTTGAAAACCTTGGCTGATAAAAACAATTAACTTGCGGAAATTGTTTTGATTTCTTAAATAAACCTACATATCTCCATGAATATGCGTGCTATTTGTACAGCAAATGTTGTTCAACATAATCATATGCTATAGCTACAGACCATTTCGTGCATTTTACTGGGTGATTGCAAATATTATTATATGTTTCAATGTGTTGTTGGTCCCCCTAAATACCCTCTTGATATAACATTTCCTGAACAATATGAGGCCAAACATGGTCTTTATATTCTTGAAGTTTCATAAAAAATTTTTAGCTGTTTTTTTAGATATTTGACAAAACATCTAAGCATGAAAGTTCCAGTAACTTTTGGCCATATAGTGAAATGAGTAAATGCAGTAAAACTGGCCAAAGAGAAATCGTAAGAGACAGGGCAAAAATTTTATTTTGTAAAAAAATTATTTTTAGTTGATTTTTGATATCTTACTATTATGCAAATGAAAAATTTAAAAATCTCTCTTCATGCCTTATGTTTTATACTAAGTGTCAATTGATTGTAATTTACATGCAATTAATCAAACACAACAATAAATTAAACTGTCTTTGAAATAGTTACAATATTTAACTGCGAGTAGCATGAGAAATAAAAAATGTCCAGATACTTTATTTTACACAAACATTAATAATGAGTTTTTTAAAGATGAACGATTAGAAATGTACTTGAGATTTAAATTTTAATGTATCAAAATACATGTTACATATTGTAGCGTTTTTCTTAATGAATATAAACAAAGTACAAAAACAGGCTACATTATATTTCCTTGTGTAACTATATAGCATTCAGCATAGTACTGTTTTAATTTAAAAAAATGTATTTTTAATTCCATTTATGAATATAGTGAATAATGTTTTGATAGCAAAACCTATCGTAAGGGCAAACTTCCACCAATGTTTCTGAATTATAATTTACACCTTATTTATGACAGAAAATCTGCATTTAAATAAGGCGACAACTACTATTCAGAAATTTTGGTGAAGGTTTTCACCTATGGTAATCATGGTCTGATTGATGGTGTAATTCTATAAATGTATCACAACATATTAAAGGCATTACTACGACGCTGTAATAATGCATTATTTAAACCTGCTCGATCTTGAGAAGTAGCCGTCTTTCAATACTTTAGTGGCCGTATTAGGTAATGTTAGATGAAAAAGCTTTCCATCTTTCGTGTTGTCGAATACTAAATCAGGCGCCCAGATATCTTTCATAAGATACGGTGGAAATATGGGTTCTTCATCTTCGTTAGTCTGAAAATAGGTTAGATTAAGTCTTTCATCTTTCCAGACTTCGCCCAAATAGATTTGAATGCTATACTCCTAGAAAGAAATGTATTGCAATTGTTTAGAATTAAGTGCCTTTAACAAAAGATGTATAAACTGTCGAAAATGAAAAACAAAAAATATAATGTAATATAAAGAAAGAAATAAAGAAAAAAAATATATATGTAGGATTTCAGTGTTAATACTTCAATTGCTTTATGACGTCATGATCGTCATATTAACTGACACTTTAGTACTATTACTATCATCCATGATTCAAACGCACGAGGTATAAATATTTTGGATCGCGAGATTTGCCAAAGAGCCAGTCTTATAAATTTTATAATCGAAGAAGCGTTGAAGTGTGAAAGAGTCAATTAGGGAACTGCTAGACCTAATTGGACTATGTGGCAATAAGAATATTGTATGTTTTATGTGAGAAGTGTAAGATATTTTGAAGAGATAACCAACGAAGCGTTGTGAAATTGATTTCTTAGAATGGCATTAAGTTCTTCTTTTTGTTATTTTGAAGTCTAGTTGTTCAATTAATTCAGTAAATTAACTTTTTACGTATCACCTATCTACATTAGATAAATAGATAAATAAAATATAAATGAATAAATAGATAAACTAAAAGAAATAGCCCATACATTTTTATCCCCATATTGTCACTGAGAAAAACAAATATAGCCATTTGAATCTGAATTATATTTTCTTTAAATTTATATTAAAAAATAAACTTTAAGAGGCTGTCTCTACAGGGTGATTCTGAATTCATCATCAATATTTGGTGGGCAGGTAGGGAATAGGAAAAGAACACTATTTCACATAGGAAAGCATAGGCACAAACGAACGCATGACGGTGTATAGAGGGCGCTTTGTGTCCGCATCTCCCATGAACGCGCATAGCTCTCTGCCGTGTGCAGCCAGTCGTCATTTGACAAGGTGACTTCGCAGAAGTAACATGAACCGGTATACGTTTCGAGAACTTGCAGATATGCATCTAACTTACGGTGCCGCAGGAGAAAGCTGTCTTAGAGCTAGGCAAATGTATGCAGAGCGCTACCCCAACCGGCGCGTGCCACAGCATCAAATGTTTTCACGTGTTCATCGACAACTGTGCGAAACTGGATCATTTGCTGGTATTAATGTTGATCGAGGCAGCCGCCGATCAACACGGACAGTTTCAGTCGAGGAAGCTGTCCTACAGTCTATCGAAGAACAGCCAAGCTCTAGCACACGAGGTATGGCTCGCCAGTTTGGAGTTTCACAATCAACAGTGTGGCGGATACTAAACGAGGAACGTTTACATCCTTTTCATTTGCAAAGAGTGCAGTTACTGGAAGCAGAGGACTATCCCAAGCGTGTTACTTTTTGTCAGTGGTTCATGCAGAGAACAGCCGTTGATCCCAATTTCCCAACGTATGTTCTTTTCACAGATGAAGCGTCCTTCACTCGTGAAGGTGTCTTCAACACACACAATTCGCATGTGTGGGCTAATCAGAATCCACACGGTACGAGAGTTAGAGCTGCGCAACAACGCTTTGCCGTCAATGTGTGGACTGGGATCGTCGGCGACTGTTTGCTGGGACCGTATTTACTACCATCCCGTTTAGATTGCGCAAACTACCTCATATTTCTTCAGACTGTGTTACCGGGTCTTATGAACGAGGTTCCTGCTGTTATTCTCCGGCGAATGTGGTTCCAGCATGACGGCGCTCCAGCACATTTCGCAAATGATGTGCGTTGTTACCTGACCAGAAAATTTGGAGCTCAATGGATTGGTCGCGGTGGACCGGTTTGTTGGCCACCACGGTCACCGGATTTATCTCCAATAGACTTCTTTGTATGGGGTGCCATGAAAAACATGGTGTACGAGACCCCTGTTGCCAGTGCTATGGACCTAGTAGCACGCATATCGGTTGCCGCCGCATACATCCGGGAAACGCCAGGCATATTCCAGAAAGTTCGGTTGTCCATGCAACGTCGTTGTGAGGCATGTACTCTAGCAAATGGTCAGAATTTCGAGCACCTCTTGTAAGTCTGTACAAAAGATGCACAAATAAATGTTTTTTCTCTTACCACTTTCTTGTTATGTTTTCTTTCCATCATTTAACCGGATTCATATTGCCCTACTACGTGACGTCTGCGCCCATGCTTTCCTATGTGAAATAGTGTTCTTTTCCTATTCCCTACCTCCCCACCAAATATTGATGATGAATTCAGAATCACCCTGTATATTGGGAAATACGAGGGAAAGTCATTAAGTAAGTCACAAAAGATAATTAAATAATAACTTACAATGATATTCACTTCAAAACTATTTTTATTTTGTCAACATATTCTCCACCAACATTTATGCACTTATATGACCGTTTTATCAGTGCCCCAACACCAGCTGCATAACATTCTTTGGGTTGCTGTTTCAGCCACATTAGGACTTCAGGTTGAAGTTTTTCATCATCTGTTAACATCATCATGCTTTCAAGATGGTTTTTTAGTGGACTAAACAGATGAAAATCGCTTTGGGCTCAGGCGAAGCTGTATGGTGGATGTTGAAGAAGTTGCCAACCAAACTTTTGAATTGCCTCCAATGTTCAATGTGACAAAGACAGCAACCCAAAGAATGTTATGCAACTGTTGTTGGGGCTCTGATAAAATGGTGATATAGGTGCATAAATATTGATGGAGAATATGTTGAGAAATAAAAATAGTTTTGAAGTGAATATCATTGTAAGTTATTTTTTAATTATATTTTGTGACTTACCTAAAGACTTACCCTCGTAGTACGAAATTTTAAAAATTTCAACATATACATTTGACTTCATATTTCGATCCTACAGCAAATTTTAACAATAGATACGAAATGAGAAGCCACTCTGTCAGGAAGTTTAGTAATTATATAGATGTAAATTTTAACCTCCTAATATTAAATTCAATTTTATATATTTCTATTTATATATACTGCAATAACTATTTTTCATTTGCTTTTATGTGTATTTTTATTATTAACCATCCCAAATATAATTATGCTAATTTCATACATTTTAAAAAATTTCGTATGTAAAATATGAATTATGAAATTAGTATTCGAAAAACAATATAAATTTAATCTATGCATTTTTCAACAGAAATTGATTTAAAGAAGTTTTTAATATACGTATACAAAATTACAACTCAATCCGATTAGTAGCCTTTGTTTTTAAAACAAAGAAACAATCAAGTCAACCAACAAACATTGACACACTAGTTTAGGAAACCATATATGTATTAAAAATAGAATAATTTCATAAAATGATTCATTTGTCATCACTTAAATATTAGATGGCACAAAAAACGGCTTTTAGAGCGTATTCTAGACAATTTAAATGTTCAAAAAATTTATAAATAAATAAAAAATTATTTTTGAAAGTTTTCCGAGAAACGCTCTCTCCCCTTAAGATTCCATACCATAAGTTATAATAAGTACGACATCCAATCCGACAATTTTCACAGTTTCAATGCCACCTTCTGCAATTCAAGCGCCGACAACATCTGTTTCCGATACTCCGAAGACGTGTGTATCTTTTCAACAGGCAACATCTTCAAGTACATCATCAAGTACATAGAATATTAAAGACCACTGTTCTTGGAGCGATAGTTCACGTGACTAAACACTTGATAGAAAACAAAATCTACACGGACGTTTTCTCACTCTTCGTAGTATAAATATTCCAAGAGGCAGATAATTTGCGGTGTTTTAAATATCTTCTAGATCACCACAATTCTAATACTAGTGGGAGACCATTCAGACCCACGACTCTTATAGCTACGGTTCACGGAAATTAAACACTTTATTAAACATGAAGTCTACACAGGACACTTTCTAACTTTCCGCAGTTTAAATATTCCAAGAGCAAGATGATTTACGCGATTTTAAATATCTGCCAGGCTACCACAATCGCAATGCAAATGATGTAATATCATCAAAGCAAGAACGTATGGAAGTACGAGTGCATGTAGACTAAATATGATACCTGGTAAATTAAAAAAAGCACTTACATATTTGTAATATTTATTCCATACAGTATAAAAAATGTCCTTTGTAGATTTTACGTTTCACCCAGTATTTAGCATACATATATTTACTCTCGCTTCCGGGCGCGCGGATTTTAATGACATTCATATCATTCGCATTAGAAGTTTGTTTGCCTGACATATATTGAAAAATGCTGCAATGGACTAGATTGTATAGTATATAATCTACTGGGTCTAAAAAAATATCCCGCGTAGATTTCTTGTTGCTTAAAGTATTAAGTCTACATGAACTATCGCTTGCAGATTTGCGGACTTTATTTACATTCTGTCAATGACCTGCCTACTGATACCTATACCTATATACAACCCATTTTCTAAAGAAAAAACATTCAGAAATCGAGAAGAAGCAATAAAAACTTAATGAGATTGTATCTAAAAGAGCCAAAAATCTTTAAACTGTTATTAAAGCATTAATAACCCGTTTGTACATGTTCTTGGATGATGTGAGTGGGGCCCGTTTTGAATAAAACAATGTTCTTTACTATGATGCATATTGTTTTCAGTCCTTAACTTTAAATCTGTCATTATTTTCCTAACAATTTGATACTTAAGCAAGTTGCTTCACCAGATTGTCTATTTTATTGTTTCAGTCTATTACATTGTAGTTACAATATGAACCAACTACAAATTAAGTAGCTAGTAAGTTTTCATAAGTTGCAAAATGCAGTTGCCGATGTCAGCATTCAACATTCAGCATAAATTGTTCTTAATTTCAATAAGGTTACATAAAAGCCTTTTCTGTTTGCTGGTGTTTCTTAGGCTGGTGAATTAATACACTTTTGACATTTTCTTAAGTACAGAGAAAAAGATGGTAAAACAGAAGAAATGAATAAGTGAGATAGTTTTTAAATATTAACAGAGATTAGATAATATGACTGGTACGTGAGAATTAGCGCAATATTTTAACTTGATTTTAACTGCTGTGTTTATTCTTGTTTTATACAGTTTCGCTTTCCATTCAATGCGGTTTTAAAGTACAGGCTTCCTTTAAATTTTAAAGTTTTCAATATTAAATTACAAATGTTAAGCAGTTAAAAATACAGATCAGCTTATTTTTTTAATACAAATATCTTCTCAAACCTCATTATTATTCGTTATGTATATTAACATTCTTTTAAAGATATTAGTAATAAAACCAAATAAAATAATAAAAATTAATATATTAAAGCAATAAATTATAGATTACCATTTTTCCATCGTCAATGTTATCTACATCAAGTATGAGAATCCCAACATAGACATGTGCAGGCTCTCCTGAAAATTAAAAGAAATAACGAACATTTCTCTGCAAATATTTTTAAAAGTACTTTCAAATTAATACAAGAAAATCACCGTTTTGTCTATCTTTCTTAAGGCGGTTTCAGCCGAGTGTAGCAATAGATTTGTTTATATTTAACTCTATCCACACGATCACAAAATATGCCAGCGACAAGAGCGGATCTATTGATTGTTCCAAAAAAAGGAGGGGGGGGGGGCAATATTACTAACCATGAATGGTTGAATATACAATACTCCTGTATAAAGAAGATCGCTACAGCACTTAACCGAAACGCTTGATAGAGCGACCGATCATTATATTGATAATGACCCATCGGTCCGATATGTGTAACCATTCAGGCAGTTCTTCAAATCCAACTGAACCAAACATTTCAGAAAAAAAACATTTCCGGTTTTAATACAAATGCAATTACATTCCAGTTGTTGTCCGCTTGCGATAACTTGGCCTATAACCTTGAAAAAGTTCACAATGATACGAAGAAATAAAATTTCTAAAAGACGCAAAATGGCGCAGTAAATGTAATTTTTAACTAAAACTAAGATTATGCCGAATTCTATTAGAGATTCTCTGATTAACCAACAAATAAGTACATTCATATTTTCGCTACTCATCGGCCAAGTTATCGCGATTGGATGCTATCTGGAGCTCCAATTATCAGGAACGATATAAGGAAAATAACAGTAAAGGTTAAGTGACATATATATAATGAATCTTCTACTGAAGAGAAATCGAAGGTAATTCCACTGTTTTTTAGGTTGCTTACTCAGGAATATTTTAATGTATTGAACATCTATTGGTAACGCTTAGTTATAGCGCTCGAAAATATTTGTGACGCATGACATATTAAAGACGGACACATTAAATAAAGGTGACAGATATATTAATACTTAGTCTCAACACCGGTTTCTAAAATTATGAAATTTCGAGGTTAAATGCCCTTTTGACGCACTTATCAACGAAAGACGCATTTTGAAATGTTTTTAAAATACAAGTGATTTAAAACGTAAAAGTAATTTATTTAGCGCAACCAGTCTGGCGTGTAAGTAAAATCTATGGCATTTTTTTTTAATTTTTGAGTTCTTTCACTATAAGAAAAACATAAAACTAGTCGGATGTGCCAATCCCAAAACTTTCTTGTATCTCAGTCATGTTAATACTTCAAAATTCGCTATCACATCGCCAATAAAATCAATATTTTTCGTCATTCTGTTGTACGTCAGCTGCCTGCGAATCATCGGGTTACCGGGATGCGATCCACTGATGTATACTAAACTACGAAAAGTCCTTCTGGCCTGAACCGACAGGAACAGATAGCCTCCCTATTCATTGGTTTTACGATTTCAGCTAATTTTACTGGAAAACACGAAGGTAAAATCGTGGAACCTAAATAAAAAAGATTCAGTCCCAGTTCTCGTCAACATTGAATTTGAACGAGAATATCGCCAAATTAGTCCTCTACAGCCAAGTTCGCTTCATTTATGGCAACTTATTTTGGTCGCCAAATTTGGCGATATTCCGCCAACTGTCGCCAAGTTTGGCGAGAATTTGATGTTGGCTAATATAAATATATAGTGATAAGCATATAATAGGATTAATGGTTACAACAATGAAAGAAAATTTGCCGAAAGCATGTTAACTAAAACTCATAAATTAAATCCGTTTATGGATGAATTCTGCTGTTTTGTTTGAAAATGTCAGCCACCCTAAAATTTCAAACCGCTCTATCTCAGCCATTTTTTAAGATAGAAGCAAAACAAAAATTACTCCGGATTCTCCGGATCAAGGCCGAACATTTAAAGAAAAAAAGTTTTAGGATTTCTATTTTTTTTAATTTGCACATCATTTTGAATTTTAAATCATTAAATGGCTATCACAGCGCCGCCTTTCGTCGAAATATCCCCAAATTCTAATAGAACCTGCTTGTCATAGCCAAAAATATAGAAAAAAAGATTGGTTCAATTTGAAGCATAACATCATACACTTTTAGATGGTACAATAGTGAAAATGGAACAAAAATATCGATTACAGCGCCCCCTTTTGTCGAAATATCCCCAAATTCTGATAGAACCTGCTTGCCATAGCCAAAAACATAGAAAAAAAATTTGGTTCAATTTGAAGCATAATATCATACACTTTTAGATGGTACAATGAAGACACACAGACGGACAGACGGACGGACGGACAGACACACATTTTGTAAAAACATGTTTTTCGGAATCTCTGACCTCTAAAACGTGTAAATCCGTCGAAAACCGGAAGTCGAAAAAAATTTCGATTACAATACTTTCTTCTATTATAGATAGAAAGTAAAAAAAATGGTTCAATTATCTGCATAACTTCATACACTTTTAGATGGTTCAATAGTGAAAATGGAACAAAAATATCGATCGCAGCGCCCCCTTTCGTCGAAATATCCCCAAATTCTAATAGAACCTGCTTGCCATAGACAAAAACATAGAAAAAAAATGTGGTTCAATTTGAAGCATAACTTCAAACACTTTTGGATGGTACAATAGTGAAAATGGAACAAAAATATCGATCACAGCGCCCCCTTTCGTCGAAATATCCCCAAATTCTGATAGAACCTGCTTGCCATAGCCAAAAACATAGAAAAAAAATGTGGTTCAATTTGAAGCATAACTTCAAACACTTTTAGATGGTACAATAGTGAAAATGGAACAAAAATATCGATCACAGTGCCCCCTTTCGTCGAAATATCCTCAAATTCTAACAGAACCTGCTTGCCATAGCCAAAAACATAGAAAAAAAATTAGGTTCAATTTGAGGCATAACTTCATACACTTTTCGATGATACAATGAGGGACACACAGACGGACAGACGGACAGACAGACATTTTGTAAAAACATGTTTTTTGGAATCTCTGACCCCTAAAACGTGTAAATCCGTCGAAAACCGAAAGTCGAAAAAAATTTCGATTACAATACTTTCTTCTATTATAGATAGAAAGTAAAAAAAATGGTTCAATTATCTGCATAACTTCATACACTTTTAGATGGTTCAATAGTGAAAATGGAACAAAAATATCGATCGCAGCGCCCCCTTTCGTCGAAATGCCCCCAAATTCTGATAGAACCTGCTTGCCATAGCCAAAAACATAGAAAAAAAATGTGGTTCAACTTGAAGCATAACTTCATACACGTTTAGATGGTAGAATAGTCAAAATGGAACAAAAATATCGATCGCAACGCCCTCTTTCGTCGAAATATCCCCAAATTCTGATAGAACCTGCTTGCCATAGCCAAAAACATAGAAACAAAATGGGGTTCAATTTGAAGCATAACTTCATACACTTTTAGATGGTACAATAGTGAAAATGGAACAAAAATATCGATCGCAGCGCCCCCTTTCGTCGAAACATCCCCAAATTCTGATAGAATCTGTTTGCCATAGCCAAAAACATAGAAACAAAATGTGGTTCAATTTGAAGCATAACTTCATACACTTTTCGATGGTACAAAAAAAAGCCACACAGACGGACAGACGGACAGACGGACAGACGGACGGACGGACAGACAGACATTTTGTAAAAACTTGTTTTTCGGAATCTCTGATCCCTAAAACGTGTAAATCCGTCGAAAACCGGAAGTCGAAAAAAATTTCGATTACAATACTTTCTTCTATTATAGATAGAAGAAAGTAAAAATGATTTTAATTTATATGTTACTAAAATAGACGTAAGATAAAAAACAAATGTACAAATGTCTTAAAAACTTTAAAACACAAGGTCTTAGTAGTACATAATTCTCCTTGCGCTTTCGGCTCTACACTAAGCCGTTATCAAGGACTTTCAACCTGCAGAGACCACAGCACAAATGTTGTTCGAGATCAGAACTCAAAGTGACAGGAGAACTCATTATGGGCACGCGCCGGCGGATGGACCATTGTTGGTGAGGGGGAAACACAAATCACGGCACTTTCGGGAGACCATAATTTCCCGTAACTCGGAGCAGTTCGTACGGAGCAGTTCTTTTTATGTTTTATTTTTTATCTTACATCTATTTTAGTAACATATAAATTAAAATCATTTAAAAAAAAATGTTTTTCTTATAGTGAATAAACAAAGGCGAATCTTTCGTTTCGAATTTTCTTTTACTGTTAAAGTTATTTTGAGTTCTTTCTTTTTCCACCATTACACAAAAATAACTACAAAATATGTATATCTCTCTTCGTTATAGAAAAATTTACATCAAATAGTCTGAGGATAAATATTTGTATTAAATTGTACTTTAATTTATAAACCTATTAGAATTATTTTGCTACTAAGAATATGTGAACAAAACAAATAAATAATATAAAAATATTTTCCGCTTACCTTCTGTCAACGGAGGTTGAAACTTGTCATAATTGAGAGGGAAAGTGTTATCTGGCCTGAAAAAACAATTGTTCAATAAATAACTCAAAAAAAATGTAAATAAAAAATAATATTTTAGCTTTATAATTGAACTGTTTAAATATATCTGTCACTGATTTAATTAAGCTGTTATATCTTCTGTATTCAGATCCACGTATGTGTATTTATAAAGACTAAATCATTAGATTTTTAGATAGTTTCCAAAACAAAGAGTAAAAAGTCCTTCCGGCCTGTACCGGGAGGAAAAGGTAGCTTTCCTATATCTTCGTTTTAAAACTTTATCTAATGTTACACGAAAACAGCAAGTTAAAATGCAAAGAAAACGCTTACAAAAGATTCGTTAATACTGAATTTGAATAAGAAATTCGCCAAATTATTGAGCAATAGCCAAATTGGCTTCATTTATGAAGACTTATTTTGGTCGCCAAATTTGGCGATATTTCGCCAAATTTATATCGCCAATTTTGGCGAGAATTTGGCGCTAACGGATATGAATATATAGTTTTATGCGTATGATTGGAAAAATTATTACAACAATAAAAAATTTTGTAATGTGCTGTCTTGTTTCAAAATGTCAGCCACCCTAGAATTTCGAACTGCTCTATCTCAGCCATTTTTTAAGATAGAGATAAACCAAAAATGATCTGGAATCCTCGTATCAAGGCCTAACACTTAATTAGAAAATAAATTTGAATTTTTAACTTTTTTATATATTTATTTTAGTTTTAAATTTTTAAGTGGCCGCCATCTTGAAACAAAATGGCGTACCAAGATGGCCAACGAACTCGGTCGAGACATTGGTGAGCTTAATACACACAATTAGTTTCATCAAACCTTATCGTATGACATAGGTCAGATATATATATATATATATATATATATATATATATAAGCAGTAACCATCACATCACAAACAAAGCAGCTATATATTCGTGTGAACAGCGCCAGAAGCTGCATATTAGAACACACAAATTCAATATAATCAATATAATATAAAGGACGGTTTTATGATGATGGCTGTGTTTGTTGGCAACCGACGTGGAACGAATCTGGATTGTGTACTGAATAACGGATTTGGTTTGTTTATCGAGTTTTACTTTTTTAGTTGTGGCAACGTGGCTGAATTGGTTGTGTGTATTTTCAAAGAGACATTTCTTTCAACTATGGTGATTCAGTATTGTGATATTGGTACAGCATTCGCTTATATTGTGGCGTAGGGTACGGTGGGGGGAGCGTCTGTTAAGTAGTATTCAAATATGTTTCTGTACATTATGAATTTTTTGCTACGCAGCGCTCTGGCCGAAACCCACTGCCACTAATTGTTAATCTTTCTATTCGGATGCTTGGCTGCCTTTGAATTTACCCACTGCTGATGAGGCCGCAGCTTGTTTCTGTTTATTTTTACATATATTTTCTACAGTGTTTTCTTGTGTTGTCTTGTTTTTGGTGAGGGGGGTGGTGCTAGTTCAGGCCAAAATCATGTTTTTGCTGGATTATATATATATATATATATATATATATATATATATATATATATATATATATATATATATATATATATATATATATGTGTGTGTATGGATATATATATATAAATCAACATTTGAACGGAGGGTGGTTTTGGGGTCTGGGGGTCATGATCGGTGAAAATATATCGAAATTTTCCGGAACTGCTTTCCTCCGAACGGCTGCAATGGGTAGCTTTATACTTTTTTGTATTGAAAGCTACCTAAAAGCTATCTATTGCAGCCGTCCAGACGAAAGCAATTCCGGAAAATTTTGGTACATTTTCACCGATCATAACCACAGACTCCAAAACCATGAATGTGACGGAGTATGGGCATAGGACATACCAATGTCTAGACCGAGTTCGTTGGCCAACTTCAACCGCAATCTTGTTTTAAAATGGTGGGCAGTTAATTTTTTTTTAATTTTTAAAAATTATTTTAATTTTTAAAAATTGAAAAAAATTGTTTCCATTAAATATTAAATCTTAATCTCAGGATTCAGGAGCGTTGGCTTTATCTTAGAAAATGGCTGAGATATAGCTGTTTGAAATTTTAGGTTAGCTCATGTTTTGAAACAATCTGATTTTTGTTATGCTGTGACTCTCATGCTGAAATTCTCATTTAAATTCAGTATTAACGAAAACTGATATTGAAGCTTATATAATCAGGTTCCAAGCATTTTAGCTTCGGGTGAATTTTTAAAAACACGAAATATGGAAGTTTTCTTCTCCTACTGGTAGAGGCCGGGAGGATTTTATTTTATTTTTTAAAATTTGATATCACTTTTACAAACTTGAATATTTTTGCTTTGAAACGGCACCAATAAATTGCAGCACTGATGCGCATTTCCTGATGAAATAAATGTTGTTTTAATCTGATTTTGGAAAACGCTTCCAGGACAGCATAGTTGAAAAAGTAATTTTAATAATTATGGAATTTAAACACTGCACCGTAAACTAAACTAAACTAAACTAAACTAAACTAAACTGAAATAAAATAAAATAAAATAAAGTAAAATAAATAAAAGATTATGGAATATTAATTTATGGAAGGCATCAAATTCCTTATTATGATTAACAAATTGAGAATTTAACTAGATACTAATTTTAGATTCACCTATATGAACCTAAAATTACTAGCGCCCTAAAATATCAATTACAGAAAAATGTTTTGTTCTGTCATCTACGATGTCATTACATGAATGTAAAGAAACGAATGAGTAATCATAATATTCTTTTAACGTTGGGTATGAAAAGGCAACGTAAACGTTAAATAAATAAGATAATTAATCAATATATATTTATTATATATATATATATATATATATATATAAGGTAAAGCCAGGAGAGATGGCGCGGTCGGAGAGATTGCGCACATAGAGGTTCGGGGGGAAGGAGTAGAGTGCGCGCGCAGCGACTCCAGGTAGTTGTACAACAACAATAGTGGAGTGTCTACTTGAAAGTGCACGTTGATTGCTTTGAGCGTCTAAGATAAAATATTGCTATTTTGTTTTGTTTTCCCAAAGTAAGTGCTTGAATTTTCATAGCTATTCATCAGAATTTCTATACAATGTCAATAGTACAAAATATTTTAAACCTAAACGATTTCTCATAAGCCACTAATCTAGACTAACAATGTGGACATCAACGGTTCGTTTTAGAAGAGGTCATGTTTAAATAAAAGGCCGCGCAATCTCTCCTACCGAAATTGGAGAGATTGCGCATCTGCTACTTAGGAGAGATGGCGCATTGTTCCCATTAGTTTCCATGCTAGGAAAGATTACGCAGCTTATTGGTAAATTTGCATACAAAAATGAAAAATGAAAATGGACTAATTTTAAGTTAAACGTGTTTTTAAGTAACATAATTTTATTTTGTAATCTTATCTGGACTTGCTTTTTCTGATTCTTTAATTTTTTTTCCTTTAATTCAAATTTTTTAATCGTTTTTAAAATTATTTCCTTTTTTTGATTCTTTAATCATTAGGTTGAAATATTCACTCCTAATACAATAATATTTGTTCACAAAAACCTTACAGCAATGTCATTTAAGAGTAAGTATTTTTGTTAACAATTTAATTGTAGTCATTATTAGTAAAAACCTCTCCTACCCATGTGCGCAATCACACCAACCCTATAAGGACAGATTGCGCAAAATAACTTTCTTGGTTTTATTGCAACTGTTCTATTAAATTGCAACATAACAACAAAATAGCAATGGAAATGCATAAAAAACAAATGAAGTCAAAATTATTCATGAATAGTTTAGCAAAAAATTAATATTTAGATTTTTTATTGCTATTATTTTGAATTGTGCGTAGACTATCCTAGCTTTACCTTACATATAAAGCCCTTTGCCTACTTAAAATACAGAGTGACCAATATAAAAGAGGCCCGGTATACATAAGTACACATACTTACTAATTTTTATTTAAAAGTAGTAAATAGAGAATATTATGAATAACAACACCTCCTGTGAACTATTGAATTTTCAGTATGTTGTTATTCATAATATTATGTATACTATACTTTTAAATAAAAATTAGTAAGTATTTGTACTTCTGTATACCGGGCACCTTTTATCTTCTCCACTCTGTAGTTTGTTTCTATTTAAATGATAATTTTATCTAAAACAAGAAAAAAAACCACGTGTCAAGCATAAAGTATGAAACGCGTTCCAAGTCATACTGTAAAGAAACTTCACCGTTTAATATGGTGATAAATAATGTCAGTCGTGTAAAAAAGTTGACGTAAAAAATGAATGTGTAGTAAAAAAAAAAAAAAAGGTAAACACATAACATATTTGAAAATGCAATTTCATCAATTATGCAATACACGGAAAATATCCAAATTCTTTTGTGTATCCCTGTTTATGATCTGTATGTATGCTAAATATAGTATGTAAAAATGCAGTTCAGTTAGGAAACGCATAAAACATTTCGGAATTCCCCTTCAGCAATTTCCGCCATTAAGCGGATATGTACTCGAATTGTTTTTTGCAGACTTGTATGTGATCGACAGAATTTAGGAACACTAAGTAAAGTGTACAAAACTAGTAAAATTTAAAAACACAGACAGCATTCGAAAATGCACTTCCACCAACTATTGCTTATAGATAGTACTGTAACAGAATTCTTTTGTGTGTCGTTGTAAATGAACTCTGCACAGAATATTCTATAGTAAACATCTTGCAGTGCACCTGAGTGATGTATATTAATTTCAATGATTTTGAAACAGTGTTACACCATTAAAATTCACTGCAAACGATTTTTACACCATGGACCATACTGTAACAGCAAACTTTTGAGAGCCCCTGCAAACGAAATATAAGTGCTACACCCTTCATTTTCCATACCGAACTTGCCATGGTAAACCTCAATAATAAATATCAATTACATGACAATCCGTCTATATTTACGCAAGTTAGAGCGCTGACAGTCGGCCAGCTAGACAGATGGCTAGACAAAACGATTTCATGGAAACGTTTCACCTATGTTGGAAAGTGTTAAAAATATATAGATTACATTTTAAAATGTTTTGCAATTTTGCAATATGTTTCATTTAAATGAATCATTAAAAAAATATTTAGGTTTATAAGAGAATAACTTAAAATTAAATACCTGATTTTTTTTAATAAATATCCATCAGTTATTTTTTACATGAAAATGTTACGAATATATTGGATATAAGTCAATAGTCAACAAAATATGCAAAATAAAATAAAACAATATAAAACTTGAAATTAATTCTTGAAAATTGGTGTTTGACAAATCTATATCATTTACATCAAGTAAAATCAATTATCAGATTATTATTTTTAGTAATTGATCTAAATAATGCCTCTACTGTTATACGCGTTAAGCAAAATTAAGTTTACTTTAATTAATTTCAGTAACAAACATTTTATATTTTTAATTTATTTACTTAAAAATAAAACATTCAACAGAAATAATTTTTTAACTTAAAAAACTATAATATTAGCACCATAATTCCAGTGATGTTTGAAAAATAGTATATAGTTTATTTCTTATGCATTAGTCGCTAAATATTTTAAAAGAATTTAAAGCCACGGAACAGAATTGACCCATTTTTTTACATTCATCCAAGTAAGCAAATTTTTTAAGAAATTCTTTGAATGTATCAATAACTATTTTAAAAGTTGTTATATCAGAAAAGAATGTGTTCTTACCTTTCATTTAAGGTGGTTGCATTAAGAAATTCGATTATTATTGAATATATGCAAAATATTAACGTGTTCATTTTCCTTCAGAAAAAAAAGTATTTTCAAGATTGTTGAATATATGAACGTGTATTTTTCTGTGAAACAATTAAGGCACTACATCTCTTAGACAAAGAATACTTGAAGCAAAAGCGTTAAAGTATCATAAATAAGAATAAAGTGATTTGCTTGTGTAGTTAATTAAGTAGCTTAGCAACCATACGTATTGTTTTCACTTCTTTAAGTGCCGGTATACCATTGGATTTCCATCTGTAAAGCATTATTTCATTAGTTTAGGTAGTGATTCAATGATTTATTCTAATTTATTTTCTATTAATTTGCATTTAAACAAAATAAAATAATCATAATAAAATTATTTTTTCGAATTCATTTTCCACATTTTGAATTTTCTGTTACAAAATAATCTTCGATTATTTTCTTGATTCTCACAACCCATTCTAATTAGATTAAGCAGTTTGGCAAAAAATATTCAAACCTTTTATTTCTTTATCTGGATATAGAGAATAGAAATAACGAAAATACGACTCTGACTATAAAATGACGGTACTGAATTCGCAACTTTTTATTTCAAATTTGGAATTCTTTCGCGATGTGGAATTATTTTAATGAAATTAACTTCAGTGCTGTTAAATGTAAAATTTCTAGGGAAAAACTATTCAAGGAAAAGTAATGATTTTTCTCTGTAAAGGGATGATCCAATCGTATAAAATATCGGAATTAGTACTTTCTTTTATAAAAAATGAGTTGTTTTCTTCTTTTTCAAAGAAATTAATGATTTCTTCTTTTTCTAAGCTAGGAGAATATCCACTAAATTATTTTAATAAAATTAAATGGTTTTTAAACTATGTAAATGCTTTAACCCCTTCGCGACGAGCGTCCTTTACGGAATTTTTAATCTTTTACCACCGGTTTTTCAAAACAGAAATTTGCGCCTAACGGAATCGCAGAAATACTATCATTAAATAAGGCAAAGCTTACAATAAAAAGTAACTGGTGGGAATAATCAAGGATTCTGAGCATCGTATGCGTCACGTATACGTGTCGCTCGTCCCCAAGGGGTTAAAGTAAAAAAAAGTAATTTTTAGCACACACACTAAAAATAAACCTCGATATTTTTTTTCGAACTCAAACCGAAGTCCGACCATTTTAACATCCAAAGCATTTTAACAGAAACTCGATCCGAAACCCGAAATGAAATAGACTTAATGCACATTTTAATACGTTTCTGAAAAGAAAATACTCTGTATTCATGTCTGTAATATGGATTGTATTTTTATATAGAAAATTAACATACATATACTCATTTATATTCAAATACAGGGTGGGCAAAATTACAACACTCCTTCTCCGACCTCTCTATATATTAAATTCTTCAGTGTATAAGCTTCAAATTTTGTACACTTACTAGTCACAACATGGGGAAATGGAATGTGTGAAAAAAATTAATTCCAGAAATCATCGATAGATAGCGCTGTACAGCTGGACATGTGCTGAAAAAACACAAAAGTCATTTTAAGCACTGTTTATTCTAACATGCGACATGCATGTAACAAGGACCTTATAGACGCAAGGAATGCTGCTTACTATGGTTCCCGTCTTGAAGATGTAAAATCTGCTGTCTGTGGTCAGCTTGTCCAATTTTCATTTAAATTAAATTAACTTCGCTTTATTTATATCCCTGTTTCTTTTATTGCTACTTCCCTACCGTATGTTCTCAAGAATTGCAAGCATATACTTTATATTGCACAATTTTTTTTTGCCCAAAATCTACGGACTAGCATGTTACCATTTCTTTATTTCAGCGATTCACAAACTTTCTTGGTGTGCGATCTACCTTAAAGTTACAAAGATTTTCTCGACACACCTATTATGTATGTCTATATAATCTATTAAACAAACTATCTTTAAAGAAAAGATGAACTTTGGCAGAAAGAGTATATACGGGGACAGTAATAGGTCATTATAATGTGAAAGTGTGTTTATCAAAACCTTTTCCTACGTAATAAAAAGGTTATTAATGGATATATTAAAAAAAACTACTGCTTTAAAATCGATGCGTCTTATGACATATTTTTGCACCAACGACAGAGTCTGTGTCGTGTGTGAATTTTTTTTTAAATTTCAGCCTCAAGACTCTTTCTGCACAAATTTTAATAAAACAATTTTTAGTGTAAGGTATCTATACCTTTTCACGATATTTTACTTTAAAGTTATAGCATTATTTTTATTGAAATATTAGCTGATCCGTCCGGAGTTGCTTGGAAATGAGTATTTTTATTTTGCGGTTTCGATAAAAACAGTCATTTTTACCGCCTACGGTATTGTATCTGCCTACTACATTGTGTAGCAGGCGTGCTACGTGCGCGCTGCAATATCGTTTAGTTTCAAATTCCACCGCCAGGGGGCGCGCAAAATTATCTTACGTAGTTATCTATATCTTATTTAGTTCATGTTAAATTGAATGAAACAATTCCCTTTGAAGATTCCAAACATTTTTTAGAAAACTTTGTTGGAAATATGAAAATGCACTATGTTGATCACTTTGAACCACCCTATCTCCCATACCCCCACAGCTACCGACATGCAACCACCATAGTGCACGATGGAAGACTCGACGCTATCACCACATACAAACACCAGTGGTCTGCGCTGTGTAGTTGTGGCTGCAAAGTGAAATACAGGGTACACACGTCTATTTTATATATAGATAGATAGATATAGATTACAGAAAACGGAAGTAATCAGGCATATAGCCATATTTTAATATCTGACTTAGGGTTCAACTATCCACAAACATATCACTTCACTAGTTTATCGCGATGCATAGTTTGTCAACTTAGCCTTTATTTTTACTCTAGCTCTAGAAAATTGTTCTTATAAATCGATAGCACTTTCCGATCGACTTTCGTCTCAACTTCGCAACTGGTTACTTATCGGGAAATGGGTTTGGTTAAAGCGATGATTTAGGTAATCTATTAACGAATTCTTAAGATTACTAATATGTATGAAAAGGGTAGTACAACAGTTTGAATGCACAACAGAATAACATGTCACAAAAATCGCAGTGTAAGTAAGTGCTTAAAAAATGCTGAGATGAAATCCCGCATTTCCACGGAAAGCAGGCTTTCATCGGTTGCGTAAATATTACTAAAAGCAATGTTTATGCTTCATCAACTCATAAACGTGGCTATGCACGAACACAAAAGTTCAATCATTCTAATGTAAATTGTATATTATATTTTAATTTCATGTATTTGTATTTATATTTAATATGTCTTTATAATTGAAATATGTTTTGTCCATAGGGCTCTAGTGGTAAAGGAAACAGCTCGTTATTTTATTGCAGTCGAAGCGACACCAACGGTCTGTTGCAATGTTTTGCTGTAAAGAAGAATGGAGATGAAGTTTTTATGGGCAAAATTTACGATGCATTAATAGGAGTTGACGTCTTCATGGGGTAAAATTATGAAGGGTGAAAGGTCAATTTCTGGATAGGCAGACGTGGCTTAGATGGTGGGCCGTGGTGCTGGCTGAACACGTCCATCTGCCAATGAGGATATACGGGTGGATACCAAGCGGTAGTCACAAAAATTGTTAACTACTAGATATTCTTGCGCTCTCAGGAGAAAGCAGTTTTTCCCAAAATACAATATCGTGTTTAGAGTATTCTACAGACTCTGACAGACCCTGAGACTTATCTCTTAAATCATGTTGGCATTTTAGGTCCTGCTAACAGCGTTGGATGAATGGTCCTCTTAATCTCTCTTATGTGGTATTAATTTTAAGCAGCTAAGATGTGCTTATTTTTGATAAGAGGAGAGGGTCTTAATCTAAAGTCGCTCAGTACATTTATGTGCTAATATGACAGTTTATAAGGCATTCTAGTGTGAAACTTTTTTCTTTAGGAAGATTAAACCTATTAAAATAAAACATGTGGTTCAGATGGATCGTTTAAGCTGTAATATCACATATAAGTTAGAACCCTTGAGAATATGTACATTAAGCTTTATAATGGTGCTCTCACAAAGCAAAATGGTCGTATGTTCTCTGTGACAGTCAACGCCCTGCCTATCCAGGGCCTTCAGGTATTTTGCATTTAAATGATAGTTTTGTGTATTGAAGTTATATATATATATCTGTGTTTATTAGGGAATATGTCAAATATGAAACCGGCGAATTAAATTAAATTAATTATTTATTTATCAATTTCGAGGGAAAGTCATTAAGTAAGTCACAAAAGATAATTAAATAATAACTTACAATGATAATCACTTCAAAACTATTTTTATTTCTCAACATATTCTCCACCTATATTTATGCACTTATATCACCGTTTTATTAGTGCCCCAACACCAGCTGCATAAGATTTTTTGGGTTGCTGTATCAGCCCCATTAAGACTTCAAGTTGAACCTTTTCATCATCTGTGAACATCCTCTTGTTTCCAAGATGGTTTTTTAGTGGACTAAACACATGAAAATCGCTTGGGGCTAAGTCGAAGCTGTATGGTGTATGTTGAAGAAGTTGCCAACAAAACTTTTGAATTGTCTCCTGTGTTCAACTTGAAGGCCAAATATGGCTGAGACAGCAACTCAAAGAATGTTATGCAGCTGGTGTTGGGGCACTGATAAAACGGTGATATAAGTGTATCAATATTGGTGGAGAATATGTTGTGAAATAAAAATAGTTTTGAAGTGAATATCATTGTAATTTATTATTTAATTATCTTTTGTGACTTACTTAGTGACTTACACTCGTATTAAATCATCTAATGCAAATAAAATGTTTAGAATATGCATTATTATTTAATTAACCAATTATTTATATAATTGATAATAAACATTGTTAACGCAGTACAATCAATATTTCTCTTACGTTAATATTTCCAAGAGTTTACTACATTGCAGCTTTGCTAATTTTAATGTTTAATTCCTTTTTCTCTTAATGTTCTTGTAATTATGTAAATAAATCTTTTTTGTTAACGTTAATTAAATGTAAATTTCTTCTATGCATCATATGACTATTTGTATCGTTAGGTTGATTTTAATGCGGGCTAATGGATTGGGGGTAAATATGTTCATTAATTCTTTAAATACTCCAATTATTAGTCCATATAAACGATTTTCGTCGAATTCACACAGCGCTATGTACGGGTATATTACTTTCAGAGTTTATGTTTTGAGTTACTCTTTAATCGTGACTTCGATCACGATTTGCTTATCTTATTTACCTGCTTAAAATTAACCGCCAAATAGAAAGTAGCGTGTTTAACTCAGCTTATTATTAGATGCTAGGTCGGACCACTTATGAGATTCTAACAAGTTTTTTCTTAAGTATCCCGTTTTTCACAGCACAAAAACACCTTTATGGATACAAAAACGATATGAATTTGAATATATTATTTGATATTGAAAGTAAGTGGAAACAACATTGAAAACCTTCTACTTACTTTATTAAAAAAACTTTTAGCTGGTATATGGATTATTGTATATTTTAATGCTATGGGTGGTTCTGTAATAGACATTACGTTGGATTTTATGAAATATAATTCTTGATGTGAATCTAGATAGCACTTTAAAGCGTAAGATGATGGAACGAAGTGGGCACCTAAGAGAAATAGGCTACCTGAAACTATCTAATTCCAAAACATCGATATAAGCGCTCAGTACTGCTAATTTTAATTGTACGAACGTATACAATTTAAGTATTAATTTAAAAATTACATCGCGTTGTGATTATTTTTCGGAGGAACTCCGAGTTACGAGAATTAAATATATTTAAAATTAAATAACAGCACTAAGAGCTAAAGATGTAACACCCTAATTTCAGTAAATTAATTTGTAAGAAAAACCTGAACAATTAAAGTACATGACGAAGAGACAAATTTTAAACTAAAGAAAACAATAAGCTTTATTTACAATATTTACATAGGAAAAATTCATTACCACATAACATAACACATGGTTATGCAACATGGTTATTACGATTACGTATTTAATCGTAAAATTAAATAGCATTTCAAAAAAATTCCTGATTACAAAATAATTACAATTTTTCGATGACAATAATAAAATAACTTGTAATTTCAATTATTATTAACTAAATGAATAAACCCATACAAGAGTTCACTACTACAAATATAGATGACGTAAAGATAAAAAAACAATAAATTTACACACTGGAACATACGATTAAGAAGAAATACCTTGGTGTTATAGAACAAACACAAGTGGGGTCATCTGTCAGTCTGGACGGCAACAAACAACTACAAGAGACCCACCGAAAACATCTGCGCACACTCATCTAATAAAACATTCCTTACTGTTTAATTAATTAGACATGTACTTCTCTTACGTATAGAGCAGCTCCTATCCTGGCAAGATTATATATAACACAACTTAGACTCAGGTGGTCATAAAATGGCACTTTGCTGAAAACAATGCTGTAAAGATCCTGTACACCTCGTCACATCACCTGCGGGCTGCAAGTATTCTGATTTTCCCGAGATATTATGGAGTTTATATGTCAAAGCGTCATTGTCTAGTATTTAGCAGTGCCCATAAGTCAAAAAGGCGAAAAGATGTAATTTTCATTTCCTGAACTTCTTGATGATCAGATTAATATTATTATTTTTAATGAAATTTGTTGTTTAACGTTTGCCTAATGTTATAATGATTTCCGTTTAAAAATAAGTTGTCAATTAGTTTCTTCAAAACCTTTCAAAATGTATTCTAATTTAACAAAAGTTACACCGTCATTTCTCTTTAACTTTCAAGTGCCATTATTTTCGTGATATAAAATGAAACAGCTTTTTTCATAACTACTTTAAAACGATTATTTTTTGTAGCTATTTCGATTTAAAATAAAATAGATGTTTATGTTTTGGTCAATATATATTTTTAAATATTTTTGTAAATATATGTTCTAAATAATTCTTTTTGTAATCATTTTAGTATTTTATTTCATCATTCATTTGCAATTGTTTATAACATAAGACATTTAATAATCATACTACATAGCTTTATTATTTATTACATAAAAAATAAAGCCAGTAAAATACTGAAAATGAAGAAAAAAGGAAAGGAAAAATCTTTCTGCAAATTTTATCAAGATATTTTTTTCCTTTGAATTTTTTAATTATGTTTTTCTTTATCTCTGTATAATTTAAGCTTTGTCTTTCAAGTTCTTGTTGTTTTCTTGATTTCAGAACGCGTATTTTAGATTCTGAGCTTCTATTCCTTCTTGATTGGAACTGGTCATGTGATTCTGGTGGCTGTAAATAAAGAGAGGTAGAATTCATAGACTGTAAAAACAATTAATAAATACACATTTTTAGTAATATAACATTTTAGTAATTGAATATAAGTTATACACACACACACACACACACACACACACACACACACACATACACACACACACACACACACACACACACACACACACACATATATATATATATATATATATATATATATATATATATAACATAGCTGCAAATTTTTAACAGTGCGAAGTACTAATATGAAGTCCCTAAATACGATATGTTCATTAGATTTTGGTGAATTGTCATTACTTATCCTTTATTTCTTATCTAAATGTACCTTGACTTACGTTGTTTTCGAATTACGTTGCTAGTTGTGGAACGAATTGCTGACGTAAGTCGAGGTATTACTGTACTACATTTAATTTCCGTCTTCTAATTTATAGTTTCGGTTTTGTGTCTAGTAGATAAAAAAGCACACTCGAAAAATTATATTTATGATAATTTTAAACTAAAAATCTGAAATTATATAAATACAAAAAAAGCTTTTCATGCTTCACTCTGGATAGTGTTTGTTTGATTTGCCAAAACAAACAAACAAAAAATTTACTTTTTTTATAGAACAGAATAATTTTAAAATCTTATTCATTCTCCCAATCTATAAATCAAAAGTGTACGGAAGGCGTGTTGCTCTGTTTGGAATATTGAAAGTAACACAAGTGATCTATAAACATAAAAGGCAAGATAAATCATGAGTATATTCGCAAACAATTTGCTATCCCCTACCTGGTAATATTTAAAATTTAGAATATATTCTTTGTGACATCGTGTTATACATTTTTATTCCCGTATTTTAAGCGCTACATTCGACATAGTACAGCATTATAACAAAAGCGATGCAGATTGTTTTAAATTTTAGTAGGTTATTTGGCTTGTCAAATATTGGAATACCCCACTCAAGTATTTAAGAATTAACACCATTTTGATGCCTTAATTTTAAGGGGATTTTGGCATTTTTTAAAAAAGAAATGCAAAGTATTTATAAAAATCCATTTATATATATATTTAATATATCCATTAATTAATAATTTAATATATCCATTTATATATATATATATATTAATGTTGGATACTTTTTATTTCTAAAAAGATCAATTTGACTGCTTGAAAATTGGTGGAACTACAGTGTCCACTGATTTTTAAAATGCTGTTTTGAAGGAGACCGCTTAAAGTTTTCGTTGCTGCTTACTGGATGTGGCGTGCTCTACGTTCATAGCTCCAAAATTTCACTTCAGATATCTATTTCTAACTAATACCAATATGATTTCTGCGTGTATAAATGTGAGTTAAGAAGAAATAAAGTGGGAAAATAAGTACATAAAATAAATAAATAAATATTGGAATTGTTCAATCGTTAAAAGTGATGCCATCCCTTAAATGCTCCGGTTACAGCAGCAATTGTTCAATTAAATGTAACGAACATGAACAAATTAGAACAATTGTGTATATATATATATATATAGTAAAACTTCTGAATAGCAGACATGAGAACCATGGAATTTGTACGCTATTCAGAGGTAAACATATAAAGATATATGGTGTTCAGAGATGAAAAAGTGTCCGCGATTCAGAAGTTTCAAATATAGAGGTTTTACTATATATATAAAAATAAATCTATACTTATAAAAGAGTAACTTGATTTTCTCATGATCAACGCCGTGCCTCAACCGTTTGTCCTAGAACAATGAAATTTGGAAGACGTGTTCTTTACACAATGTAGTCACCAACTAAGAAATGATTTTTTAAATTGACACCATAAGGGGGGGTTAAATGGGGGGGTCAAAAGTTTAAGATAATTTCGTCTTTTCGGCATATCTCAGCAGGAGTTTTAAGTAGCAGCGTGAATTTCCGGATAACAATTCTACTAAAGAATAGTTAAGCATGTATTTCAGGTGATTTTAGAAAATTAACCACTAAGTGGGTTAAATGGGGGGTCGAAAGTTTTCGGTAATTTCACATTTTCAAAAATATCTCGTCAGCAGTTTTAGGTAAGAGTGCGAAATTCAAGATAACAAATCTACTAAAAAAATAATTAAACACGTATTTCAGCGATTTTAGAAATTCATTCACAAAGGGGGTTAAATGGGGGGGTCGAAAGTTTTAGGTCATTTTGCCCGTTCACCATATCTCAGCAGCGTTTTTATTTAAAAGCGCGAAATTCAGGATAACAAATGTACTAAATGTTAGATAAACAAAAATTTCAGCGATTTTAAAAATTCAACCAATAGGGAGGTTAAATGGGGGTCGAAAGTTTTTAGTCATTTCGCATTTTTGCCATATCTCAGCAGCAGTTTTAGTTAGGAACGTGAAATTGAGGATAACAAATCTACTAAAAAAGTAATTAAACACATATTTCAGCGATTTTAGAAATTCCTCAATTAGGGGGGGGGGGTTAAATGGGGGTTCGAAAGTTTTAGGTCATTTTGCCCGTTCGCCATATTTTAGCAGCTTTTTTAGTTCGGAGCTCGGAAATCGGAATAAAAAATCTGCAAAAAATATAGATAAACATGTATTTCAGCAATTTTAGAAATTCAGCAACTAAGGGCAGTAAATAGGAGGTCAACTATTTTAGGTCATTTTGCTATATATCAGTAGAAATTATAGGTAGAATCATGAAACTCAAGAAAACAAATCTACTAAAAAAATAGTTAAACACGTATTTCAGCGATTTTAGAAATTCAGACACTAAGGGGGTTAAATGGGGTTCGAATGTTTCACGCCATTTTGCCATATCTGAGAAGAAGTTAAAGTTAAGAGCGTGAAATTCGGGGTAACAAATCTACTAAAAAATAGTTAAACATGCATTTCAGGCGATTTTAGAAATTCAACTTCAAAGGGGTTAAATGAAAGGTCGAAAATTTCCGGTGATTTAACTTTTTCACTATATCTCAACAGCAGTTTTAAGTAAGAGCGTAAAATTCAGCATTACAAATCTACCAAAAAAATAGTTAAACACATATTTCAGTGATTTTAGCGCTAGCGAGTTTGTGGCGAACATCGGCTATGCACCCGATTATGAAAGACTAGCCGGTCGCTTCCGAGTGTGGCCCAGAAACAAAGTACTACTTGGACCCCACCCCTAGATAATCACGGGTAGGACCCAGTAGTACATTGCCAGGGGGCCCATGAAAAAAAAAATTATGTCGCAAAATCTTTATTTAAGTACTTCTTTATATTCTTATTAGTTATTTTCGTATACTTTAAATTTAAAGTATTTTATTTATATTTTCTGGTTGCATGTAAAATGCACTTTCTGGGTCCCAAGCGAAGCCATGTCGGTACGCTGCACTATGTATCAGGGCCCCACTCGGAAGCGACCGGCTAGACGGGCGAAGACCGGATAGTAAACATATATATATATATATATATACGTATCTAGGTTCATTCTGCACTATATACACATTTATTAACAAATAGTAAGTCACTAAACATTAAAAATACAATACTTTTAACGGAAGTATTTATTATTAGAAAAGCTGTGCGATATTTGAAAATAACTAATTTATATTTTATCACTAAAATATGGCATCTGATTTGCAATCTCTTATAAACCCTAAATAAAGTATTTATTTTCTTACTTGCCGAATTAAGATGAGAAGCTGATAGGCAAAAGCAAATTCCACCAGGACGCTGAAAACTGCCATGAGGCATCCAAACAACCAAATATCCATAGCTGTCATATAGCTTATGGCAGGTAAACCGCCATGAGCTTGAACGATTTGAGTTGTCAGCGTCAATAAAGAAGTGACTCCAAGTGTAATTCTAGCTGGAACAGCTTCAACATCCACCCAGAACGAAATCCAAGATAGTAGTACTACAAGAGTACTGGGAATATACACATTAAAAATAGAACTACTAAGTCTCCTCGAAAAAGTAAATTTCGCAATGAGAAACGTGTAATTTCCTGAAATAAATAAATAATTAAGTATAAAAGTAATAATAGTTTTATAAAATACACTTTTTTACAAGCATTCAATTTTAATCTTGAAAGTGACGCCTAATTTCATGACTGCAATTCATGATTTTTCAAGAAAAAAAAATTACAATACATTAATTTGGCTTGTGCACCAAACCTGATTAGGAAAAATTCATCGCTTTTCTATAACGCGCGGTAGAAAGCGAGAGTTAGTGAATTTATTAAAAATATATGTTTTTTGTTCTTCTTTAAAAGATGGCAACAAAAAAAAATAACATCGTTTAAACTACATATTCGGGTATACCAAAACGTTTTCTAAAAGTATAATTATAATTCCTTTAATATTAAACTGTATATTCATAAAAGTGTGGGTTATTTTTTAAAATTAATTTCCCATTTATTTTTTATTTTTATTTAATTTTCTACTTTGTGGTGTTTAAAGTATTGCATTGTTGCAGTTTCGCAGTCAATTGCTTTTTTGTGGCGAGCGTGGTTTGGTGTATCATTAAATCCATTGTTGTCATAAATTTTATACAATTATAACCACAAATTATATCTGTCGAGTTATCACTTGTAGCGGGCTAGCGGGAAAATGCCTTAAAATTAAGTTATTAATTTATAATTAAGTTCTAAAAATATTAAAATATTGTATTGACATCCGATGAGTTAAAAATGTTTTACAATATTCCATCTTTACATATAAAAAACAAGATGAGTTACATAAAAGAGTGTAAAATGTACACGATCTAATAGCCTTTCAGAATAATAATACTTTATGTTTTAATAGCTATAGGTAAAAGCGTAGATATTTCTTACCATCTGGCCACATTTCACATTCTTTATGTGGAAATAATTCACTTAACTCATATTTTAGAGGGTTGATTTTGTATTGAAGCGTAATACTCTCCCCCTTTACTCCATTCGTTATTTTTTCCCCAGACCAGTGAAGGAGAAGTTTAGAATCGGCATAAGAAACTACAAATAAAAGGAATACTTATAAGAAGACATAGGTTTAAAAATATTTAAAACAGTTTGAAATATCTCTGTGTTATATATGCAAATACTAGACACATTTACAGCAAAAAACGTTGAAAAAAATATTTATAATTGTAGACATTGCTTTTGTGTTATAATCGATAGACTTTTTAAAATAATATACCATAACCTGAGTATTTGGACAGAATTAAAAAATGTTTTATATCAGTCTTTGTTTTACTGTGTTACAAATTACTGCAGTTATATGTAGAGTATTGGTGAATTTCGTGACTAATCTTAACTGGATAGATTTAAAACACTTTTGTTGTGCTTTGGGTTCAACGAACGCCCCAATGTCTAAATAACCTTAATTTACGGTACTTTATTTCTGTTACATTTTTTTTAAATCCCAGATAAATATTTGCATAAAATATATAAATGAGAAACATGCTTTAAAATTTCTAAATTTTCTAAATTTTATATTTCAGAGAAATACTTCATAATATTAGGTATTACAAAATTCAATATCTAAGACATTCTCTCATACATCAAAATCTCAATAAATATTTTCGTCCGAAAAAGATATTTCAAAAGCGGAGAAAAAAACGCAAAAGATGAAAACGAACGTGGATTGACCTCCAAGAAATATATATTTTTAAATAGTAAATATTAATATTTTTAAAACCAAAATTACCTCCAGAAACGGAAAAGTACATTAAGCAAGTCGGTATTTTGAGTTTCATTAATTTAGTTTGAGTTTTATTAATTTAGTTTGAGTTTTATTAAATATTAAATATTTATTTTACAATTATTTCATTTATTGAATTTTGAGTTTTTTAATATTTTTTTCTGAGGAAGTGGATGCGGCAGTTTTATAATGTAGAAAAACCAGAAAACTTGAAACGGAATTTAAAAACACTAATCGAGTTCCGGCAAATATATTTTTTTCAAATAGTTATATATATATAAACTCGGTTTATGGCGTCAGGTGCCTCCATCCAAAAAATCTACAAGAAAACATTTCTTCCGGTCCATTCGTCCACCAGACCTCTATCCTTTCATGGCTTTTTTATATCGTCCATCCAGTTCTTTCTTGGTCTTCCTCGTTTCCTTTTTTGATTTGTTCTATAATTAAATACGATTTTGGGTAGTCTCTCATCACTCATTCTTTTAACATGACCATTCCCTTTATTCTCATCACTTCTTTGATTCTTTCATTTCTTATTCTTTCTATTCTTGATATCCTGCATGATCGTCTTAGGGCATCCATTTCCACTGACTGATTTCTTTCTCCATAATTTTCCATCCCTCTGCTCCATATAACAATACGCTCTTTACAATAGAATTGTATATATTATATTTTTTTTTACCTGGAGATCTCCTCACTCCACCAAATATAATTTAATAGTTTTACAGCTGTTCTTCATTGACAGATTCTGTATTTAATTTCCTGTGAGTTTACCTTCTATATTAATGTCTACACCAAGTGAATGCGGCAGTTCTATGATGTAGAAAAACCAAAAAAATTAATCAATTTAAAAACACAAATCGAGTTCCGGAAAATATTTTTATAGTATCTATAATTCTCGCAGCTTCCTATTTTTATATTATTATTTAAATTTAACTCTGATCAATTCCCGGCTTGGACATTTTTCACTCTGTCGGTTTTACGCTCAATTTAGCAATGTAAAAATTGACATGTTTGTTTTCAGCTTATTTCACCCTTTTATATTTCGATTTCTGTAGAAATCTTTCTTACTCAGCATTTACATCTTATAAGTAACCGCCATGTGAAATTTCAAGTTTTTAGCTTCGACAGTAACACAAAATCGCAATTTTAGAACGTTTTCACAATTTTTGATTCTGCACCCCCTTGGGGGGATAGTGGTACCGACCTAAAATATAGCCTATGTTGGAGCAGAGACCGACACCATCATTTTGTCCCCATTATTTGTGAAATCTACTCGGTAGTTCAAGAGATTACGTCCTACAAACACCCAAACGTGTCTTCTTTACAATATTAGTGTAGATTAATTTTACCCCAAAGAAACTGTAGGTCTCCACATCCCTCGAGTTCTGGTAAAGCAAGTGTGGGTCGGGGAAACCTTACTTAAGACCTAGAACCTGACTCCCTTTTGTGTGTTCAGCAACGAAGCTGTTGGGACTCCGGCCCGTCCCCAAGTGTTTTCGCGGTGGTCTCCTCTAATAATGGGATCCACCGTGTATCGCAACAACTTATGTCGTGAATACATGGGTTCAATAGGGGTGGTG
Organism: Maratus michaelseni; assembly: GCA_963931845.1. NCBI lineage: Eukaryota > Metazoa > Arthropoda > Arachnida > Araneae > Salticidae > Maratus > Maratus michaelseni. The sequence goes on along the minus strand of OZ007592.1, from coordinate 77,522,785 downwards.
CGCAGATGGCGGTGCCCCGACCGGTCGCACCGCATACGGGTAGCAGATCTCGGTCGTGCGCGTTATATGTCCCTCAGGACATGGGTGCGGCGGTTGAGACGCTGACGGGCGCCTCAGCTGAGTTTTATCCGAATGCAACTGAGATGATTGAACAGAAATCATATGAGATGAAATTTTCCAAACGTAGAAAAAAAATTATAGATTATAAGTCGAACCTGGGACCTTTCGCGTACCGTTCGAATGCTCTAACATCTTAATTTGGTGTACAAATTCTGATGAACACAATTCACTCAGACGATCTTTTAGTCATGAAATCTGGTGGGACCTGTGAGACAGCTCAATACGCACAGACAAAGGAACTTAAAAAAGGTAATCTACGCATCCAACGTTTTTTGGAGTTCCTTTGGGAGTTTTTCTTATTCTGCTACGCTGTCGCAAATGGCTGATCATTTAGAGATGAGTTCGGATTCTCTTTTTGGAGCTCGTGCTCACCCGTGCCCGACGATTTTAAATCCGAGTCCGATACCGAAAGTAAGCAATAGAAAATAATGCAAAATTGTTAGAAATTTTTTTCAAAAGTAATATCAGATTTTTAAACAAGTTATTATGTAGAAATAATTTTTCATCTTTAGCACATTGTTATTTTTATGAAAACTCACATTCAATCTAGAAGTTTGGATGAAATAAAAATGTGCTTCCTTAAAAGGTTTCCCACATTTTTTTCTCATTCGGCATGCATCTCTGATGAACATATTAACAAAGTGAGTTTTATGAATAAATGCATGTAACTATCAGAAATTACTATGTATATGCCGAAGAATCGAACTGCGTTTTTCAAATTCTTATATACCGTGTACATCTTAAATAAAAAACGATTGCTTACTCAAAACAATCTTTCGTGATTCTCGTGTCTCTGAAAATCAGCTTAAATGAATATTTTAACATCGTTATCTGCAAGATTCGTTGCTTTTATAGGACAAGAGGAAACATTGCTCGATTGCTTTCTATAGAAATAATAACATGCCAATTATATTTAATTACGAATCAAAGCGACTTCGTGAATGTGCAAAGCAGAACCGCAGCATGAGCAATATTCATGACGAAAAAAATTTATATATGAATCACTTATATATGTTTTTATATGAAGATCGATTATGGCTCGTACACAATAGAAGACTAAAAATGTGGAAATCGTATGCTAATGATGATTCAGTAAACACAAAAGAAAATATTCATTTCGCGTTAGATTTCTAAAAATAAATAAATAAATAAACATTTTAATTAAAAAATATCCTACTGTCACAAACTAAAATCGAACAACAAATTAATCACGCTTCATCCGTTTGGCGCCATATCAATAGGTCGTCGCTATCAATACCAGACATAAATCTGCAAATATCACAAAATTTCTTTTAAAATAACATTCTAATACAAAAATTGAAAAGTAAGATTTCTGTTGCCCCTTCATTCTGCTCAAAATGGCTTTAAAATGATTTGAAATGGAATAAGTAATTTTAAAGAAAAAAAAGTTCTTTTTATTTTTTCTGTACGTGAATATATAAAATTTTCAGTTTCAGAAAGAATGAGTCCGATCCCACCTGAGCCCGAAGACTGGTATAAAAATCAACTCCGAGCATTTGTCGGAACTCTCGGGCTCGGGATAAGTCTGTCTCATCTCTAGACCATATATCACTGCCAAAATTTTGCCTCAGTGAATTGTATCCGCCAGCTGTTGCAGGATGGCTGAGGGTTCACGGGGTCATGATTTGACTCCTGGTATAGGCGCTCTTTCACTCTATTAGGAAATTTCCGACTCGTTTGATTCTTTATGTTCTCTTTATTCATTTGCAGTTTTATTACAGGTAATGTTGTCCGTATTACGAGGAATCACTAGCATTTTATACCTTATTTAGGGTGGTTAGGACTAAACTGTTTAATATCAAACTTTATTATAATTAAATTTTTTTTCATTCAAAATACTTACAAGTTGCTATCTTTAATATACATCTTTGTGTATCCATTGGGTAAAAATGAAAGTTCATTGGGCAGCTAACAATGAGATTGTATCTGCAAAAAGAAAGATATCGAAAATACCTCTTGTTACTGGGTATAATTAAAATATCAAACAATTTTATTTATAAACTTAACAAAGTTTTCAAAAATGTATGATAATTTATGATCTTACAAGGCATGATTTTATGCACCACTACTATATTACACCCTTTTTTATTGTCATTGTTAAAAACTTTAAACTGTAAATTCATAACAAACAAGCAATAATTTAAAATTTCACCAAATGTGAAATTATGAACGTTTAAGGCTCTTTATCAGCCAGACATTAAATTGCATTCCATGATCATAGTTTATCATTTTGGAAGAAAGTCGAGGTTTGATAATAACGTTGTACATTTTAATTTTTTGGCTAATTTTAATATCTAAGCATTAAAAATTTTGATAATGAAGAAATTACAATGAAACAAACAACATTTTTGTCTCCAAAATATGCAGAAACAAACAAATAAACTACAATCTGTGACAAAGTTTAACAATTTGAACGGCTATATGAGGGTACGCTTGTATCGCATTGTATTCTACGCTGTTGATAGTTCATGCGTAAATAGAGTCTAATTTACCAAGATATGGTCTTGACGTCTAAGAGACAGAACAAAAAATTTGTTTTGTTAAAGTTTTTGTGTTAGCTGGTGCATTATTTTATACAAAATCAAAATATCTTAAATTCTACATTCGAATGTTTAACCTTATAGCAATGAAATATATTCGTATTTTTCAATTTACATTTTCTCAAAAATAAATAAATAAATAAATAAATAAATAAATAAAATAAATACATAAATAAATAAATAAATAAATAAATAAAATAAATAAAATTTTACATTTTATTTCATACCAAACATATTTGCGCTAAAGCAGTTTTATTAATAGCTCATACACTTTTCTAAGAATTTAAGATTAAAAAATATGTATATATTTATATGTGTATATATTTAAAAAATATTTTGTTTATTAGATAGCAGAAACTTCTTTAATACGAAAAAAATATAACGTAAATTTCTGATGAAAAACTTAGTTCATCATTATAGAGGAAAATCCGAGGTTTGATAATGCCGATGTACAATTTAATTTTTTGAATAATTTTACTATTTAAGCTTTAAACATTTTGATAATGAAGACATTCCAATGAAACAGAAGATTTGCTTTTCCAAAACAAGTATGAGTAAGAACAAAAGAAAAAAAAAAAACTCTGGCAAAGTTTAACAATTTGAACGGCTAGTCAAAAGCACGTTTATATTGCATTGCATTGTACACTATATTTCCAATGATGACCGGTCACTTGCGATTTTAGACGTTTTGTTAAATATCTGGAAAGATACATGAGGAATTATCCTGAAACTTCAGGAGTGTAAACAACATGATAAACGTCATATATATCCGAAAAGATTTTTTCCCGAAACCCCACAAGTGGCCGTCAACAAATTGAAGAAAAACAAATATCTTTTGGATAACCCTGTAAAAACTAATATTGCAAAAGCATTCAAACTGTAGATTATGATTAAGCGGTTTATTGTAATAATTTGGGTTAATTTTTATGAAAATAGCATGTATACTCGAAGAGAAATTCAGGTTTTTATAAAAACAGTCCCAAATTTTACCAAGTTTTTTGCTTAGAATTTGCAGAGTTTTTAATATAAAAACAAGTTATTTATAGAAAATATGACAAACAAAATTATACACAATACCCTGCAGTCAAATTTAAAAAATAATAAAAATTGTATGAAAAATGAGCAGGTTTACTAAAAAATGTTTCACTGCGCATGCCCGAATGCAATCAAAATATAATATTCATAATGTATTAGCTATGTATATAGAGCAACTTTTGTGCAAGTCTCAAAATCATAGCTTGAAAATTCTGAAAATTATCGTCGATAGAATAAAGCTCGAATTTCGCTGTTCCCAAAAGGAAGCAAAAAAGATGAGGGGTTGTATCCAAATATACTAGCTTATGAAAGTTGACATAATAAGAATGAAGTGTCTCTCATTCTATATTTGATACAACCCCTCATCTTTTTGCTTCCTTTTGGGAGCAGCGAATTTCGAGCTTATTCTATCGACGATTACTATCAGAATTTTCAAGCTATGTTTTTGAGACTTTCGTAAAAGTTGGTCTATATATTTAGCTATTATATTATGCACAGTATATTTTGATTGAATTTGCGCATGCGCAGTGAAACAATATTTAGTGAACCTGCTCATTTTTCATACAATTTTTATTATTTTTTAATTCTGATTGAAGAGTGTTGTGTACAATTTTGTTTGTCATATTTTCTGAAAATAACTTGTTTTTATATTAAAAACTCTGCAAATTATAAGCAAAAAACCTGATAAAATTTGGGACTGTTTTTATAAAAATCTGAATTTCTCTTCGAGTATACATGCTATCTTCATAAAAATGAACCCAAATTATTACAATAAGCCACTTATAATCATAATCTACAGTTTGAATGCTTTTGCAATATTAATTTTTACAGGGTTATCCAAAAGATATTCGTTTTTCTTCAATTTGTTGACGGCCCCTTATGGGGTTTCGGGAAAAAATCTTCGCGGAAATATATGACGTCTATCATGTTGTTTACACTCCTGAAGTTTCAGGATAATTCCTCATATATCTTTCCAGGTATTTAACAAAACATCTAAAATCGCAAGTGACCGGTCATCATTGGAAATATAGTGTGTTATATGCTGTTGATAGTTCAAGCGTAAATAGAGTCTAATTTTCCAAGATATTGTCTTAAGAGACAGAACAAAACTTTTGTTTTGTAACAGTTTTTGTCTTAGTTGGTGCATTCTTTTATACAAAATATAAATTTAAAAATTTATCTTCATGCGTGATTTTTTCTGCTAAGAATCAATTGGTGGTGGTAATTTGCATGAAATTAGTTAATCAAACAGTACTAAATTGCAATTTACGTAAAATCGTTACGATATTTAACTGTGAGTGGATAATATAATAAACGTTCAGATACTTTATTTTTCAGAAATATTCAATAATAAGTTTTTTAGAGATGAAAGATTAGAAATTTAATTGATATTAATAATTTTATGCAACAAAATACAGGTTACTTATTGTATCGCGTTTCCTAATGCATATAAACCAAGTACTAAAAATAAGCTACATTATATTCACTTGTGTTGCTATATGGCACTAAGCCCAGTACTATTTTAATTTAAAAAATACAAAACGAATTGCAATTATATTCAATACTATAGTGTCTAATTTATTGATAGTTGATCCTGATTACCGCAGGGCAAACTTCCATTTTTTTTCTGCATGGTAATTTTCACCTTAGTTATGTCAAAAATTTTGCCTTTAATTAACGCGACATCTATTATTTAGAAATGTTGGTGGAAGTTCTCATCTGCAGTAATGAAGCTCTGATTGATTACGTAACACTATAAATATATCACAAAATATGCAATAATGCATTATTTAAACCTGCTCAATCTAAAGAAAGTGCCATCTTTCAATACTTTAGTTGCCGTATTAGGTAATGTTAGATGAAAAAGCTTTCCATCTTTCGTGTTGTCGAATACTAAATCAGGCACCCAGATATGTTCCATAAGATTCGGTGGAAATATTGGATCTTCATCTTGTTTAGTCTGATAATAAGTTAAATTTAGTCTTTCATCTTTCCAGAATTCACTCATATATATTTGAATGCTATACTCCTAGAAAGAAAGATATTGAAATTATTTAGACTAAATTGCCATTAAAAACATTTGTCCGTCGGTCAAAAGTAAAATATTTATAAAGAAAATATAAATAAAGAAAATAAACGATTAAATATAACACCCAATTCATTTTTATTACTTATTGTAGCAGAGAAAAACGAAAATAATCATTCGAATCCGAATCATCTTTCCTGTAAATCTATATATGTATAAAAGTAAGCTTTAGATGCTGTTTCCATATTGAAATATAGTACCATACTTTAAAAGTTTCAACTTATAAATTTCCCTCTTATTTCGATTCTACAAGAAATTTTAACTACGGATACCAAATGAGAAGGCACTTGGTCAAAAAATTTAGGAATTATACAGAGGTAAATTTTAACCTCCTATTATCAAATTAAGTTTTGTATTTTTATTTATATATCCTGCAATAATTATTTTTTGACTTTGCTTTATATCTATATTGTTAATTCTAACCATCCCAAATAGAATTATGTGAGTTTCATAAATCTTAAAAGGTTTTGTATGTGAAATAAGAATTATGAAATTAATATACAAAACAATATTAATTTAACATATCGCATTTTTCAATAGCAATTCCTTTCTAGAAGCTATTAATATACACATACAAAATTACACCTCGATGTGAATAGTAGGTTTTTGGGCTAAGCTTAAAAACAAACATGAGCACAATAGTTTGCGGGACGATATAGTTTGAAATTAACTTATTTTAAACTAGCTCATTCGTCCGGCGTTGCCAAGTCCGTCGAAAAATAATACGAAAAGCGAACTCACTCAAAAAATCGCTGCAGTAAACCTTTCATCTGTTAACTCTATATTTTTCGGAAATTAAATAGAGAGATGGACCCTGAAGCGGAAGTAAATTCAGTCCCACACTCTCAAATGTCTGGATAATTTGATACAAAGCTGGTCAGTTTTTGGTCAAAATTAAAAAGAGGTTACCGTCAGATTTTTACAAATTTTGCATTTTTGAAATCAGAAAAATAAACTACGTACAGACTGTGAGTTTCGATTCAATACTTCTAATACTTTTCTTAATACTCAAGGATGACTGCAAATGAAACTATTTCGTTTTCTGGGATTATTTAATTGGTAACTTTCTTTTTCGGTTTCAATTAAAATAGCCATTTTCGGCGCACGCGCAGGAAAATCTTTTAGTTCCACCGCCAGGGGATACATTCTGTTCTAAACAAATTTCCGAAACTTGTCCTCGCTGCCTACGGTACCATATATAGCAGACGTGCTGTGCACGCGCTTCAAAATCATTTAATTCCAGTTTCCACCACCAGGTGGAGCATTCTGTTCTAAATAAACCTCTTTCCGAACGAAACTCTGGCACTTGTTCCCGCTGCTTACGGTACCGTGTAGAAGGTGTGCTGTGCACGCGCGAAAAATCTATTAGTTCCACTTTCCACCTCCAGGGTGTACCAAACGTATGTCTTAATTAATTATCTATATCTTAATTAGTTCATGTTAAGTTGAATGAACCGATTCTCGTTGCATAGTAGTGGTAACCAAGGGCTAAAAAATTATACCGAAGTTTATCTAGTACCTGGGGGACCTGAGAAAAGGTTTCGTTTGAATCGAAGAAAAAAAAAGTTCTGATTTTGGAGGCAGGCGAGAAGGAAGGAGTTTCGATCAGAACATTAACGTGATACTTAAATTACAACCAGACACTTCTCTCCCCCCCCCCCAATAGAATTGAACCAATGACGTCAAAATAGTTCTCTTAAAAAAGTTTTATAGGAGGAAAATACTGCATAGGAATTTAATAATATTTTGAAAGGATATAGTTGATAAACTTACGGTGTGCAGTGTGTAATTTATTTTTTAATTTGACTAATCTTTTGAGGGTTTTTTAAAATTTAAATTTTCATTATTTTAATTCAGATTTATTTTATATTTCGAAAAGTCTATCTATTTAAATCGTTTCCAATGTGTAAAACAGCGCGCATAATGATATTACCTTTCAATTAAAAATGTATTTACACGTAACCAATGCTTTACAAATTTGAAAAAATCTGGTAGCCAGGTATAAATTCTAGTCGCCAGTAAAAAAATTTAAAACTCCCCTCCCCCCCCCTCCCCCCCCCTCCCCCGGTTTTGGTTTTCAAAAAGCACAAATGTTTGTTTATGAATTAAGTGAGGAAAAATAATAATAAACATAGTTTAGATTAGTACATAATTTAAAAAGATAAAACTAAGTTTTCTAAAGAAACTTATCATAATTATATATTGTGAAAAAAATAATAAAAGAAATATTTTAAACTCTGAATTGACCGACATGTTCGGGAAATGCTGATTGCCATATGCTTCAAATGTGCAAATATTTAAGTGCTACAAAATCTGTATCTGATGAGAAAGCATCTATAAAGTAGTGAAGCCGGAAAACGATTTTCTGCGTATTTAGCCTATCGAATTAAAAAAGTCAAATAATTATGATTTTATTACTTCAAAATTTGCACTTAATGACCTCTCTTAGTTTTGCCAAATTAATTTTGTTGTTGTTGTTGTTTGAATATAATTTGAAGTTTATTTCTTAATATTTTGTGTAATTCTTAATATCAAGTGTCATCCACTACAAGTTAAAAAAATGTATTTTTACTTGAGTGGATGAATAAAAAGTATTTTATTACGATTGAAAATTTGAACAAGATATATAAATATATATAGAGAGAGTGTGAACTAATAGTAGTAATTGAAAAATGCATATTATTTTTATTAAAATGAATTATTCTTGAAATTTTAATAGTGTAGTTAGTAAGTTTTATATATATTATAATAGTAAGTTTTATAAATTTACTTTGAAAGAATTACTTATAATCACTCATATGTTATTATTCTTTAAAATGAATGTGATAGATTAATCAGTTTTAATGCTGAACACAAAAATCTGATTTGAAACATACAAAAAAGCGAAACCCTTTTTTATCATTACATCCAATTTTTAGATGCCACATAGGTTGGATTGACAATATTTTTCATTGAAACTTCCCCCATCTCGCCACATTCTAATCACGCGACATGCTAGCCGACTAGAGCGGAAAAGCAAAGTGCGTAAAATGGAAAATGCCTTTTAAACTTGGCTTTAGACAAAGTGTCGTTTGTTCTCATTTTTTATTTCAAATTTTGTAAAATAAATAAATAAATAAAACAACAAAAGTCAGATTAAAAAACTTAGTCGCCATATAAAAAAGTTGGTCGCTAGTGGCGACCTGGCGACCGCATTTGTCAAGCTCTGCACGTAACTATTAAAAACAGAAATAAAACTTTAAAATAATAATTAAATGATCATGTATTAAAAGCAGTAAATTGAGAAAATTACTTCATAAAAATGTACTTGCGTGTGAATATTAGAAATAAAACTTGAAAATAGTAATTAAAGTATTACGCGCTAAAAGCATTAAAAATTGGGAAACTTACGCCCTATTTAAAATGCTCAAAATAACAATATTTCCAAACAGTTTCAATTAAAATATATATTTACACGAGAGATACATTTTATTCGACAAAATATTTTACCTATTGTTGCAAATTTTAAAATAGCGTAAATAATAATATTTCCCTTCAATTAAAAACTATATTTTTATGTTTAATAATAGGATGAAAACTTTGGTGAAAATTACGTCATACTGGAAAAGATGCATTTAAAACGCCTTACCGAAAACAATTTTCTTATACTACCATATACACAAGATGATTTTCAAATGTTTAATTGATCTTATTTAATCAATCACGAAAACAGTTATTACCTGTTTCGAATGTTGATCCGGCCTTGAAATTCCTCAGTCAAAGGAAAATGAATGGAAACCGGTTACAGGTGATCGACACTGATCGTTTAATTATAATTCAATCTTCCGTAATCGTTTTAGAGCCGAACAAATTAGCGTGTTTCTAGAGTTTGTGATGTCAGAACGGGGATTGGCGTTCAGAACCCATAAGAATATCAGAAAATAAAATGATTATCTTTGTTTATATATTTACTTTTCGAAAATCTCTACAAAAATGTGTGAACACTGTCTGTATTTAATAATAAAGTGAATAATGTATTGATGACCTGATTAACACTGAGGCAAACTTCCACCACTTTTTTTAAATAATAATTTTTACCGTATTTATCACGTAAATTCTGCATTTAAACCACGGTTACTATTCAGAAATATTCGTGGAAGTTATCCCTGCTGTAATCAGGCTCTGACAGATAGTGTAACCCTATAAATGTATAGCAAATTATGAAAGGAATGACATTACTGAAACTATGTTATAATGCATTTTTTAAACCTGCTCAATCTAGAGAAGTAGCCATCTTTCAATACTTTAGTGGCCGTATTAGGTAGTGTTAGATGAAAAAGCTTTCCATCTTTCGTGTTGTCGAATACTAAATCAGGCACCCAGATATGTTCCATAAGATACGATGGAAATATAGGATCTCCATCTTGGTGTGTTTGAAAATCGGTCAGATTTAGCCTTTCATCTTTCCAGGATTCACCCAAATATATCTGAATACTATACTCCTAAAAAAAAAATTGTAATTATTTAGAGTCATGTGCCGTCAACAAAGAATTTACGGTCTGTCAAAAATAAATAAGTAAAGTAATTACTTAATGAATAATAAATAAATAAATATAATATAATATAATATAATATAATATAACATAATATAATATAATATAATATAATATAATATAATATAATATAATATAATATAATATAATATAATATACTAATATTATATATATATATATATATAATATAATATAATATAATATAATATAATATAGTATAATACAATATAATATTAAAAAATATTATATATATATTATAGAATACAAATAAATAAATAAATAAAATAAAATAAATACATTTTTATGATTATATTGTCACAATATTGGCCCAAAGAAAATCGAAAACAGGTATTCATTTGGGAAACATCCTTGCTTTAAATTTATATATATAAAAAAAAAAACTTAGGAGGCCGTCTCTATATCGAAATATTACCAAACTTCGAAATATGAAACATATAAATTTGACCATAGTTAGATTCTGCATGTAATTTTAACGAAGCCACTCGAAAAAGCAGTTTAGATGTTGGTGTTCCTTATTACGGCCAACTGCCTACGCGAGAGATAGAAGCAGAGAGGGGTGTGTGCTCTGTATGGGCTCTTTCTAAAGGAACCAAGAAGTTTAGAAATTATACAGATGTAAATTTTAACCTTATATTAATAAATAAAGTTTTATATTAAATAAAATATCACATTTAATCAGACATAAAATTTACATAAAATACACTAAAAACATTAAAAATACTGCAAACGTTTCAGGCTATAATCTAGCTCCTCATCAGTGCAATTACGTACGCTGACCGGAGATTCTTGTGCTGTTCCACCTTAGTACACGATCTTGCTCTAATGGAAGTTCATCAAAAAAATTTTAAGTTTTAATTGGTTTACTTTATTAACTGAAAACATGGTTGAAAATTCTCCGGTCAGCGTACGTAACTGCACTGATGAGGGACTAGATTTTAGCCTGAAACGTTTGCAGTATTTTTAATGTTTTTAGTGTATTTTATGTAAATTTTATGTCTGATTAAATGTGATATTTTATTTAAGACTTTTATTCATCAGACGTTAAAAAATAATTAGTTATTTTAGTTTAAAGTTTTATATTTTTATTCATATATTCTACAATAATTACTTAATCACCTTTTTTTTTAAATCTGTCTTAGCATTCACTTTTATTCAAAAATTTCAAATTCATATAAAAAATTCCGAAGAGTAATTTTGCTTTATTTAAGGACAGACATTACAAGATTATTTAAAGTAAAATATCTTTATTTGGAATTTCCGGTATGAATTCAAAATTTCTGAATAAAAATGGGGGCCGAACTGGCAACTCTGTAACCATCCCAAATATAATTTTATGCCAGTTTCATACATTTAAAAAAAATTTGTATGTGAAATATGAATTATGAAATTGATATTCGAAAGCAGTATCAGTTTATAACCTATGCATTTTTTAACAGAAAATGATTTTTAGAAGTTTTTAATATGCATATAGGAAATTGTAGCTCGATCCGAATAGTAGTAGCTTTCGGGCTAAAACAAACAAACAAACATCGGGACATAGTTTGGGGAAAATATAATAATTAACAAGTTGGAAATTGTACGTTAATCGTGACAAATGAGGTGCGTTCGTTTCGTGCTATAACTAGTTTTACAATGTAAAAAAAAAAACAAACATCGTTATTATTTCAGTGAAATAAATTGTATCCTCTGCTATGAGTGAATTGAGGATGCCTTTTTTTTCTCAGTCTCATTTACAGATGCGAATTTTTTTTTTTGACACCAGACAGGGCTGTAAAATTCACCATGGAGATCTTACTTTGCGAATGATTACCTCCATGGTTTAATATTTCTATGACTCATGATGAATGAATCTTTTGTTTATATACTTTAATGGATTGAGATATTCGGCTGTTAACTTAATTTTCACTGAAGATATCTCAGAATCTATGCATTTTTGGTTGTAACTCATCTCTCAAGCAAACTTTTTTTGAACGATCTTTCTAAAAATGTAACTTTTATGCAATTTTATTCTAAAAAATAATTTTGAATAAAAATAGCCGTTTGACAGATGGAAAAAGATGTAGTTATCCCGTATTTGTTTTCCTCAGTTACATGACTTGCGCTTTTACTATATAGGTTACGTATGATAGGATATTTAATAGAAAAAAGAAAACTTTAATTGATATCTTTTTAAGTTTTGATTCGATTTTCCTAAAATTTTAATTGAATCGACAAAATTCTGCAACGATTATATAGATTAAATTCCAAACCATTCAGTTGGGTAGTTTTTATGATGTTATATGCGGACAGACGGACGAACCAGACGACGACTATAGGTGCTACGTATTTATATAATTACGAGCGCACCTAAATACGGTATAATGTCATAAAATGATTCGGTTGTCATGACTTAAATATTAGATGGAACAAAAAACGGCTTTAGACAATTTACAGATGAAAAAAAAAATCGTTTTTTGGAAGGTTTTTCGAGAAAACCCCATCTTAAGATTTCCTGCCACATGTTATAATAAGTACCACATACGAAATAAGTAAAACTTCATTTAAAAATAGTTTTTCAGTGTTTTCCTCATAGTACTTGGCAGTACAAGTATACATATTAAGAATAGAATGTTATAACAGAAAAAAACCTAGATTGAAATGAATCTGAAGAAATGTGCAAACATTGTGTTTAGAACTATTGGGAGGAAAATTAGATATATTCATTACTAGAAATATAGTTATTTTTTCTTAAGATTCTCTGTAAGAAATTATAATAATTATGACAGGTGGCAGTAGTAAAAAAGGATTAGAAAGCAGTTTTTTAGTGTAAATATGATTGTAGGGAGCAATTACAACTATTATTTGTTAAAACTAAATTGCAAAATACACTACTTAAATATGTAGCAAGTCAGAGAAAGAAGCGCATTAAGTTAGGAAAAATATATTTAATAGAAATACGCTTAAGTAACATGAACAACCTACATATTACATATCAAAATATAAACTAATAAAAACAGAAACATAATTTAAAGATAGTTGCTAAACTATACAATTTAAACAAACATTTATAAAGCAGATTGCACGTGAATGCATAGTTCAACACTATTAATGTACTATCAATGCATATTTCACCATGTATAATGTTATTAGGCAATTTTTCTATTTCATCCAAAGTTCCATGTGTAAGTGTGTTTCAACAAAAATTTACAATTTTTTTCATAGGTATAAAAAATTTTGGAAAGTTTCTTTAGATATTGAAAATTTTCTATAAACTATTACATTAATTGAAAATTTTTATTACACCAATTTACTACTCAAAAGATCGAAAACAATGAGAAGCTGCATGCCTTGCACAAGACCGGCTGACAAACTTTTATAACAATATTATATCGACGTTTCGTGTACTAACTATATTGTTATAGACGGAGAGCTGCTGAAGATAACTTATTAAATATTTAATAATGGTTGAAACATTTATTAAATGATTATTTTTGTATACCTGAAATACGTATGGATGAACCTGGGGGGGTTGCTGGCAATTTATAAAAGAACACAAAAAAATATATATATTTCTAATTTTCTCTGAAAGTTAAATAATTTATAAAACCTGACATATTTTTGTAATAAGTTTGGCTTTGTTTCTTGAAAAAAAAGGGGAGAAAGTCTTAAAATTCCAAAAAAAAATTGTTTTTTGGCCCAATTACCTTAATACTTGATAAAAACTGACACGCATGCAGGACATTTCTTAGGCTGTATGAAGCGTAAATTTTAGAAGCCAAGCCATTTCAGTTGTTTTAAAATATGTGCAAGGGAACCGAAATACTAATTCCAATAATAGTGTACCATTCAAATCAACGGAAGCATGCAGGTACGCCTTATACAAGATGCAAGCTGAAATCGCAAGACATTTTTTAGACTCTGTAAAATATATATTTCAAGAGCCGGTTCATTTCAGCTGTTTTAAATATCTTTTAGGAGGCTGTAATTATAATGTCATTGATAGAGTATTCAAGAATGCCCCTCTAAGAGTTAAATAGACTAAACGTAGTAATAGTTAGTAGTTATAACGTTATAACGTTAGTAGTTATAACGTTAGTAGTATAAACGTTAAAGTAGTTAAATAGACTAAACACGTAATAAAACATGAAATCCGCACACATTTTCTTACTCCCGTAGTATAAATATTCCAAGAGCAAGTTCATTTACGGGGCTTTAAATATGTGCCAGACCACTGCAATTCTAATGCTAATGATAAACATCTAGAACCTTGTATCTTGGACAGCTTGGAGTCACAGTTCATTAAACTAAACATTTGTTAAAACGGGAAATGTATATATATACAGGGCCTTTTTTATCCGTATAATATATATTTCAAGAGGCAATCGATTTAAGAAGTTTTAAATATTTGTTAGGCTACCGCAATTAGAATATTCAAGACCACGCGTTTGGGAACAATAGTTCATGTAGACTAAATCTTGATAAACATAAAATTTACACAGTACATTTTCTAAGAACCTTTGCATATAGTCTACAAGAACCAGTCCATTTCAGAGGTTTTAAATATCTGCCAGGCCAGGCCAATTGTAACGCAAATGACAGAATATCATCAAAGCAAGAACGCCTGGGAGCGTAGTTCATGAAAACCAAAATCTTCACCTGATAAATTTTAAAAACCGCTTAAATATTTGGAATATTTATTCCATAGAGTGTAAAATAATGTACTGTGTAGATTTTACCTTTCACCAAGTATTTAGCATACATATTCTCTCGCTTCCAAAATTAAATCATCAGCATTAGAATTTTGATCACCTTGCAGATATTTCAAATAACTGAATGTACTGGGTTTTGAAGTATAGAAATACTGAGTCTAGGAAATCAGTCTGGAAGTCTAGGAATCTCCCCTATATATTTCATGTTGCTTTGTATTGGGTCTACATGAACTGTCGCTCGTATATGCGCAGGCTCGGTAGATATTCTGTCATTGGCATTAGCATTAATTTCTGGCATAAATTAAAAACCGCTGAAATCGACTGCGTGTTGAAATATGTATATATAATTATGCATCTAACAAAATGTCCGGTGCATGTTTCACGTTGCTTGAAGCATTTAGTCGACATGAATTTTCACTTAATTTTCGAATACTATTCAAACTTTGAAATTGAAATAGCTGTCTCCTGGCAGATACACTATATTGCCAAAGGTGACCGGTCACTTGCGATTTTAGACGTTTTGTCGACTATCTAGAAAAATACACCAGGAATTAACCTGAAACTGCAGGTGTGTAAACAGTATAGCATAGGTTATATATTTCCGCGAAGATTTTTTCACGAAACCCCATAGGGGACTGTCAATAAATTGAAAAAGAACGAATATCTTTTGGATAACCCTGTAAAAACTATTGTAGCAAAGGCGTTCAAACTCGAGATTATTAATAAGTGGCTTATTGTAATATACTGTGTTCATTTTTATGAGGATAGCATGTATAATCGTAGATAAATTAAGGTTTTTATAAAAACAGTCCCAAATTTCGCCTAGTTTTTTGCTTATAATTTCCAGAGTTCTTAATACAAAAAAAAGTTCTTTTCAGAAAATATGACAAACAACATTGTACATAATACTCTGCAATCAAAATTAAAAAATAATAAAAATTGGATGAAAAATGAGCAGGTTTACTAAAAAAATTTTCACTGCGCTTGCGCAAATGCAATCGAAATATAATATGCATAATGTATTAGCTAAGTATATAGACTTATAGATATAGTTATATATAAGCAACTTTTGAGAAAGTCTCAAAAACATAGCTTGAAAATTCTGAAAATTATCTTTGATAGAATAAGCTCGAAAACCGTTGTTACCACAAAGGAGCAAAAAGATGAGGGGTTGTATCAAATATCTGTTGATTAGTGCCAAGATAGAGTACACAATATTGAACGTACTACTATATTTGGATACAACTCCTCATATTTTTGCTTCCTTTTGGGAACAACAGATTTCGAGCTTATTCTATCGACGATAATTTTCAGAATTTTCAAACTATGATTTTGATACTTTCACAAAAGTTGCTCTATATACTTAGCTAACACATTATGCTTATTATATTTTGATTGAAATCGCGCATGCGCAGTGAAACCTTTTTCAGTAAACTTGCTCATTTTGTATCCAATTTTTATTATTTTTTAATTCTGATTGCAGAGTATTATGTACAATGTTGTTTGTCATATTTTCTGAAAATAACTTTTTTTTATATTAAGAACTCTGTAAATTATAAGCAAAAAACTGGGCGAAATTTGGGACTGTTTTTATAAAAACCTTAATTTCTCTACGAGTATACATGCTATCATCATAAAAATGAACACAGTATATTACAATAAGCCACTTATTAATAATCTCGAGTTTGAACGACTTTGCTACATTAGTTTTTACAGGGTTATCCAAAAGATATTCGTTCTTTCGTATGGGGTTTCGTGAAAAAATCTTCGCGGAAATATATAACCTATACTATACTGTTTGCACACCTGCGTTTTCAGGTTACTTCCTCATGTATTTTTCTAGATAGTTAACAAAACGTCTAAAATCGCAAGTGACCGGTCACCTTTGGCAATATAGTGTATTTCAAACCGTACAAATAGGTAGACTTTTGAAAACAAAGTTGATTATTAATAATGCATATTGTTTTTCAGTCCGTACCTTTATATCTGCCACTATTTTCCGAAACAACTTGGTATTTAAGTAATTTTCTTCATCAGATCTCGGTCTATTACAATGAGGTTATAATATGAACTAACTCTGAATTTAGTAGCTATTAGTAATATTTTCATAAGTTGCAGCATACATTTGATAATGTCGCATCCAACAAATAAGTTGCTTTTAATTTCGAAAAGGTTACATAAAGACATTTTCTGTGTATAGTACGCTTTAAATTGCTCGTATTTCTGATAGCTGGTGATTAAATACAATTTTGACATATTTTGTAAGTACAGAGAAAGAAAGGGATTTAAGCAAAGAAATTCAGAATAAATGAACTAAGTGGGGTAATTAAATATTAAAACTTTGTATGAATCAACATAAAAACAAAAGAACACACAGGACACGTTTCGGATTTGAAATGTTTAACAGCCCGTCATCAGCCAAAGCAAACACGTGTCAGTAAGGGGAAAAGGACACAAATTTGTGACCTTGTCCTCTTACGGACACGTGTTTACTTTGGCTGATGACGGAATGTTAATAATTTGCAGCTCGAGACGCGTCCTGTGTGTTCTTTTGTTTTTATGGTGATTCATACAAAGTTTTAATATTTAATTGTGATTTATCGCTAGTTTTTCGGCGCTTTTTCATAAGTGGGGTAATTTTTATATATTAATGGTGAACTACTTGTACTAAACTACTTGCGTACTAAACTACTTGTATTACTGCTTGTATTAAACTACTTGTATCTGTGAATTACCACGCTATTTTACGTTGACTTTATTTGCGAATTTATTATTTGTTTTACAGAGTTTATCTTTACATACAATTCATTTTTAAAATACAGATTTTGCATTAATTTTTGAAATTTCCAATATTTAATTACAAATTTTATGATGTTAAAAATACAGATCAGCTTACTATTTGTAGTCATAAATTTATCTTCTCAGTCCTCATTATTACTTACCTTACAAATTACCTATATTTTAAAGATATTAATAATAAATCCAAATAAAATAATAAAAAAATTACATAATAAAGCAATAAATTTTAGAAGTTACCATTTTTCCATCATCAATGTAATCTACATCCGTTATGATAAAGTCAACATAAACATGAGCAGGCTCTCCTAAAAATTAAAAGAAATAATAAACATTTTTTTTTCTAAAATGATGTTTAGGGGTTTTATCAGTATAACTCAGTTTTATCCATCTTTCTTAGGGCGAGTTCAGCTCAGTGTAGCAATACATTTGTTGTATTCAACTACACAAAATTGATCACAAAATATGCAAGCGACAAGGGCGGATATAGCGGTTATTAAAAAAAGGGGGGGGGCAATATTACAAAAACATATGGATGGATATATAATATCCCTGAACAAATAATGCCTCTACAGCACATAAACAGCAACGCTCGATACGGCGGTCGGCCATTATAGGGATTTTCTCATTATAATGACCGATCGAAACATCCAAAATATGAGGGGGTTAGAATGACAGTGGAGTAAGTGAATATTTAGTAATTTGAGAAATCAAGGGTTTTGTGAAACTTATTGTATTGCCGTTGCATTAAGCGGTCCAACTTGTTTTGCCCTCTAGTGACTCCCTAAGTGATCTGTGACTTATTTGACTGTCGCACTGAACTGAAATTAATATACATTCAGTGAAAATATGGTTATCTAGATTTTAAAAATTTTTGACTTACTCCACTGTTATTCTAACCCCCTCATGTGTTACCATTCACGGATTCATTAAATCTTGCAGAAAGACCAGTCAAACCCAATATTTTATTAACAAGTCTTTCCAACTTTTCCACCAGTACAGTAATATTACAGTTATTGTCCACTCGAGATAACTTGGTCGATGACCTTGAAACTTTTGCAATGATACTGGAGAAATAGAGTTTTTAAAAGAAACAACTGGCGCAGTGAATGCATTATCAAAATAAAATCAAGATTCTGCCGAATTCTAATACAGATTCTCACCTTAATTAACAAATAAGTGCATTCATATTTGCATTACTCATCGGCCAAGTTAGTGCGAGTGGACTATGTCTGGAGCTCCAATTATCTGGATCGATGTAAGGAAAATAAAAATGACTGTTGTGGGACATATTTATAATTTATCTTTTTTATTTATAATATTTAACTGAACGGAATCCCAAGGTAATTCCACTGCTAGTTAGGTGTTTTTCACTGGAAGGTTTTAATATATTGAACGTTATACATGACGCTTAGTTATAGAGTTCGAGAAATATTTTTGAGGTATGTTATAAAAACAATATTTAATTGACGTGATACATCAAATGAAAGTGTCAGATATATTAACGCCTAGTCTCAATCACTGGTTCCTAAAATTATGAAATTTGGAAAATAGATGCACCCTTTTTAACACACGTACCCACAAAGGGATGAAATGTATTTAAAATAAAAGTAATTTAAAATTAAAAAAAAAATATTTATTTATCTTAACCTGTCTGGCGTGTAAATAAAATCTGTGGCATTATTTTTAATTTTTGAATTCTTTATTTATACACCTATACACAAAAATAACTAAAAAATATGCATCTTCATAATATATCTTTTTCTAAATATCTCACTTGGCGGTGTAGAGAAATTCACATTAAATAATTGAAAAATATTTGTATTAAATTATATTTAAATTTACAAAACAATTAGAATTATTTTGCTACTAAGACTATATTAACAAAATACATAAACGATACATAAATAATATTTTCAGCTTACCTTTTTCTGACGGAGGATGAAATTTGTCATAATTTCTAGGGAAAATGTAATCTGGCCTGAAATAACAATTGGGTCCATAAATTACTCTAAAATAAAAGTAAAACAAATAATCTAAAAAGTAAATAAAATACTCCAAGTTTAATATTGAACTGTTTAAATACATCTGTTCATGATTTAATTAAGTGAGAATCTAATCTGTATTAAGATCCAGTTGTATGGATATTTATTCCTAAAGATTAAGCCATTTTAAACTCTTTTTAACAGAGATGAAAAGTGTCTATGAATTCGGTTTGTCTATCTGTCTGTCCGTGCTCCAACTCGCGTAAATATACTCAGATCGTCATGCAATTTATATATGTTACTGAGGCTTATTGTGGCATGTTCAGTATTGAAAATGAAGTGGGCAGCACTTATAGTTTTTTTTTTACAGGGACTCTCAAAAGAATTCCATTACATTGCGGTCTATGGGGAAAATCATTTGCGGTTTATTTTAACGATGTTACACAATTTCAAACATATTGAAATTGATATATATATCACTAAGGTGCACTATAAGAGACGAATTACAGAATATGGTGTGCATAATACTTATAGTTCCTTTACAGGGATACTCAAAAGGTCTATGAAGGAAAATCATTTGCAGTTTATTTTAATAATGTTTCATTATTTCAAACATTTTTAAATTGATATTTATTACTAACGTGGATTACAAGAGGTTTGCTATAGAATATTGTGTGCACACCTTTCATCGTTCATTTACAGGGACACACAAAGGAATTCGGTTAAAGTACTGCTTATTAATAATAATTGCTGGGAGTGCTTTTTCAGTTGCTGAACGCATTTTTAAATTTAACTCATTTTTTTGTCTATTACTTGGTATGTATAAATTGTATAGATTGTATACAGGGAACCACAAAAGTTCTCGAGTATAGTTCCATTTATTGTCGGAAATTGCAGAAGGGAGAAATTTTAAACTGTGCTACTCGTTTCCTAACTGAACTAAAATTTAGCATTCTATTTAGTATATATACAAATCTGTAGATCATATACAGGTCTGCACAACAGATCTGAGATGTTTTTTCGAATATTGTTAGTAGTTCCTGAAATTGTATTTTTAAATATGTAATACGTTTTCCAAATTGTTCAGTTAGATATCATATTATACCTTACGGTAAAGATTTTCAAAATTATTTTGGAAGGGTTGGAAAGTGATACATAATCTATGCTTGACGCATAATTTATCGTTCTTGTTTAGTTGTTGTTGAGATTTTAATTTTGCTTTGGCATACTTGAATGTTTTTGTTGTAAAACGACACCAATAAATTATACTGCGCGGATGCGTATTTCCTTATAAAAATTTTTTTGTTTTCATCTGACTTTTGAAAATACCTCTGTGACAGTATGACTGATTAAAAAAAAATATATATATATATATATATTTTAGACGCTTCACATAAATTAAAAATAAAATAAAATAAAATATATAATATAACTATATATAAAATAAATAAAATATGTAATATAACATTATATATAAAATATATAATATAACGATATATAAAAATTAAAAAAAAATAACTACAGATTATTAATTTATAGAAAGCATCAAATTTCTTATTATGATAATTAATTCGAAATTTTAGAGAGATAGTAATTTTAGATTCACATACATGAGGGTAAAATTTTAAGTGTCTTAAAATATCAATTTCGGATTATTATTTTTTTTTTATTTATGATGTTATTTGCATATAAAAACAACGAATGAGTATTTATAATATTTTCTTAACATTAAGTATTTAAGATCCATAATTGACAAAGATAAATAATCAATCAATATTTACTTTATAAAATACGTTTTTTCTGTTTAAAATTGCTTTTTTCGATTTATTTTGCAGTTTGGAAGTATGTTTCATGCAAATTAATTATTTAAAAAATAATTTATGTTTGATAATAAAGCGACTTAAAATGATATGCCCGGATTTTAGTCAATATTTTTAAGTTCCGTTTTAATCGAAAATGTTACCAATATAACATTATGAGTCCAAATTCTTAGAATACAAAATAAAATAAAACAAAGTTAAAATTTTAATTGTTTCTGAAAAATGTATATCATTAACATAAAATAAAATGAATTATCAGTTTATTATTGTTTTTATTTAAATCTATAAAATAGTGCTACTGACATACACGTTAACAAAATTAAGCCAAATTTAGCATGTTACTTTAAAAATTTAGTGACATACATTTTTTAATATAGTTACTTAAAATTGTTTTGAAATTATTAACAGAGAGCTCAAAGAGCGTAGTAGTATCACCACCATAACTCACTAATGTTTGAAAAATAGTAAAAGCAAAACAGTTTTAAACAAAACAAAGCCGTTGAACGGAATCTATTCTACATTCACCCGAATAAGAAATCTTTTTAGAAAATCTTTGAATATATCAATAACTGTTTTAAAAGTTGTTATATTAGAATCAAATGTGTTCTTACCTTTCATTTGAAGTGGTTGCATTAAGAAATTGAATTATTAATGAATATATACAAAATAATATGGCATTTATTTTCCTACGGAAAAAAATACTGTTTTCTAAATTTTTGATTGTATGTACGCGCATTTTAGAAGCTCTGAAAGAAATAAAGCATTAAAGCTCTTAAGCAATGCATACGTGAAGCAAGAGTGTAAAAGTACCATAAATAAAAGTAAAGTGATTTTCTTGTGTCTTCAATTAAGTAGCTTAGCAACCATACAGATTGCTTTCTCTTCTTTAAGTGCTGACATACCATTGGTTTTTTTTTCTCTAAAGTATTATTTCTATAGTTGGGATAACGATTCAATCCTTTATTGTAAATTATTTACTATTAATTTGCATTTAAACGGAAGAAAATTATCTTAATAAAAATATTCTTTCGAAATAATAGTTTACATTTTGCCGTTTCTATTACAAAATATTCTTCGATTATACTCTTGCTTTTCACAAGGCAAAATTAGTTAAATTAGGCATTTTGGCAAAAAATAACTTAATAAACTTTTTATTTATTGAGCTGGATTTAGAAGGGAGAAATAGCGAACTACGACTCCGACTACAAAATTTCACAACTTTCCACCGAATTCTTACCTTTTTATTTTTAATTTGAAATTATTTTACGATGTGGAATTTTTTTAATGAAATTAACTAGAATATGTCAATTTTCGCGCGAAAAAACTATTCAATGAAATGTAATGAGATTTTCTCTTTAAAGGGATATAGATGATCAACTTTTATAAAATCTGTTTTTATTTTATTTTAAACAATCCGAATCAGTACTTACAAAAAGTGAACTCTTGTTATCTTCCTTTTCTAAGCTAAAAAAATCCAATAAATCGTATGCTTTCAATAAAATTGAGTTTTTTTAAACGGAATAAGTGTGCTAAAGCAGGAAAAGTAATTTTTAACACACACACACACACACACACACACACACACACACACAAATAAATAAATAAATAAATAAAATGGACTTCATTCGAAAGTTCTTAACGGCGTCAAAGCGAAGTCCGACCCACACCCACAGAAAAGTTTTGTTGAATCAACAAAAATGTTGATGGCTGAACAAAACTTTCCGTTTAAATATGTGTCAATGGAAATTTTGTTTGAATCAACAAAAATTTTTTTTTTTGCAATTCCTACAAAAAAATGTTGTATCGTCAGCAAAAAAATGTTTTGTTAATTCAAGTAAAATGGTCCAATTTTACTTGAATTAACAAAATTCTTTTGTTGCAAGTTTTCTCAAAATAAATATAATTATCTGTTACTTTAAGAGTTCTTTTTAGTTTCGGCAACAAAAACTTTTGTTTAAAGAACAATTGTTTTGTGTATTTTTAAGAATTTTCTTTGTTTTAACAACAAATGGTATTTTGTTAAAGAAACAATTATAATATTTACTTAAAAAATATTTTTTGTTTTGATAACTTAACTACTTTTTTAGGTAATTTTTAATTAATTTTCATCAATGAATTACGCTTGTAATCCTTGAACAATAACAAGTGAATTTTTGTCCTGCTTTTTTCCCGGCGTAAACCGACAGATTGAACAACGTCCAAATATGGGAATCGAACCCGGGTCCTCAGAATAACGCTCTGAGGCTGTACCACTGAGATGTAAGGAACAATGTCCCAACTCGGCATTTCTCACTCTTATATATGTCGGACCGGCTGCAACCGCAGCTCAAGATGGAAATGTCATCATGAGTATGCAAATTTCTGCGGCAAACATGAGACGACAATACAAAGCCCATTATACGGCAACACATAGTTAATTTTTAATTCATTTTCAGCAGTGAATTACGCTTGTAAAAATCAGGATGAAAATTCACTGGTTAATTATTCAAGGATTGAGACATTTTTCACTCTCTCGGTTTACGCTTAAAAAAAGCAGGATAAAATTTCACTGGTTATTATACAGGAATTACAAGTGTAATTCACTGCTGAAAATGAATTAAAAATTAATCCGTGCATTAGTTCTTGAGATATAGTTATAGTGAAAATCATGAAAAAAGTTGCATAGCAGCGCCACCTGTTGGGCTATATATAGCAAAACGTAATCAGCCTCTAGGTTTGTTTAGGTCTAACAGAATCTGAAGTTTGATGAAATTCTCTGCAATAGTTCT
Source organism: Maratus michaelseni (assembly GCA_963931845.1). Taxonomy (NCBI): domain Eukaryota; kingdom Metazoa; phylum Arthropoda; class Arachnida; order Araneae; family Salticidae; genus Maratus; species Maratus michaelseni. The sequence goes on along the minus strand of OZ007592.1, from coordinate 77,498,373 downwards.
TGAGATATAGCTATCGTAAAAATCATGAAAAAAGTAGCATAGCAGCATTACTTGTTGGAATATCTACACCAAAACATAATCAGCTTCTATTTATGTGAAGGTCGAAATCAATCTGTAGTTTGATGTAAATCAGTGCATTAGTTCTTGAGATAGAGCTATTGCAGAAACCGCGAAAATTGCAACATAGCAGCGCCACCTGTTGCGCGATTTACTCCAAAAACTAATCAGCACCAATTTATATCAGGAAGTAACTGAATATAAAGTTTCATTAAATTCCGTGCATTAGTTCTTGAAATAGAGCGCACACAAAATTTTTGTCACATACAGACAGACAGACAGAGTCATAGACAGTCATTTTCTAAAAACAGTCAAATCATGTTCAGGACCTGATAAAATCCGTCGGTAACCGGAAGTCGAAATTTTCATGAATCCAATTCTTTCTTCTTGTAAAGATAGAAGAAAGTAATAAATGGGAGAGGGGGATTTTTAAAACTACCTTGGTCCGTCCCAATTAAAAAAGTTTTAATTATTCAAAAATTATGTTAATACTTTAATCATATAGCTATATATGTCATATAATCTATATATGTCAAACACACCAAGTTACGTGAGAGAGTTATGGCTACTACACAACAATTTAAATTTTGCAAAAAACAACAATATTTTTGCTGGAATTACAAATTTAAATTACAAAATTTTTGCAAAATTAAAAAAACATTTTTGTTAATTCAAGTAAAAGTGGTGAAATTTTGTTAATATTTTGTAAGAGTGTTAACAATATTTTCTTGTCCATGCAACAAAACCAATTTTTTACCTTAACTAAAAATTTTGCTTGAAACAACCAAAATGTACTCAACCAAACATGTTTTGTAGTTTCAATCAATTCCTTTTTCTGGGTGCAAACTCAACGCACTTCCACACAAACCCGACCTGAAATCCGAAATGAAAGAACATTAATGCATATTGTAATGCAATTATAAAAACAAATACTCTGTAATTATACCTCTAATATCAGTTATATATTTTATGTAGAAACAATATCATACATATACTCATTTATATTCAAATATATATTTTGTCATCTTAAACAATATTGTTGACTGTTAAAGAAAAGAAAAAAAAACAGCGGGTACATTGTAAACCTGACTTGCAAAACCAACCTCAAGTCGCTCCGAACGCGAAACAAATAGAGCCAATCCGACTCGATCTTAGGCCAAAATGAGAAAAATTATTTCCGACCCGAACAGCGCGTCGCGTCGTGATCGAGTGAAATCGGGTTACCGACTTTATGCGGGACTTGATCCACATTCATTTTAAATTTCATTGTTGGCAATATGACTTATTTTGACGCGTAACAGGGGACGATGTATGAAACTTTCCAATCATCCACAATCATCTGTTCAAAGGTTATAACTGAAAAAAAAAAACACAAACGTATTGTATAACCTCTTTCGTTGAAAGCCGGTTAACAACATAAAATTTGGTTTGTGCACTTAAAATTATCAATAGAAAAAAATTGTTGCTCCACGCAATAGCTGCAAAATAATAATAATAAAAAACTAAAAAAAAAAAAACTAAAAATGCAGGTTCGTGGAACATTGTTCGATTATCTATTCTTGTTCCACGTGCCTAAGTTACAACCGTTACAGCTGAAGCTCAATAGCGAATAAAGCGCTTTCTTAGGGTTTTTTTTTATGAAAAATATTCTATTATATATATATATATATACATATATATCTTACATACCATCCCAGTGTTCATTCAACTTTGTATTTTGTTTTTAGTTTTGCAAGTATTGATAATTATTTTTAAATTAAAGTAACTTCACATCATTTACATACCTGTTTCTTTATTGCTGCTTCCCTGCCGCATTTGCTGAAGACTTGCAAACATATTAGACTGGGAGGCGGCAGCACAGACAATCACCTCATCGAGTTCACGGCTGAAATTCCAGAATTAGTTAAAACTCGATTCGCATATTAAAACGCAATCGGTCTGCCAAGTCATATCTTGGTGGAAAACACGTAAAAAACTGATTTTAGCGGTTGACTCGTAGGTTTACCATTGTGTTTTCCTGCATCCAGTTCAACATGTTTTCATACTTTTGAGTGCAGGAAAACACAATGGTAAAACTACGAGTCAACCGCTAAAATTGGGTTTTCACGTGTTTTCCACCAAGATATGACTTGGCAGACCGATTGCGTTTTAATATGCGAGTCGAGTTTTAACTAATTCTAGAGTTTCAGCCGTGAACTCGATGAGGTGATTGTCTATACTGCCGCCTCCCGGTCTATATGCCTCATAATGCACGCATCTATTTTTGCTCAAAATCTATGTACTCGCATGTTGCTAATAGTTTATTATAGCAGTTCACAAACTTTATTGTTGAGCGACACACATTGAAGTTTCAAAGATGTTCTGCTACTTACGTATTATGTAGGTATATACATCCTTTTGTATAAGATATCCTTAAAGAAAAGATGTCTTTGGGAGAAAGTATGCACACGAGAAATTTAATAGGTAATACTAATGTCAGAGGGAAGTTATCAAAACCTTTTACTATTTAAAAAGGATTATTAGTGAACTAGGCGCTCTGAACTCTGTGTCCTTCGTTCTTCGAATCTCAGACTTTTTTGTCTCTCTGTCAGTCTGTCTGTCTCTCTATCGATATGTCTGCCTGTCTATCTATCTGTCTTCCTGTGATTCAATCATTCATTCATTCATTTTCATTCATTCATTGATTCATTCATTCTCATTAATTCCTTTTCATTCAGTCATTCAGTCATTCATTCACTTTCATTCATTCATTTTCGATCATTAATTCATATATTTTCATTTCTTCATTCCGTTTCATTCATTCCTTTTCATTAATTTCCATTCCTTCATTCCTCCATTTTCATTGATTCACACATTGGTTTTCACTCATTCATTCATTCATTGATATTTTTATTCACTGATTCATTCACACCTTCATCCACTCATTTTAATTCATTCATCCATACATTTATTTTCAATCATTCATTCATTCTGTCTTTTGTCTCTTTATCTGTGTCTGTTTATCTTTGTGTTATCATGGTGGTTAAACTTTGTTTCCACCAATTAATGAATCAAGAACAAATTTGCAACGCGCAAGTCTGCTGACAGTCTAGTGATTGGTGCACGAAGGGTGCCGAACTTCGTAGAATATACAGTAAAACCCGGATATAATACTTTTCTGCGGGACCGGGCTAGAAGGGCCTTAAAAGCGGGAAACCGTTAAATGCCGGAGAAGATTTTCGGCATTTTAAAATTGAGAATATTAGATTATCTGCTTTAAATAATGCGGGGAATCATTTTTGTGTATTATATAAAATATAAATTCCACAGCATATGTACAAAAACGTTTCCTTCATTTAAAATATCAGAAATTTACATAAATATAGTGTTTACAGTGTGTATTATTATTTCAAATCAGAATAAGTAAAAGAATTGTTAGCATTAAAGCAAAAGGTACAAAATATATTTAACATTTCTAACAGGAACCTTTATCCTTATATGAAACATAAAATAAAATTATGAAAGAAACTAATAATAATATTTTGTTAAAAAAATGTAACATCTGTATTCTTGAGCACCACTATGAGGACTATAAACTTTCACTTACTGTTTATTCTGTTTTAGAGAAAAACTCTTCGAGTTTCGTCTGACGGGTGGACGAACGACCGCATGAAAGAGCGATTTCTGCTTTATTTATGTGTCTTAATATATCTTCATGTGAAACGGAAGTATCTACTGAAGCGGTATATAGGCGGATAGTACTAAAAGCTTCCATTACTTCAGCTATTGTTGGAATGCGCTCTTGAACATCACCGTCAGCAACTTCATCAGGGTCCTCTTCTGCGGCATCCTGTATAGTGTCCCTTATGATGGCGTCAATGCTCCTAATGTTGCTTGTGATAACGTCTTTATTAATGTTAAGATAGTTCAGAAAGCTGTCTGCGTTTTCTGCAAGATGCTCGCAAACAGCTTGCCAGTCCTCGTCCTCTATAGGATCCGACCCCTCTTTAGCCGCATCCAAATCACTGTCGGCGTCCGTTATGAAGCCTGCCTTTTTAAAGGAGTTTTGAATTATTTTAGGTTCGATTGCATCCCAAGCAGCGCTAAGGTAGTTCATGGCGTCGAGAAAAGTTACAGAAGATCGACTACATTTAATTTCCATTTCATGCAGAAATCGTTTCAGTAAACGTTTGCGATAATGTTGTTTTAAAACCTTTATGATCCCTTGATCCATCGGTTGAAGTACGCTTGTGGTGTTGGCAGGTAAAAATTCCAGACAGACGTTTGAAATATCTGGTATTTCTTGGGGATGCGCTGCGCAATTGTCTACGAACAGTATGAAATGCCTATTTTGTTTCCGCATCTCAACATCAAAATCAGAAATATATTTAATGAACTGGGTACCCGTCATCCAAGCCTTATGTTGATGTGCATAGCCACAGGGCAGTCGTTTGATTTTCTTGAAACAGTGAGGTTTGGCCGATTTTCCAATCACCAGAGGCTTGCATTTGTCGCTTTCATCGGCGTTGGAACAAACCAGCACAGTCACACGATCTTTACTGAGCTTCCTTCCTTGGCACTGATCATCTTTTAACGTTAAGGATTTATCAGGCATCGCTTTAAAAAATAAGCCAAATTCGTCGGCGTTATAAACATCAGAACTGGCATAGTTTTTGATAAGCTTTGCAAGACTGTTTGTTTTCCAAAAATCTGCATCTTCTAGGTTCACGGCAGTGAATTCTCCGCAAATCTTCTTGTACACAATGCCGTGGTGGGTTCGAAATCGGTCTAACCACCCATTAGAAGGAGTAAAATCTTCAATTGCTAGCTTTTGAGCTACTTCTGCAGCTTTTTCTTTAACCATGGATCCGCTGATAGGTATGTTACAGTGTGTTGACTCAAGAAACCTGTCGTACATAAATCTTCATATTTCCCAGTTTTCACTCTCTTTTTCTTTGAGCCACCAATCGCAGCATTTTTTTCAATATCTTTTCTGTTTTGAAGAAGAGTCCGAAGAGACGACGGTGAGATATTCATAGATAACGCAAAATCTTCCTGGCTCAGAATAGGTGATTTTTTATGATATTTCTTTAGAATTTCTAATTTTTTCGAAAGTGTCGGCGTCTTTCTTTTCAAACTCTTAGCTTCCATGTTGCACCCAATTTGGAGTCGGCAGCGACACTACTTACTTATGTTTAAATGAATAAAGTGAAAACAGTTTGTGTGAAGTAAGAGACAGACAGGTGCTGTTGAGATGGACGGCATAAATTCTTTTGTTTTCTTTGATCAATCCTTAAAAGGAGACCAATGAGCAAAGAGCAATATGCTGCTCCGGCTGATTTTTATTTTATTTTATGTTATTTATTTTTTTATTATTATTTTTTTAACATAGTCTTTGGGCGTTGGCTGGCTGCCAATTCCACGTATCCCCTTTCTCTTTGTACGGGCGAGAAAATGAGATCTCCGGATGTAAACCAAAGTACCAAAGCGTAATATCTGGGATTTCTTGGTTCAAAGGACCAATAAAAAGCGCGTTAAAAACGGGAAAGCGTTAAATGTGGAAGCGTTAAAAGCGAGGAATTTTTACATTGTTCTTATGGGTATGGTTCAAGGGATCGGGACAAATGAGCGTGAAAAGCGGGAAAGCGGTATAAGTGGTGAGCGTTATATCCGAGTTTTACTGTATATAAATTTACACACTTAAACATACCGGGTGAGCTAAAATGACTGACTGATTTTAAAATTCAATAACTTACAAACGGTGACAGATATTAAAAAAATTCTTGCAGGATAATAATTTATGATGTCAGGAATTTTTTTACTGCGATTCCCGGTTTCAGCTTCAAATAGCAGCTATAGATGGCTCTGAAAGCAATAGGCGCTCAATCGAAGTCAAAACTGAAAGCACCCAGTATTGATACAGCGCCTAGAATACATAGTGTGGAAACCGGCTACAAAATAGTACTAAAAAATTGTATCCAATAAATGTACAACGTTGCTGAAAATATTAGGATGGGTTCGCAGCGCCATCTGCTAGCTCTTGACATTGTATTAGAATGTTTCGGCTGGTGGTAAGTATTTTAAATACTTAAATTATATCATTTTCTCCTCTGACTTAGTGATTTTTATAAGTTTTTTTTTAAATCATGAAAGCATGGCTAAAAAACGTGATACGCATTTTTTTTGTCTCTGGTTGCAACATTATCGTAGGCTTCGTAGGAGCACCGTTGCACATTTATAGGCTACAACTTTTTAGCACTTTTTAAAGCATTACACCATTTGCCGGTTTCCACACTATGTATTCTAGGCGCTGTAGTATTGATGCCAAAGAAGGAGGTTTAATACATGGAGTGAGTCAGAATCGGGCCTTAACAACAAGATTGTATTGGTGAATGAGACCCACTTCATGCATTCAATCTCCTTGTTTGGCACTCATGCTGGATATTTCAGTTTTTGCCTTGATTGAGCGTTTCTTGCTCGGAGCGCCATCTATTGCTGGTAATTCGAACTAAAATCAGGAGTCGCAGTAAAAAAAAAAACTCATGACATCTTACATAACCCACATGCAAGAATTTTTTAATGTCGGTCACCGTTTGCAAGTTATTGAATTTAAAAATCAGTCTGTTCATTTTAGGACACTATCTGATTCAGAAAAAATAGCTTGATGTCGTAGAACAAACACATGGGAGGTCGTCTTTCTGTCTGGTCGATGACAATTTTTTTCTTCTGAGCTACCTGATTATCAGATTATTATATATATATATATTTTTTTAATGAAAAATGTTGTTTTTCATTTGTCTAATATTATAATGGTTTTTGTTTAAAAATTTGATGTCAATTTGTTTTTCAAAACCCTCCAAAATGTATCTTAATTTAACGAACGTTACACCGTCACTCCCCCTTAACTTTAAAGCAACATGCTTCGCGTGATATAAATTGAAACTAGTTTTTAAGAATCTACTTTAAAAATATTATTTGTTTTAGATACTTCGATTTAAAATAAAACAGATGTTTACTTTTTGGTCAATATTTTTGTAAACATATGTTCTAAAGAATTCTTTTTGTAATCATTTTAGTACTTTATTTCTTTACTAGCAAGCTACGCCCGCTACGCTGGTCAATTTCTCTTAACAAACTTTAATCAAACAAAATATTGACATTTCATAATTCACTCTTATATTTTAACAGAATAATAAGACTACTATAGTTTATGACTCGTGCCAATATACACGTCAGGACACGTCGCCCTTATCATTATCTATTTACGCATGAAGGTTTCGCTATGGTACTCCATTGTGAAAATTGGTAATTTTTGAAATTCAATATTTGAAAAACGACATAATCATTAGATTTGAAATTTATATCAAGAAAAATACAATTTTTTACCTTTCAAACGCAGTTTGTCTAACAATTTTCTGACAAATAATTTTCGAGCTATTATTTTTTTCAGTATCTTCAAAGGTTTCATTTTCCGAGATTAATCTGTGGCAACAATTAGCGAAAAACCCAGTCGTCAGCATCGCATAGTTTTTTATTAAAGAGGCTGTTGGAGCAGGGATTGTCACCATCACTTTTGAAATCGGTTCTGGGCCATTCCATTGTGACGGGTGTGACATCCAGACACAATTTTAAGAGTTTATATCTATATTTTGGGAAATAAATTAGCTAATAAATCCCTGAAAAGTATTTTAATTATGTTTTTCCATGCATATGCTTGGATAATTGTGCAAATATATAACTTCAATAGCTTTCAATATTTAAAAAACAAAAATTTTAAACTTGTGACGGGTGTGACTCTCTCGGGACAAGAGTTTTTACTTGCATACACATTTGTTAAAATTCCTGTGAATATTTAACTGTTTTATTATTAAAACAATTTTTTTCTAAAGAATGAGATTCAACTTAAACTTAATTTTCATAATAAATTTTAATTATTTTAATGTATAAGAATTTTTTTCCTGCTGTGACGGGTGTGACATTGTGCAAAGTGTACTATTTGAAAGTTGTTTACCAAAGAAATACGGTGATCAGTATAGACAGTAAACTCAACAATAGTAAATATACAAAAGAAATTTAATAAAACTAACATATTTATGCAGTTAGTTTAAAATTGGTAGTGCCCCCTACTCGTTATAAGTGATGGGGGGGGGGCTATTTTTTTACAATAACAGAATTTTTTTTTATTGAGATGTCATCTTCCTCTGGGAAAATCCAGTGTGGCCCACTGACTTGCGTGTATTTTAAGCTTATTTCTTCCTTACGGAAGTTGATATTCAAGACATTAGCATAGTACAAGCTATTACGGTTTTTGCTACTGGACAGGGAAACCAAAAGATAATCACCAATATCCAGACAAAATTTTAAGAGTTTATATCTATATTTTGGGAAATAAGTTAGGTAATAAATCCCTGAAAAGTATTTTAATTATGTTTTTCCATGCATATGCTTGGATAATTGGGCAAATATATAACTTCAATAGCTTTCAATATTTAAAAATATAATATATTCTTATAATGATAATCCATTAATGCAGTTGTGACGGGTGTGTTGACATCCAGACATATTTGTTTGATGTTACAAAGGTTTCTGGTAATTTCGTTCAGAGACTACGCCATATTATTGCTGCGCATGGTTAAATTAAGTATCATGATTAAATCTGATATTTTCAAAATCTTTCTGGGGAGGGGGGGGAGAATCACAATTAGCAGTGACTGCCACTTCCCTCAGAGTTGATTTGGCACTCTTTCCCATCAAAAGGATAGTACTATCACTACTTACTTTAAAGTGGTGATAAGACTTGATGCCTTCCCATTTTCTGTCAGTATTTGTTTAGTTTCTAGTATTTTCACTGCTGAGACATACAATGCCTTTATTGCACCAATCTCCTGAGCACATTTAAAAAAATCTAAAGCAGAATTAACTTAAAAGTAAGTAAGTTGCTACCAACTCACAATTTGCTAAAATAATTCAAATATATATTTCCTGATTTATCTTCTTTATTTTGGCTAATTGGCCTTAATATGTTCAGAAACAAGAATGATTCAAACTGACACTTCATTTAAAAAATATTTAAATATATTTCAAAACAATTTAAAATGTTATCATACCTGTCACAAGAATTTTGCCAACCCGTCAAAAGGATTTTTTCACACCCGTCACCCTAAAATTTCACACAAAATAAAAATTTACTGAATTTTTAACATTTTGTAGTTATTCAGACTTGCAATAGTTAGACTTTCCGAAAGTTCCATGTATTTTTATGGAAAAATGCATTTTGTATTATAACTTAAGCATCTTTTTTGTGACGGGTGTGACAGAGAGACAGTGTAAATATATTTGTATTAAAAATCGGGACTTTTAAATTTTTTTGAAAAATTAAGTGTTTCAAAAGCTACACAAAGGTCACAAATAGTAATATATGCTCATATATGGAAAATGCTGCTGTTTTAAATATTGCTTCTGGCAGAATGAAAATACCCTAATTTACAGGCTGAAAGTTTTTCAAATTTTTCCAAATTTGAGCCTAGATAAATTATAAAAAAAATATTTTTAGAGCTTAGTTCTCTGTAATTTCATATGCGTCATATTGTTACCTTTAATTTGATATATTATTTGTAGTAATAAAAGACATTTGAAATTTCAACCCACATGTCCACTTTTTCATAGAAATGCCATTCTGTAGTTCCAGAGATTCCATAAAAATTGTAATTTAGAATGATTTTAGAACTCTTTTCACTCATTTGATCCTTTTAAATTTCGATTTTTTTTTCTTATTCTTAGAGAGCATTTACATTTTATAAGTAACTACAATGCTAAATTTCAAATTTCTAGCTCCTTCGGAATACAAAAAAACGCAATTTTAGAACGTTTTTCGCTCCTGCACACCCCTGGGATTAGTGGCACCGACATAAAATATAACCTATGTTGGAGCAGGTATTGTCACCATCAATTTGCCATCATCACTTTTGAAATCGGTTCTGTAGTTCCAGATATTCCATAGAAATTGTAATTTAGAATGTTTTTAGAACGCTTTTCGCTTATTTCATCCTTTTAAATTTCGAATTTTTTTTTAAATTTGTTCTTAGAGAGCATTTACATCTTATAAGTAGCTACAATGATAAATTTCAAATTTCTAGCTCCTTCGGTATACAAAAAATCGCAATTTTAGAACTTTTTTCGCTCCGGCACCCCCTTGGGGTCAGTGGCACAGACATAAAATATAGCCTATGTTGGAGCAGAGGTTGTCACCATCAATTTGCCACCATCACTTTTGAAATCGGTTCGGTGGTTCCAGAGATTACCCCCTACAAACAAAGAAACAAACAAACTAACAAACAAACAAACAATCTTTACTCCTTTATAATATTAGTATAGATATAATATACCTTTATTATTTATTACATAAAAAATACAGCCAATAAAATACTGAAAATAGAGAAAATAAAAATGGAAAGAATTTTCTGCAAATTTTATCAAGATTTTTATTTCCTTTGAATTTTTTAATTATGCTTTTCTTAATCTCTGTATGTTTTACACCTCGTTTTTCAAGTCCTTTTGGTTTTCTTGGTTTCAGAATGCGTATTTTAGAGTCTGAGCTTCTATTCCTTCTTGATTGGAACGAGTCATGGGAATCTGGTGGCTGTAAATAAAGATAGGTTGAATTCATAAACTGAAAAGCAATGGGGTCTCAGGACTCTTAAAATTGGAAAAAATGATAAAAAATGACCATTTTTAACATTTGATATCTTCAAATGTATATAATTTAAAAAAACAATTTTCATTGGGATGAAAATATAGAAGCGTGTTCTTTCATTTCACATATTTAGAAAGTTAAAAGACGCAGAATTAATATTTATAGGGGGCTTGCTTCAAACTGTCAGACATTTGTCGAGCATAAAATTGACATGACAGCTTACGCGCACGATTACAAAATAATTTTTGCATCTAGAATAAAAATTTTGGAGCCTAATTATAGTTCATATTGTAATAATTACACTGAACCTAAATAAATTTGTATTTAAAGCATTTTTATATTTTTAATGCAAAGTTGTGTTGAGCTAATACAAATTTGTTAAATTTTCAACAATATTATCACTTAAAAAAAAAAATATTTTTAATAAGAAAAAAGAAATTTTAGGTTCAATTTATGTAGACTAACATAACACATATTTTCGGAAAATTTCATGAAAAAAGATTGATAAGCTTTTGAGATATCATGCGCGTTATGCCCAAAAACATCATTTTGAGAAAAATTATGTTTTGTTTCAGCTTTGAGTATGCTTCATCTTTGTGTGGGTATAATTCTAAAAGTCATAACGTCTGTTTTAATGGGAATTTCAAGAAAACATTTACACTAAAATGTTCAGAAAAGATAGGAGTTTAATATATAAAAAAATTAAAAATTGGAAAATTTTGAAGGTTTAAGAGTCCTGAGACCCCTTAATAAATACACATTTCTAGGAATATAAATTTTTAGTCATAGCATAAAAACAATGTATAACTTATTATCTATTAAATGCTTTTCTTGAATTTGACATAAATAAAATTTGAACACCAAAAAAATTTCGTTAAAATATTTAATACTAAGGAACTTCTTTTAATTTATGGAAAAATAATTCGTTTATTACTAAAACTAGTGTAAATGCCCGTCCTAGGACGGTGGGTAAAAATCATGGTTTACACTTAAAATTTGAAATAACTGATTTGAAATAGCTTCTATTCCTTCTTGATTGGAAGGAGTCATGGGAATCTGGTGGTTGTAAATAAAGATAAGTTGAATTTATAGGCTAAAAACAATTAATAAATGCACATTTCTAAGAATATAAATTTTTAGTCATTTCATAGAAACAATATATAACTTATTATCTATTAAATGCTCTACTTGATTTTGACATCGCGAACACATTGTTTCAGAATACGTTTATTACTAAAACTATTGTAAATGCCCATCCTATGACGGCGGGTAAAAATCATGATTTTCACTTACAATTTGAAATAACTGATAAAAATATTCAGATACAATTCATGGACAATAACGTTTCACGGCCGTTTTCCTTAAGGTGGTTCCCAACTGACTTGCTCAACACCGCGAAACACTCTGATACAATTTCTGACTCATTTTTTAAACGCAAAGGCATGAAATTGCAGGCCTGATTTTTGAAGGGATTTGGAATCGAAAATAGTTTTCCATTTTTTTTATAAATAAATTACTTATTGAGTTATAAGCGATTAGATTTTCTCCTTTCTCGCGCTGAAGTATCGAGAATTTGTTTCAAAACGTTGACTTTGACAGTGTTTTCTGAAATATCTTCTGCCTTTATCAAAAAATGGCAATCCTGTTTCAATTACAAAGTTTCTGGATAACAAAACCTATCCATTTCAAGCGTTTCTGAAGAAAAATGAATTAAAAATGTGTCTGAAATTAGCCTCTTTGGATTTGAGGACAGCCTTAAATTCAGGTTCAATGCCTTATTAATGCATGCGTCTTTGGGGTTTTAACAACAGATTTGCTAAATCTGATTTAAATAAGATGACAAAACAGAGGATAAATTACAGATCTACCTTAAATAATAAAGAAAAACAGATATAGATTGAATGAAATATCGATACAAATTGCTTTTGCAAGAAATATAAGCATGTTAATTGTATTTTTTTTTTAAAAATCTGAAATCTTTATTTCAGTTCTTCAGTAAGAATGAGCTCTGTGGACCTGATTATTTGTGGAAATTCTAATATACATGTACGCACACACGTATATATGTATATGGAATATATTTAAAAATAACGAAAATGAATTCAAAGAACCCCAAAATATTAAAATATTCCAATATTTCCATAATCGTGTTTTTATTCCGATTGAATATGTTTCTCAAACTCATATATATTCACTTGCTGACCTCATATTCATCTTCTATATGTACTTTCTCATATTTATGCTCCTTGTATTATTGAGAACTCTTTGCATATCTGTTATACTTCCAATATGACGTCATATTCATCTTTTTTTCATTCTTGAAACTTTTTATTTCATTTCATTTTTCACGTGGAAATCTTTTAATAGAAAATTAATTGTTGTGGAAAGAATTTTACTTAGGATTTTTAATTGTTGGCAGTTGCTATAACGAAAAATGTTTAAATTTGATAAGAAATTGCTATTAGATGAATAGGTTCTGCCAGGAATCGTCACCTCACTTGCGTATTATATGAATAGATAAATGCAAATATAGTATAAAAGTTTAAAAAAATTAAAAGTATCAATATGTTAAAACACATACCAGTGATAGTTTTAATGTTTTAAGACTTTTATATTATATTTGTACCTATTTTAGTAATAAATTAATTGTAAATTAATGTGTTCACGTTGTTTATTTTGATGTATTAAGGTGAATAGGACATTTTCAACATAATATGTGCAATTACTGTATGTATTTATTCTAATTTATGGTAACAGTTTTACTTCTAGTAGATGAAAAACTACATTCGAAAGGTTATATTTTATATCATTAAAAACTAAAATTCTAAATTTTAAAAATACAAGAAAGATTTTCGTGCTTCAATCTCGATAGCTTTTGTCAAATTTGCAAAAACAAACAAACAAACAATAAATATACTTTTTTTATGGAACAGAATAATTTGAAAATCTTATTAAATTTCTCAACCGATAAATCAACAATGTATTGTGTGCCTGTTGCTATGTTTGGAATGATAAACGTAAGACAAGTGAACTAAAAACATAAAATACAAGATAAATCATAAGTATTTTCGCATGAAAAATACTATCCTATATGATAATATTTAAAATTTAGAATATATTGTTCATGAAATCGTGAAGTAAATGTTTATTCTTGTATTTTAAGTTCTACATTCGAAAGAGTAGATAATTATAGCAAAAGCAATGGATATTGCTTTGAATTTTAATAAATTATTTGACTCGTCAAACATTGCAATACTGTATACAAGTGTTTAAGAGGTAACATCATTTTTTAGGCAACACCATTTTCGCTAAGTTAAATCCACAATGTCACATGTTATCGATTGTGGCTCGCAGATAGTGCAACCTATTAAATTAGGGAAAAACCACTGGGAAACACTCAAATCAAATGGTTGGAGAAGGAAGACAAACAACAATAAACTGATGATGCCTCAAAGAGAAGTTGGCGAAGATATCTTTTAACATTTTAAAGATTTCTACGAACATTTAACAACGAATATGGATTTTTATCAACATCAACAGACTGTTTGTAAGGCTGACTTCTCCAGTTTGGAGGGACGTTATGTATTTTAAATAACGTCTACATGGTTTTTATATAGGAAAATGTTTTAATGTCTGATAAAATAGGTAAATACTAAGAAAAATTGCATAATGGAATACATTATCGTAAGTTACTTATAAACTATATACATAATATACAGTAAAACCTCTAGATAATAGACACCTCAGGACCACATGAAATTTTTCCGCTATTCAGAGATAAAAACATACACATATATATGTATTCAGGATTGAAAATGTATCCTCGAAATAGATGTTCACTATTCGCGAGTGATTATGCAATATATACTCATTACTAACATACTCATTTACGAACAAAAAGTAAGTCACTACATGTAAAAAAATAATTTTAATAGGAGCATTTATGATTTGAAAAGTCGTGTGTCGTTTCAAAATTACATACTTATATTTTATGGCTAAAATATTTCATCAGAATTGCAATCTCATATCAACCCTAAACAAAGTATTATTTTTCTTACTTGGCGAACTAAGATGAGAAACTGATAAGCAAAAGCAAATTCCACCAAGACGCTGAAAACTGTCATGAGACATCCAAATAACCAAACATCCATAGCTGTCATATAGCTTATTGGAGGTAAACCGCCATGAGCTTGAACGATTTGAGTTGTCAACGTCAATAAAGAAGTGACTCCAAGCGTAATTCTAGCAGGAGCAGATTCAACGTCCACCCAGAACGAAATCCAAGATAGTAACACTACGAGCGTACTGGGAACATACACATTAAAAATTACACTACTGAGTCTTCGTGAAAAAGTGAATTTCCCAAGCAGAACCGTGAAATTTCCTAAAACAAAGTAATAAAAGAAATATAGAATATCAAATATTACTAAGCTTTTAGTTAAATATATGGTACACAAATGAACTATTCTTGTTATAAAAAAACGATTTAATAACCTTATGGAATACTAAAACTTTATGATTTAGGTAAAATCATTGATATTTCTTACCATCTGGCCACATTTCACATTCTTTATCTGGCAATAATTCCGTTAACTCATATTTTAAGAGGTAGACTTTGTTTTGAAACGTAATACTCTTCCCCGTTTTTTCAGCCGTATTTTTTTCTTCTGACCAGTGAAGAAGAACTTCAGCATCGGCATAGAAAACTACAAATAGAATGGATACAAGTCGTTGTTTTAGAAACATTTAAAACAGTTTAAAATATTTACATGTTATACATTAGAATACTGGACACCTTTACAGAAAAACGTTTATAAACTTTGAAAAACCCATCTCTAAATTACAATGTTAGACATTGTTTTTGTATTCTAATCAATAGACGTTATAATGTTATGTATCGTAACTTGGGAACTTACAAGGACGATCTCAATAAATACATAATCAGAAAAAATTGAAAATCATGTACTGAATATTCTTCACATGACGAAAGTTTTATGAAAAATATTCCTGCGGTATTTCTATGTATTGTCTGTAAAAAGTAACGGTAATTTCGTTCTTTCTTCCGGTGCGAGACAGCATGAAATTTCGCTACGTACACTGTTATTATAAATATTCGTTATGAAAAACTTTTTCTTCTTTTAAAGCTGAACTATTTTAAATAATTTTAACTGAAATAAGTACGTTTTTATAACTACAGTTTTGTTATACTTATATATAGGTATATATAAAGAAATTTAACGATCGTATTATACGAATTAGAACAAAATTTAAAGGGATTAAAATTGTTTCAAACTCTAAATTAAGGACCGATTCTGAGCACTGTTAATTCCATGGAAGTAAGAACCTATAACTGGAAGGATAACGTCAATACCGTACCATAAGCGGCTTTCTACCTGAACGTTGCCACTATGTTTGAGCCTGTGGAGTATTAATCCCAGAATTCATAGCGGGATAGGGGGATAGTATGGCTCGTTTAACGCTGTTTGGCTCCTTTCTCGCTTTACATTTACTACTTTTTTATTTTAGAGTTAGTTCGTACTCAGATTAAATATAGAATTAGTATTCCGAGTTCATCGATAGCTCATTTCTCCTTTTCTCTCGGCGAATTGTTGATTCAGATATTTTAATGTTTATTAGCGAATCATTCTAAACTTTAACAGTTTGATAATGAGAATTAAAAAGATATTAAAGGGTTAAATACTTTTTTATAATAGTTATTTAACTTGATCGATATTTGTATTTATTATTTTGTTAAAATGATGCATTTGTTTTTAATTCTAGAGATATTTTAACCTTTTTGTAATTTGTTTAAATGTGTAATGTTTCGTTCAAGCTTTATTTCAAATTAAAAAAAAATATTTTAACTTTATTAGCTCAATTATTGATCTAAAATACATTTACAAAATGCCATTATTAATAGCAAGCATTTTTTTCTTATATCAGCAAATAGTTGCTTTAATTAGAAAAGAAAAAAAAGTATGGAATTTTCTAAAACTTTACATTTCCCTAAATTGCTCAAAACAAATATATATTTTTTAAATGCTTGTTTTAAAAAAATCCAGACACATTCAAAAATACTTTGATAATTCGTGCATAAGAGTTTCAGAAATTCTAATTCAAATCCAAAATATAGTACAGAGAGTCTCTTACTAACAGTGTTGAATTCAGACACTTTTCTCCGTTAGGGATTTCTGCGACTCCGGGGGGGGGGGAATTGCCCATTTTAACCATTAAAAGCATAAAAGAATAAATAATCTTCTGTGGGAGGACATTTCAATGCTCCGAGGGAATGTACCCCCGGGTCACACTTTGAATTCAAGACTACTCTCTAATAAGGGCACCTTTATTAAATTTCTTTAATTTAAAAAAAATTGATAGTTGCAATTATATTTCCGTTTTTAATAGCATGTTAATCTATCAGTGGTGTACCTAGAAACATCATATCTGAAGGGGGCAGCTTTTAATCATTAAACGCATAAAAGCATAAATCTTCTGGGGATGGCATTTCAATGCTCCGGGGGAATGTACCCCCCAGGTCACACCCTGAATGAAAAAAAATTGAAAAATTAATAGACAGAAATCCAGATAGAAATGTCCCTTGTTAACTGTCCAAAGTTAATTTTCGCAATAAACTTAAAAGAAGTCTCTACATCAGAGTTGCCAAGTCTCCGGATTTTTGCCCTCCAATAATTTTTTAGAGAAAATGTTCTTCTCTTAATTCGCAAAATGCTCTCATTAAATAAAAAAACATTTTCTGTACTAAATTACTGGTATCCAAAAAGCCGAAGACTTGGCAGGTCTGTTCTACATTAAATAAGCGCTTCAAATCAACAATAAAAAACATTAACAGTGAATTCAATCTAAAAGTATACAGGCACTCTATTACACAAATCCTCCGTTTCGTCTGACTTCACTGTATTTCTTCTTCCGCACTCTAGAGTCAGCGAACTGCAAACGGAAGAATCAGTTTTTGCCCATGCAGAGACTGGCAACAGTACTTCAGCGGGAAGCTTGTAGAACTGCCGAGCAAGATGTTAAGCCTTTTAAAACTGTTTTTAGATTCTAGCGTCAAGCGTAGTTGTTTTAAAACTTTTATTTCCACTGTCTCCATGAGTAAAACCTCGACATCGAAAAGAAAATGTGAAGAGGATACTGCAATTCGTGACTTTAAAACTGTCTCGGAAGAACGATTTTTGTTTACGAATCAAAATTCTTCCAAGCCTGTTTGTTTGATATGTGGAACTTGTGCAGCAGTACCGAAAAATTTTAACTGGACGAACATTTCACACAACCGCATAGCGATTTCAATAGCAAATATCCTGTTGAATCACACTTGCGAATGGAATTTATCAATAAAAAAAAGAAATCTTTAGCCGGCCAACATTCCTTGTTCCAGAAGAGAAATGACGAAATGTAAAGTATGGTGAAGCCTTCTTATGAACTTATTCTGTTGTTAGCCCTGAAGAAAAAAAACTATTCTGACGGAGGAGGAGATAATAAAAAACAGCTTTTTAATATTTGCCCAAAATGCCCAGCGATAAAAAGGTAAAAAATAATGTTGATAAAATAGCCTTGTCTAGAAATACCGTCATGCGTCGTATACATGACATGGAACCAGATGTTGGCACACAAATTATCTCTGGACTACAATATTGCAAAGAATTTTCATTAAGTTTGGATGAAAGCTGTGACATCACAGACAGTGCGAAGTTAAGCAAATTTGTGCGTTACGCGGACGATAATATTGATATTGTGGAAGAACTTCTTGATTTGTGACTATTAGTTTTACTACAGGTGAGGACATTTTTAAAGAACTAAAAAATGTATTTTAAGTAAAGAAAGTAAAGTGGACAAAATTCGATAGCGTTTGCACAGATAGAGCACGTTGCATGACTGGCAGGATAAAAGGTTTTGTCACATTGCTTGAAAATTATTTGGGAAAAAATGTTTTTACGTATCACTGTATTATCCATCAAGAAGTTATTTCTGCCAAGGACATAAACCTGTCTTCTGTTGTTGACCCTGTATCAACAAAAAAAGAGCTCGAGCTTTGAATCGACGACGATTTCGTGAGCTTTTCCCGGAAGAAACGGAAGAGGATGGCGAGTTACTCCTTCATTGTAGTGTGCGCTGGCTTTCCAGAGGAAGTGCCCTTGCGACATTTTGGAATTTGGAGGAGTTTGTTTTAAAAATTCTGGAAGAAAACAATGAACTAACCAATCAGTGCTTGCTACTTAAGAATGAAGATTGCCTATGGGATTTAGATTTTTTCACCGATATTATGGGACATTTAAGTAATTTAAAGTTAATATTACAGGGAAAAGATTGTAATTTTCCCACTGTAGTTGGTCGTATATCTTCTTTTGTGAACAAACTTTTGCTTTTTATCTCGAGTTTGGAGAAAAAAGATTAACACATATCACATTAACGCAAGAACTAGTTACCAAAGTCAATAATGCTCTGAACTATGACAGATTTAAAAATTTAATATTCATTCAATGCTAGGTTTGATGATTTTCAAGGTGATAAAAAAATGTGGGACTTTTCACAAATCCTTTTTAATTTCTCTGCAAGAAGTTTATTGTTACCCACCTGAAACCCAAATCAAAATTATTGATCTCAGCACCATACTATACTGAAAAGCAAATATAAGGAACTTATTTCAACTACAAATGATCCAAAGTATATTGAATATTGGAAATTTGTACCAGCAAGCAATTTTACAAATTTAGATGATTTCGCTGTCAGATGCTGTTGTAGGTTTGTATCAGCATATGTTTGTGAACAAATGTTTTCTATTATGAACATAATAAAATCAAATTAACGTTCAAGATTAACTGATATGCACCTAAAACACCTAATTGTGTTAGCATCTTCAAAAACTAATCCTAATATAGATGACTTAGTAAAAAAGCTAAAAATTCAATAGCCACTTCCTTAAGTAAGTACTGACTGTTTGTTTAATAATTATTTAGAATTAAATGTTTCAAGTTATTCATTTTTATTTTATGCATAATCTGGAAGAACCTTTCAAAAATTTTATTAACAACAAAACCTAAATTTATACTTTTGTTTTATTTATTACTAGCTGACATACCCGGCGTTGCCCGGAACAGTGATAATAACCTTAAAAATACCTGAAATCAGTGTTGAATGATTTTACGTTTTTAAATGAAAATATATCCAAACAAACTGAAGGACAGTCGTTATAGTTATTGCCGATTTAATGTCGATTTAAGTTCTGACATTTTGATATATTAAACTTTCAATTCTGACCAAAAGTTCCTGAGTAAACCTAAATAGTTTAAAGCGCTTCCCCAGCTTTCCTCTTTCAAAGTCAAAATAAGGCACTTCTCTATTATCCTTTTGACCACTTTTCATAACAAAAAACTATTGCCAAACTGTAAGATTAAACGCTAAAAATGCAGTCCCATTTACTTGATGTCAGAAGCATTCTACGTGTTTGTTATGTCATGAAGTGTTTTTTAAATAGACATTTGCGTGTATTTTTCATTATGTTTTACTGATTTAGTAGTTATTTTATTAATTAAAATAACAATTGTGTCCTTAAATTCTTATATTTTATTTATTTATTTATTTTGATATTCCAATGGCAACGTTCTCCCGTTTATTTGGCGTTATAGTTTGGCGATAGTTTTTTGTTATGAAAAGTGGTCGACGGGATAATAGAGAAGTACCCAAAATAATATACAGTATTAGCCAATTTATTAGTCCCATTCGAAAAAAAATTACAAAACCTTGTTTCTAAGATGATTATGTTAAAATTAATTAAAAACCATGCACTCGTGGCATCATAATTCACTTTTATATTTTAACAGAATAGTAAGGCTTAGGTAAGGACAGAATAGGTAAGTATAATTTGTGACTCGTACTATAGCCAGTATATGTCAGGACGGCCGTTATCATTATCTTTTTACGCGTGAAGATTTCGCTACTGTACTCCATTGTGAAATTTGGTAATTTTTTAAATTCAATATTTGAAAAAACGGCATAATCATTAGATTTGAAATCTATATCAAGAAAAATATAATTTTTTGCCTTTCTAACGCAGTTTGTCTAACATTTTTCTGACAAATACTTTTCGAGCTATTAATTTTTTCAGGAAATTCAAATGTTTCATTTTCCGAGATTAATCTGTGGCAACGATTATCAAAAATCCCAGTCGTCAGCACAACGCATACATTTTTATTAAAGAGGATATTATTTTTTAAATATCAACTACTCAGACTTACAGGAAAAAATGTGCTATTAGCGTAAAAATCACATAATCAGCCTATAAATAGTATGTTTTATATTTTTTAGTATGTTGGAAAAATTGGTAGTGACACGCATAATTTTTTTTTCTTCAGATAGTGGCACCTTTCTCAAAAATGTTGGCTATCCCTGAGTTAGAGAGATGAAATTTTGGATACTTATCGCTGAATACCTCCAATCACACGACAAATCATAAAAAAATTAAAAAGTATTATATATTTTTGAATTAGATTAATTAATTTGATGACATCAGACTATTTCTGTGAATTAGATTTTAACACAGAACCTTAATTTCAATCCTTTTCGCATTTGCTTTCTATTCAAAAGGTCTCTGGATCAAGATCCAAGACCGGAGTTTGAAGTTTTCTTTTTTTCCTCCAGAGTAGATTCCATTGTCTAATAAATTCAATTTTACAGAATTTTCGTAATTTTGTTTTCTAAAAGCAACCGTAATTTATACCGTATTTTTTTTCTTAGCTATTAACCTTCTCACCGCCGCGACCAGATATATCCATTCACTATGCTGTAGGTTTCACAGCAATACAAGTTTTTTTTAAATTAATATAATTCTACAAATATAATGCATTTTTAAAACATCAAGTAATGATTGATACGCTCAAGGATTATACTTATATACGAAATTAAGTTTTTTATGTCAAGTTTGAAAATTCAGATTTTTTAAGCATTTAAAAAAATTAAAGAGAAAACAACATTACAAATTTGCCCTTTTGCTTAGCGGTCAGGGTTTTTTAAATTTATATAACTAAATATGTTTTTCAGATTTTCCAAATGGTAGCGGCACTACTCGATTCTCTTTCAAGCAATACGTGTATTTCAATATGATTTTGTTCAGCTAACGTTTAAGTTTATAGATTTCTTTATTAACTTTGTCTTACATCATAATAGACAAAAATTGTTGAAAAATATTTTATCAATTATTTTTTTAATTCAAAATTTCTTTTTTGTAGAATTTTGAAATTTTATATTTTGTTTAAACTTCTACTAGAAGGATTATTAAACGAAACTCGATTTTGCGATATTCTATTACACTTTCCCACTTGTATCAAGACACTCCTAATAGCAGTCGCACTTTTTGGCTTTCATATGTTTATCTATTGACTATACTCTATCGATACACAAAGGCATTCTTTGCTTCTAACTTCGGAACCTCCGGTTGAAAGACGTATAGTTTATTCTTTTTAATATGTTATGGTTTTCAGCTTTTTACTCTTTTATATTTCATTACTTTTACCTAAATAAAACTGACATGATGAATAAATCATATGAGTGGATAATTTCTAAAATGAGATGAAAGTGTCCTAATCAGGAGATGAACCAGCAACTTTTCGCGTACTGATGCTCTTGCTATCTGGACTACCTGTACAATCCCTGGTGGACACAATTCACACAGACAATTTTTTAATAATGAAATCGGATCTGTCGTGTGAAACAGTTCAACAGAATTAACAACATACTACAAAGGAACACTAAAGAACGGCGGATAATCATCTACGTATCCATCGTTCTGTGGAGTTCTTTTGCATTCATTTGCATATGACAAACTAGATGCCATTACCAAAAGATTGTTAGAGTGAATTGTGCCCACCAACGGTTGTATGATGGCCGAGTCTTCGCATGGCATGAGAAAGGTCACTTTGCTTCGTCACCTTTTGAATGGACACTTTTTTACTTTGTTTGAAAATTTTCTACTCGTACGATTTTTACGTTTTCTTTATTCACTTGCGTATTGATTATAGGTTATTTTGTTCAAATTACGGCGAGTCACTAGCATTTCAATCCTTATTTAATGTAGTTAGTTTTGAGTTTTGTTTGTTTTTAGTTTTTAGTTTTGAGTATTTAATGTAGTTAGGTCTGAGCCGTTTAATATCCAACGTTATAATAATGACTATTTCTTTCATTCAAAACACTTACAAGTCGCTATCTTCAATATACATATTTGAGTATCCATTGGGTACAAATGAAAGTCCATTGGACAGTTGACAATCAAGTTGTATCTGCAAAAACAAAAGTATAGAAAATACCACTTATTACATAATTACAATATAAAACAAATTTATTTGGAATTTTCTAGCCAAATTACACAGATAAAAATTTATGAAATAATCGGGAATGATATCATGCACCACTATACTTTATTACACCAATTTATTGTAAAAGTTAAAAACTTTAAACAGTAAATTCATTAAAAATAAACAACAATTTAAAAATTGACAAAAAGGCAAAATGGGAAAATTTAAGACTTATTATCAGCCAGCCCTTAAATTCTGCTATCCAATGTTAAACCTGTATAATCATTTTCAATTCACATTTTATTACAAAAAAAAAAAAAAATTCTCACTTTTATCTGTATAACTTTTTCAAATAATGTTTTTTGTCACCTATTTATTAAATTTTAGAAATACCAAGTATATCTGCGTTAAAGTAGTTTTATTCATAGCTCATTCGCTTTTCTGAGTATTTAAAAATTTGAAAAGAATGAAATATATTGCTGTAATGATTACGCATATTTCCATCTTACTTATCATTCCCAGTTGCGGAAAAAGAGATAAAATGACTTTTCAATAAATCATAAATAAATGAACAAAGAAAGCATCACAAAAACCATAGACTTATAGATCATATTAAAGCTCAGATCAAGCACTTTATAATATGGAAATTTTATATTCAGCAATCAATATCGTCATTGTATTTTATATTTTAATATGTTTTCTAATCAACTTATAATATAAAAATGAATTTATTTTTATACTATTTCCAGTCTGCGGCGTCTGCCAGACACTGATCTTGACATAACGCGTACAACGGAGCAAGAGACTCAATTTACGACGGTTCAAGGGTCAAGTCGGGACCAAACTCGAATCCTACAGGATCAGATCTAACCCTCTGTTGAAATTAGGTGTAGGGGTGACAGGACATCGAATCGCAAGTCAACAAATTTCATAACATGGGTTACAGGCCGTTCCAGTAATATTCATTGGATAGTGAACAGAGAGTATGATTATAAGATTGACTACAAGTTACAAAATATGATTACAAGTTACATCTTCTAAAAAATTCTCTTGAGTCGCAGGGAATGTTGACTTAATATTTTAACAGATTTTCATAGGGTTTAAGAGGTTTTTACAGATTTTGAGCTTTTTCTCAGTTGTATGAAATCAATCAGATGAGAATTATTTTCTCGGAATTTGAGAGCATAGGTAAAAGTTCGCAATCTACTATATTAGACAACTAATTCAATAGACTAGATTAATTTTAACACAGTTATTCAAATTGGTAAAGAAATCATATGAGTTGTCATTTTCCAACTGGACGAAAAATGTCCAGGTCAGGATTAGAACCTGGGATCTAGGGATAGCTCAGTTTGGTAGAGCATGGCAGCTTCAGCCAAGAGATCCCAGGTTCGAATCCTGGCCCGGACATTTTTCGTCCAGTTAGAAAATTACAACTCATATGATTTATTTTCCAATTTAAATAATTGTGTTAAAATTAATCTAGTGTAATCACGTATCCAGCGTTTACTGGAGTTCCATTACCTGCGATCTATTCTGTTGAGCTGATTCAAATATCAGACCAGATGCTATGATCAATAAGGTTAACTGGATGAATTATGCCCTCCTGATTCGACTGGTATACCTCAGTTGGTAGAGCATGGCAGCTTCAACCAAGAGATCCCAGGTTCGAATCCTAGCCCGGACATTTTTCGTCCAGTTGGAAAATTGCAACTCATATAATTCAATAGAGTCTAATGATGGCTAAATTTTACAGACAAATTACCATTCCAATTAATATAATCGATTTAATTAACCAAGTTTGACCAGTGGTCCCCAATGATAGATTTTATCTTTATGTGTGAGCCTATTGGAGCCTCAGCGAATAACTATGCCGCCTACAAACTCTTAATATGTAGTGACATGCCGTTGTGAGATATTCAAGGTAACTGAATTATTTTATTGTGTGTTCACGTAAAATACTTATATTCTTTTATATAGTAGGGAATGACACGGAGGTAGCCATTCTGTATGATTTAATTAATGATATTTCGATTTATGAAAATAATATATTTAAGTCTTTTTAATAATTATTTGTTTACTTTTAAATTAAGCATTTTAAAGTTGTACAAGATAATTAACTGATAACGATAGTAAATATGTTGTTTAGAATTAACGTAAACGTTAATTGCTTGGATCGTATGACCCTTATCAAATGCTACGGTATACACTGGTAGGATATTTCAGTTTAATGTTTCTTTAAACTTTTGTAAATGCTTCCTGTAAAAAAATCTTTCGTTTTCGTTATTTAATTTTTTAAAATTTATACATCATGTGTACTTTAATTC
Organism: Maratus michaelseni; assembly: GCA_963931845.1. Classification (NCBI taxonomy): domain Eukaryota; kingdom Metazoa; phylum Arthropoda; class Arachnida; order Araneae; family Salticidae; genus Maratus; species Maratus michaelseni. The sequence goes on along the minus strand of OZ007592.1, from coordinate 77,473,012 downwards.
TTAGATTTAGAAATACAGTAATCCTAGTTAATGTTTTACAGCACATATGCGTGTGTCGTTAGGTAGCAGTTCAAAAGTAGGGATTATTCAAATTTCACACAACGCATGTCTTATTTAATGAATTTTATTTATTTGGGAATTTAGTTGGTTAGTTTTATTGGTCATTCTCATCAATTCTCTCTAGAACTGTACCACCACTCTTAATATTGTTTTACTTAACATTTTTACTTACTGAATCTGTGTGCTGCCGATTACTGAATGTTTGGCTAGGATGTTTGGGATGATTTTCTAAATACGTAACCGTTCTTTTAAACTTGCAGAAATCATTACAACATGCATATTTATAAAATAATTTATTATTTAGATAGCAAAGAAAAATAATTTAAGATAGAAAAAATTAAATAAATTTCTAATGAGAAATTTATAAAAATGTATTCCATGATCATAGTTTATCATTGTAGAAGAAAATTCGAGATTTGATTAACAACGATACATTATATCTTTTTTTACTAATTTTAATATTTAACCATTAAACGTTTTTAAAATGAAGACATCTAAATAAAATAAAACGCAGTGTGACGATTTTAATGCGAACATATCCATCTTACTAGTCAGCAAGAAGATGCGGCCAGTTAGGCATAATTTCTATTTGAGATGTGTATGAGAAAACTTATTTTCCTAAATACAAATCTCTTCTATCTCAAATCTTCTCTGTTCAGCATATTTTTCAATAAAATATTCAAAACCAACAAAATTGCAATGATTTCGCAATCGACAAACCATTTCAGATATCTCGTTTAATCTGGAGCCGTGAGTGAGTCATTCATTTTTTAGATTCATTGATAAAAAATTTAAAAACTTTCGCGTATTGAATATTTTAACTCTGTAGTATTAATATTTAAATGTTTTGTATTTTAACAGTTCACATCCAAATCAACGTGCTTTATTTTGTTAATGTAAACAAACAATGAGCTGTGTGGTGAGTCATTCATGTTTAGCTTTCGTGCATTGAATATTTTAGCTCCTGTAATATTAATATTTAATTTTTTTGTTATTTATTGTTGATATCAAATCCTCGTGTTAATGTACTAACAAACAATTAGATGTTTGGTGTCATTCATTTTTGAGATTCATTCGAAGTTTCTTTGAAGGGATCTTGCAACAATGGTAGAGTAGTTTGTTTTGAAATGTTTCTCGATGTTTTACATGCTTTAGCTACATTTTGTTGTTCATAGCTTACAGAGAAATTTTGCTTTTTGCAAACGATTCCAGAACCACGTGTTCTTCGAGTAGCAAAATTAATAATTATTGATGAAGCTACAATGTTGCAAAGTCACGTTCGTCGCTACAGTGATAATTTTTTGCGTGAAATAATGTGCAAGAAATAGACATTCGGGGGAAAATAATTTTACTGGGAGGAGATTTCAGACAAACGTGACCAGTTGTATCCAAAGGAAACAGGATTAAAATTATAGAAACATGCTTGAAATCTAGCCCTTTTTAGAAACATTTTGTTGAATTGTAACTAGATGAAAATATCGATCTGAAGGACAAAATAATTTTAATAGATGGTTTTTTCATATTGGCGAGCGCAAAATTCTTTGTTATTCCTAATTTGATACAAGTCATAATTGAAATTGTCCTATCAATGATTTGCAAAAAAAACTGTTATATTTGAAATTTAATGAAATCAGTTGAATGTTGAAACAGTTCAAAATTTAGCAACAAAAGTTATTCTTAAAACAAAGAATGTACATGCAATGAACATCGATAATGGAGTTTTAAATCTTCTTCCAGATGAATCAAAAATATATTAGAGTAATTACTCTGTAGTATCAGGTGACATGGAAAATAAAATCAATTATCCACGGAGTTTCTGCATGCTCAGACACCGTCAGGAACGCCCCTACATAAAAATGCACTGAAAATAGGTGCAATAGTAATGCTTATCAGGAATTTAAATCAAAAACAAGGATTATGTGATAAAACCCGCCTAATTATACAAATTATCCACATATATTTTCTCTATGCTAAAGTTTTTGACAGGAACTAGCAAAGGTAATACAGTGTTTATTCACAGGATGAATTTGGCACCGAGTGAGACATCACTTCCATTCATACTTAAACGAAAACAGTTTCTTGTGATATTGAAGTTTGAAATTACAATATGCAAATCACAATATCAAACATTTGATTCGGTAGGTATTTACTTGGAAAAAACAGTTTTTGGTCATGGTATGTTATATGTTTCTATATCTAGATTCTAAAATTAAAGCAAAGTTAAAAAATTTATAAATCGAACTGAGAAATAAGGTGAGCTACTACATGACTGCCGAAGTTTCACAAAAAATGTGTTTTACCCAAAAATATTGTAATAGATGGTATCGCATTTATTAGAACATTAAAAAGCCGGACTTTCCCCTTCTAGACGATTGTTTGGCTATAAACAACAAATTGTAGCTAAAGCATTTAAAACATCGAAAAACATTTCAAAACAAACTTATCTATCATTGTTGCAAGATCACTTCAAACAAACTTCGAATGAATCTCAAAAACGAGTGACTCGCCATACAGCTAATTGTTTGTTATAACATTAGCAAAACTAAACACGAGGATTTCATATCAACAACAAAATACACAAAAATTAAAATTAATACTGTAGGAGTTAAAATATTCAATGCACGAAAGCTAAACATGAGTGACTCACCACAAAGCTCATTGTTTATTTACATTAACAAAATAAAACACGATGATTTCGATGTGAACTGTTAAAATACACAAAATTTAAATATTAATACTAAAAGAGTTATAAAATTTAATGCACGAAATTTCTTTTTTTTTAAATTTTTATTAATGAATCTCAAAAATGAATGACTCACTACACAGCTCCAGATTAAACGCAATTTCTGAATTGGTTTGTCGATAGCGTAAATCATTGAAATTTTGTTTGTTTTGAATGTTTTATAGAAAAATATGTTGAACACAGATAATTTGAGGGAGAAGAGATTTGTATTTAGGCAGATAACTTTTCTCATAGTAGATGGGTTCGCACCGGAATCATCACACTGCGTTTTATTATATTTAGATTTCCTATTAATACTAAACAAACTATCCAGCAGCCCGTGTATTTTCTGGACCCTGTACTTAACGTTTCAGGTAAGTTTTCCTTATTGTCAATGAACAATATATAAGCATTTTTATATTTCTTCCAGTAAAAGTCAGTAAAAGTTATTTGTACTCATATGGCATTCAGTCTGTATCTGTTTCCTTTTTGCTAATTAAGATAAATCTGTAATTTTTCCTCTGTTATTTACTTCAGATTAAAAATTTGTTGTTATAACCCCAGAAGCCCATACATTAATCAGGCCCTGCACTTAACGTTTCCGGTCAATTTTCCTTTTTGTCGATGAATAGTATACGAATATTTTTATCAATTATGTCAAATTTTAAGTGAAAACCAGGATTTCTACCCCTCCCTCGTCCTCAGGACGGTCATTTACACTAGTGACAAGCGAACACAAGATTTGCTTCACCACAACATGAAGAAACAAATAAACAAATGACAACAACAGCAAAAATTCCCGGCTATTTAACTATTAACCGTTTACTTGTTTCGCTACGTACTCTACCGTGATCTACGTTATACATGGCCGATGCATGACGTTTAAAACGTCACATGGAGTGGATAATTTTAACACGGCGATTGGTGCAAAGCGACGCGCCTCCAGTTTTGTACCAATCGCCGTGAAAAAATGATCCACTACATGTGACGTTTTAAACGTCATGCATCGGCCGTGTATAACGTAGGTCGCGATTCTACGCTGTTGATCGTTTATGCGTAAATAGAGTCTAATTTACCAAGGTATAGTCTTAAAAGACAGAACAAAAAATTCTGTTTTGTGAATGTTTCTACCAAGAATTAATTGGTTGTAATTTGCATTCAATTAATCAAGCAGAAGACTCCTTTTATGTAAATTAGTTACGATATTTAACCTCGAGTAACATGAGAAGTAATCAATGTTCAGATACTTTATTCTACAGAAACATTAAATAATAAGTTTTTTAAAGATGAAAGATTGGAAATGTAATTATATTAATAATGTTACACAACAAAATACAGTTTAAATATTGCACCACTTTTCTTAATAAATATAAAGAAAGTACTAAAAATAAGCTATATTACATTCCCCTGTGTTGCCATATGGAACTAAACACAGTGCTATTTTAATTTAAAAATATGAATAAATTTATAATAATATAGTTTAATAATAAGGTAAAGCCAGGAGAGATGGCACGGTCGGAGAGATTTCGCACAAAGAGGGTCGGGGGGAAGGAGTAGAGTCTGCGCGTGGCAACTCCAGGTAGTTGTACAACAACAGTAGTGAAGTGTCTACTTGAATGTGCACGTTGATGGTTTCGAGTGTCTAGGATAAAGCATTGATGATATTTTGTTTTGTTTTCCTAAAGTAAGTGCTTGAATTTTTATATGTATTCGTCATAATTTCTATATAATGTCAGTATTACAAAATATTTTAAACTTAAACGATTTCTCATAAGCTACTAACCTAGACTAACGGTGCTAACACCACCGGTTCATTTTAGAAGCGGTCATGTTTAAAAAAAAGGCCGCGCAATCTCTCCTACCGAAATTGGAGAGTTTGCGCATCTGATACTTAGGAGAGAAGGCGCATTGTGTCCCATTAGTTTCCATGCTAAGAGAGATTACACAGTTTATTGGTAAATTTGCATATATTGCAAATTACTTGTAAAACATATGAATGAATCAATTTTGATATAACTTTTGAAAAATACATAATTATTGAAACTAAATATGGCAATAAATTAATTTGGTAAAAAATACTGAGCAATTAGGATGAGTGCACTGAATGTCTTGAAATGTACCAGGAGATAACTTCGACCAGTGACTGGATTCAATGTATTACTTGTGGCAGGTGGTTGCACGAAAGCTGCACCGTTTACAAGCAATAAGTGCATCGATTGTGGACGACGACAACTTCGGTCTGCAAACAAGAAAACTTTGAAACTGTGGAAATTGTACTAATTTTATGTTAAACGTGTTATCAAGTAACTTAATGTTATTTTGTAATCTTATCTGGGCTTGTTTTTCTGAATATTTAATTTTTGTTCTTTAATTAAAATTCTTTAATTGTTCTTAAATTTCTTTCCTTTTTCCGATTCTATAATCAATAGGTTGAAATATTCCCTCCTAATACAATAATATTTATTCACAAAAACCTAACAACAATGCCAGTTAAGAGTGATTATTATTGTTACCGATTTAATTGTAGTTATTATTAATAACAATCTCTCCTACCGATGTGCGCAAACACACCAACCCTGTAAGGACAGATTGCGCAAATAGCTTTCTTGGTTTTATGACAACTGTTCTATTAAATTGCAGCATAACAACAAATGAAGCCAAAATTATTCATGTGTAGTTTAGCAAAAAAAATTATATTTTTATGTATTTTTATTATTTTGTTGAATTGTGCGCAGACTGTTCGACCTTTATCTTACAGTGAATACTTTATTGATAGTTGAACATGATTACCGCAGGTGCAAACTTCCACCACTTTTTCTAAATCATAATTTTCACCTTAGTTAAATCAGAAACTTTGCATTTAAATACCGCGACATCTACTATTTAAAAATATTGGTGGAAGTTTTTATCTGCGGAAATAACAATGAGGCTCTGACTTATAGTGTAACTCTATAAGTGTGTCACAAATTCTGAAAGGAATGACATTACTAAGATAATGTAATAATGCAATATTTAAACCTGCTCCATCTAAAGAAAGTGCCATCTTTTAATACTTTAGTGACTGTATTAGGTACTGTTAGAAGAAAAAGCTTTCCATCTTTCATATTGTCGAATACTAAACCAGGCACCCAGATATGTTCCATAAGATTGGGCGGAAATATGGGATGTTCTTCGTTAGTCTGATAATAAGTTAGATTTAGCCTTTCATCTTTCCAGGATTCACCCAAATATATTTCAATGCTATACTCCTAGAAATAATGATATTGTAATTATTTAGAATTAAATACCTTCAAAAAAGAATCTACGGTCGGTCAAAAATAAATAAATAAATAAGTAAAGGAATAAATGAATAAAATATACATACATAAATTAATAACACCCCATACATTTTTATCACTTATTGTTGCCGAGAAAAATTAAAATAGCCATTTGAATTGGAATTATACTTCATTTAAATTTATAATAAAAAAAGGAAGCTTAAGAAGCTGTCTCCATATTGAAATAGTACAGAGATCTAAAATATTCTATCTATAAATTTCACTTCATATTTCGATTCTATAGCACATTTTAACAATACAGATGTAAATTTTAACCTCCTAATGTCAAATTAAAGTTTTATACTTTCATTTATATGTCCTGCAATATTTGTTTTGACGTTGTTTCTATCTGTATTGTTAATATTAACGATCTCAAATATAATTTTGCGAGTTTTATACATCTTAAATATTTTTGTATGTGAAATATTAATTATGAAATTAATACTCGGAAACAATATCAATTTAACCTATGCATATTTCAACAGAAAACGATTTCTAGAAGCTTCTGATATGCATATACAAACTTACAATTCGATCCGATTATTATTTTTGGGCTAAAAATATACAAACAAGCATCGGCATATTAGTTTGGGGGAACATATAGTCATTCAAAATGGAGTAATTTCATAAAATGAATCAATTTGCATGACTTAAATATTAGATGGAATATGAAACGGGTTTGAGCGCATATTCTGGACACTTTAAAGATTTTTTTAGTTTTATTTTTTTAAACGAAGGACGTTTTTGTAAGTTTTTTTCTAGAAAATCCCATCTTAAGATTTCCTGCCACAAGTTATAATAAGTACGACATACGAAATAAGAAAAACAATATTAAAAAGTAGTTTTTCAGTGTAAGCCTCATTGTACTTGGCAGTACAGGTATACATATTAAGAATAGAATGTTATAACAGAAAAAAAACCTAGATCTGAAGGTATATGCAAACATTGTGTTTAGAACTATTGGGAAGAAAATTGGATATTTTCATTTTTTGAAATACAATTATTAGTATTATTTTTAATTCTGTGCCAGAAATTGTAATTATGACAGGTGGCAGTAGTAAACAAGAACGAAAAATCATGCGTCAAGCATAGATTATGTAACATTTTCCAACGCTTCCAAAATAATTTTACAAATCATTACCGTTTAATAAGCTGAAAGATAACATCTAAGTAAACAATTTGGAAAACGAATAACATATTTAAAACATAATTTCAGGAATTTTCAACATATATTTCCAACATATACAATATTCGGAAAAATATCCGAATATTTTTATTCAGCCCTGTATAGGATATATAGATTTATATATATACTACATAGGACGCTAAATTTTAGTTTAGTTAGGAAACGCGTAGCACAGTTTAAAATTCTCCTTCTGGAGTTTCTGTCAATAAGCGGAAATGTGTTCGCGAACGTTTGTACTGCCCTGTATATGATCTATAGAATTTATACACACCAAGTAATAGACAAAAAGTGAGTTAAATTTAAAATCGCGTTCAGCAACTTAAAGCGCACTTCCATGAATTATTGTTAACAGACAGTAGAGAATTCTTTTGTGTGTCCCTGTAAATGAACGATGACTGCTATACACACAATATTCTGTAGTAAGCCTCTTGTAATGCACCTGAGTGATATATAAATTTCAATGCGTTTAAAATTGTTAAACATTATTTAATTAAACCGTAAACGCTTTTTCTCCATAGACGTAATGTAATGGGTTTCTTTTGACTGTCCCTGTAAAGCAACTATAAGTGCTATGCACAGTATATTCCATATTAAGCTTCTTGTAATGCACCTTAGTGATATATATCAATAACAATGTGTTTGAAATTGTGTAACACCATTAAAATAAACCACAAATGATTTTTCCCCATAGACCGTAATGTAACGGAATTCTTTCGAGTGTCCCTGCAAAAAAAACTATAAGTGCTACACACTTCAGTTGACATAGGGAACATGCTATAGATAACGAAAATAACATATAAAAATTGCAGGGCAATCCGAGTATATTTACGGGAGTTAGAGCGCGGACAGACGGGAGACGGCCATACGGCAGACGGCCATACGGCAGACGGCCAGACAAACCGAAGTCATAAACACTTTTCGACTAGGTTGGAAAGTGTTAAAAAGGATTAGAAAGTTTGTTTTTCAGTGTAAATTTCATTGCACTCGGCTATACAACTACTGTTAATGTACTATTACTGCATGTTAAACCATGTATAATGTTATTAGGCAATTTTTCCGTTGCATCCAAATTTTCACGCGTAACTTTGTTTCAAAAGAAATGAATTTTTTTATTGTTATAGGTGTAAAAAATTTTGGAATGTTTTTTTAGGTATTGAAAAATTTCTATAAACTGTTATATTAATTGAAAATTTTTATTAGACCAATCCACTACACAAAAGACCGAAAACGTGAGAAGCTGCATGCCTTGCACACGACCGTCTGAAAAACTTTTATAACAATATTATATCGACGTTTCGTGTACTAACTATATTTTTATAGATGGAGGGCTGTGCGGTGTTGAAAGTTCCGGGGTGTTGAGGACTGAAGAAAATTGCAGTTAAAGTTATGTAAATAGTGAAGAGTTTGCATCACGAAATATATAATCTCATCAAAAAGTCACCTGTAAAAAATGCAGCCAAGTCTCGTAACTCATTTACCGTAAAAAGTACTGAGATCGTATAAAGCCAAGTTTAACTATCTTATTAACTCTGAAATTTTCATTCACAAAATCACTCCTAGTCTCTACATCTTTAGTTAATTATTATTTTGTGACTTGGCAATTACTTAGCACGAGAATGTGATGTATATAGTTAGTCTTAATCAAATAATACTATAACATATTAAGGTGTAATAACTTCCCTGTGCGTATATAATTTGCTTTAGTTAAATTATCCCATCCCATAACATAGTAAGGTGTAATAACTTCCCTGTGCTGCGTAATTGCCAAGTCACAAAATAATAATTAACTAAAGATGTAGAGACTAGGAGTGATTTTGTGAATGAAAATTTCAGAGTTAATAAGATAGTTAAACTTGGCTTTATACGATCTCAGTACTTTTTACGGTAAATGAGTTACGAGACTTGGCTGCATTTTTTACAGGTGACTTTTTGATGAGATTTCACTTCTTTTTGTAAGTAACCCTCCTTTTCTTGATTTTGGGTTCTTTTTGGAGATCATCCACTGATTTTCGCTATGCCCACACTCTATCCCTATTATTTACAGGTATCAAAAAATTGAAGCTTTAGTTTCGTTTGCAAAGTACTGTAGATAAAAAGAGATTTCAGGTTCCTAGGCAAGCACTAAATTATGGGAGGGGGAGTGCCAAAAGTACTCTCAATTGCTTCCAGGATAGGCGCTATGCATCTGAGATATAACTCGCAGCCCTAGATACTTGATATTTAACATAAAAGAACTTTTTAGTATAAAAAGAAAGCCAAAATTAAAATTTCCGGAAATTTCCAATAAAACAAACTATATTCCTTTTTTCGATGGTTTTTTTTAGACTTTTTTTTATTATTTACGGATTTTTTAATTTTTCCTTACTTTGTGTACAAAACCCTGCCTTTCTGCCAAATGTCAATCTTCTAGGACTACAAAATCGAATTATTTTCAAATTTTCGACTTTTTATGAATTTATTGATTTTTCGATTTTAATTCTAAGTTACCTGATTGTCATGCCAATATAGTAATTCTTTGATCCGTCTTCTTAAGATCATTTAGGTTCAATTTAGAGATAAATCAAGTGAATCTTAGAGTCACCATGATTTTATTTAGAAAGGACTATCAAGCCATAACCAGCCAGTAATGTCGGGAGGGTTTGGGGAGCTGTGAAAATTTTTGTGGGGCTAACATCATTTAACAATCCATATTTCATATGTGAAGTAAATAGAGTACAACATGTGAAAGAAAACAAACCTGTCTATAAAGAAATCGCCTATATCGTAGCCAGTCTATAGCGGAACTTTTCTATAACGAAATTCGTAAACGAAAGAAAAGAAAACCATAATCCGGGGGAAATAACATAAAACAATTAGGGGCGTTGTACTAGCTAATAGGACAATTATCTTATAACTAATGTTTCTAGCAGTACAAAATCAAATTGTTTTCGAATTTTCGATTTCTTAAACATATTTCAATTTTTCGATTTTATTTTCGAATTTTTTAATTGTTCCTTTTATTGAATAGTAAATATTACCTTTATACCAAGTTTTAAGTTTCTAAGACTACAAGATAAAAATATTTTCAATTTTTGATTTTTTCGCAATTTTTTTTTTATAATTTTCTGGATTTTATAATTTTTTCTTATTTTGTATCCTTTATTACAAATTTTAAGTTTCCAGAGCTACAAAATCGAATTATTTTAAAATTTCCGATCTTTTTATTTTATTTTCGAATTTTATTACGTTTTTATTTTAACTTATTCTGAATCCTAAACACTATCTTCACCGCGAATTTTAAGTTTCTAAGGCCAAAAGATCAAATTATTTAAATTTTTTTTCGAATTTTTGATTTTTTTTCGAGTTTTCTGGATTTTTTAATTTTTCCTTATTTTGCATCCTAAATACTACCTTTATTCCGAATTCCAAGTTTCTAGCGCAACAAAATTGGATTATTTGAAATTTTTCGATTTTTTTCGATTTTTCGATTTTATTTTCAATTTTTTTTGTGTGTGTTTTTGATGTTTTCATTTTCTGAATTCTAAACACTACCTTCACACCAAATTTTAAGTTTTTATGACTACAAGATCGTGTTATTTTCAAATTTCAATTTTGTTCGATTTTTTTGAATTTTCGAATGTTTTTTTTTTAATTTTCCGGATTTTATATTTTTTCCTTTCTTTGTATCCGAAATTCTAGCTTTATTCCAAATTTTCAGTTTCTGTGGCTGTGGGATATACCCAATCTTTTTGATGACGCGAGAGTGAGTGAGTGTGTGAGTGACAAAAAATCGAAACTTTGAGTTCATATATCGTCTGCACTAATTTATGGGTATTTTTGAATTATCCATATTTTTTAATTTTTCCTTGTTTAGTATCTAATATTACCTTTATTCCAAATTTCAAGTTTCTAGCGCTATGAAATCGAATTATTTTCAAATTTTCCTTATTTTTCGATTTTTCCGATTTTTTCGATTTTTCCGATTTTTTCGATTTTTTTGTTTTATTTCCGAATTTTATTTGGTTTTTTATTTTAACTTATTCTGAATCCTAAACACTATCTTTACTGCGAATTTTAAGTTTCTAAGGCTAAAAGATCAAATTATTTTAATTTTTTCAATTTTTTTCGAATTTTTGAATTTTTTTTTTCGAATTTTCCAGAATTTTTAATTTTTCCTTATTTTGCATCCTAAATACTACCTGTATTCCGAATTCCAAGTTTCTAGCGCAACAAAATCGGATTATTTGAAATTTTTCGATTTTTTTCGATATTCGATTTTTTCAATTTTGCTTTCGATTTTTTTGGTGTTTTTGATGTTTTCTTTTTCTGGATGATAAACACTACCTTCACACCGAATCTTAAGTTCCTAAGACTACAAGATCGTATTATTTTCAATTTTCAATTTTGATGGAATTTGTTGAATTTTCGAATGTTTTTTTTTTTTTCGAATTTTCCGGATTTTATAATTTTTCCTTTCTTTGTATCCTAGACACTACCTTTTTTCCAAATGTCAAGTTTCTAGGGCTACGGGATCTACCTAATCTTTTTGATGACGCCTAAACGAGTGAGTGAGTGACAAAAAATGGAATGTTTGAGTTCATATATCGTCTGAACTAGAAAAGATAGCAAGTTTTAATTTTAAATTTTGGTCGGTCCTATGTGCCAAATACTCTAGAAAAACGAAGTTTCAAATTTTTGGGATACTCCAGCGCGGAGATATGAGGGGGTCAAAAGTGCCCTGAGTTGCTTCCAGAAAAGTATGCTTACGGCTGCCCTCTCTCGACTTGGCGGAGGCACTGCCGTGCCTCCAGATCTAAAACAAACTATCCCCATCCTGTGGGATTTGTTTTTCAATGTTTTACTTTATTTAATGCAAAACATAGATTGCATCCGACAACTCATAAAAAAGTCCTCCGGCCTGTACCGGCAGGAAAAGGTAGCTTTCCTATATCTTCGTTTTAAAATTTTAGATAATGTTACTCGAAAACAGCAAGTTAAAATGCAAAGAAACCGTTTACAAAAGATTCGTTTACACTGAATTTGAATAAGAAATTCGCGAAATTATTGATCTATAGCCAAGTTGGCTTCATTTATGAAGACTTATTTTTGTCGCCAAATTTGGCGAGATTTCGCCAATTGTCGCCAAGTTTGGCGAGAATTTGGCGCTAATGGATATGAATATATAGTTTTATGCGTATGATTGGGAAAATGGTTACAACAATGAAAGAAAATAATTTGCGAGAAATCGCGTTCACTAAAACTTATAAATTTATATTAAAATCATTAAAATTACAGACATTACAATACACTTTCATAAAACATTAAAAACATATTAAAATTGGACGTTTCGGATTTACATGGAAAATCCCTCTTCAACAACAACATTTCACTTAGCGTAAATCATAGTTCAAAAATATCAACAAATAGAAAATGCAACGTATCAAAATTTCGAAGTCAAAGTTACAGTTATAATAACACGGAGTATTCATTCGGGATTGCACCTGCTTGACCATTATTGACCATAAATTTATCGTTGGTTTTTTGTAATGTGCTGTTTTGTTTCAAAATGTCAGCCACCCTAGAATTTCAAACTGCTCTATCTCAGCCAATTTTTAAGATAGAGATAAAACAAAAAATGCTCTGGAATCCTTGTATCAAGTCCTAACACCTAATTAAAAAATAAACTTGATTTTTTAACTTTTTTGTATATTTATTTTAGTTTTAAAATTTTCCGTGGCCGCCATCTTGAAACAAGATGGCGGACCAAGCTGGCCAACGAACTCGGTCGAGGCATTGGTGAGCTTAATACACACAATTAGTTTCATCCAAATTAATTTATAAATACGAGCGTTATCGTATCAAATTATTTTCATTTTTTCAATTTTTTTCGAATTTTTTTATTTTTTTTTCGAATTTTCTGGATTTTTTTAATTTTCCTTTTTCTGTATCCTAAATACTACCTTTATTCCTAATTTGAATTTTCTAGCGCAACAAAATCGGATTGTCTTCAAATTTTCGGTTTTTTTCAATTTCTTCGATTTTTTCAATTTTGCTTTCGATTTTTTTGGTGTTTTTGATGTTTTCTTTTTCTGGATGTTAAACACTACCTTCACACCAAATCTGAAGTTTCCAAGACTACAAGATCGTATTATTTTCAATTTTCAATTTTGATGGAATTTGTTGAATTTTCGAATGTTTTTTTTTCGAATTTTCTGGATTTTATAATTTTTTCTTTCTTTGTATCCTAAACACTACCTTTTTTCCAAATGTCAAGTTTCTGGGGCTACGGGATCTACCCAATCTTTTTGATGACGCGTGAACGAGTGAGTAAGAAGTGACAAAAAATCGAATGTTTGAGTTCATATATCGCCTGAACTAGAAAAGACAGAAAGTTGTAATTTTAAATTTTGGTCCTGTGGGCCAAATACTCTCTATAATTGAAGTTTAAAATTTTTGGGATACTCCAGCGCGGAGATATGGGGGGGTCAAAAGTGCCCTGAGTTGCTTCCAGAAAAGTATGCTTACGGCTGTCCTCTCTCGACTTGGCGGAGGCACTGCCGTGCCTCCAGATAAATCATTTTTCGGTGAGACAGATATCGATAGTGATGTATAGTGGTTTCCGCTTGTTATTCCCGCAACAACAAATAGCACGACATCTGGAGAGAACTGGATGTTTTTATTTCAAATGGGAAGAGTCGAGAAAAATTGTCGAAGAACTTTATTTTATTTAATCAATGAAAATTGTCACATTCATAAAATATTCCACAGTACTAATAAAGTCACAAACACCTGGAATTCACATCTTATGATATAACGATAGCCAGCGTAGGATGACATTTAAAATTTTTGTCAGGTGTGTGAAGTAAGAATCCAAAGTTTTGGACTGCATAGCAAAATTTTTTGAAGTATTCCAAAGTGTTTTTGAAGTATACCAAAGGGTGGCCAGGGACCAAGGCATTCTATTGGGATGTTGATGGACCGGAGAGCAGAGGCGAAATTTGTGGCGATGAGAGATAAGCACGCGTTAGAAACCTCGCCAAATGGTTTTGCATTTCTGAGCTTAGGTGCGTGAACTTTGAGCGGGTTACCAGAACCGTTTAGAACAAACGCATGTTAAGTTTTGTAATTGGCGACAGGGACGGGTAAATATATTTCGCTTAGAGCACACTTTGGCAAAAATGGAAATAATTATGAATTTTGACGGTTATATGTTATGGGAACGGCTGGGCACGTCTGGAAAGGCATTTTTGCAACACTTTATATTTTAATGAATAGCAGGCGTGAGAATTGCATGTTTTGGCAACACGGGATCGCCGCTTCTTTTGAAGAGGGCATGTGGGACTTTTTGAGAAGCCAAAACATGAACTTGAGAGATAGATTTTATACATTGTGTTATTTCTTTTACAGTGATACTGGCAGTGAAATAAAAAATACATTAACGATAAATTGATAAAAATAGATATGATTTTGACTGCATATCTTTTCGTTGAGAGAGAACGGAAACAGGCGCATCTGGCAAAAATGGAAATAATTCTGAATTTTGACGGTTATATGTTATGGGAACGGCTGGGCACGTCTGGAAAGGCATTTTTGAAACACTTTATATTTTAATGAATAGCAGGCGTGAGAATTGCATGTTTTGGCAACACGGGATCGCCGTTTCTTTTGAAGAGGGCATGTGGGACTTTTTGAGAAGCCAAAACATGAACTTGAGAGATAGATTTTATACATTGTGTTATTTCTTTTACAGTGATACTGGCAGTGAAATAAAAAATACATTAACGATAAATTGATAAAAATAGATATGATTTTGACTGCATATCTTTTCGTTGAGAGAGAACGGAAACAGGCGCATCTGGAAAAAATGGAAATAATTCTGAATTTTGACGGTTATATGTTATGGGAACGGCTGGGCACGTCTGGAAAGGCATTTTTGAAACACTTTATATTTTAATGAATAGCAGGCGTGAGAATTGCATGTTTTGGCAACACGGGATCACCGCTTCTTTTGAAGAGGGCATGTGGGACTTTTTGAGAAGCCAAAACATGAACTTGAGAGATAGATTTTATACATTGTGTTATTTCTTTTACAGTGATACTGGCAGGGAAATTAAAAATACGTAACAATAAATTGATAAAAATAGATATGATTTTGACTGCATATCTTTCTGTTGAGAGAGAAAGGAAACAGGCGCATCTGGCAAAAATGGAAATAATTCTGAATTTTGACGGTTATATGTTATGGGAACGGCTGGGCACGTCTGGAAAGGCATTTTTGAAACACTTTATATTTTATTGAATAGCAGGCATGAAAATTGCATGTTTTGGCGACACGGGATCGCAGCTCCTTTTGAAGAGGGCATCTGGGATTTTTTGAGAAGCCAAAACATGACCATGAGAGATAGATTTTATACATTGTGTTATTTGATTTACAGTGATACTGGCAGGGAAATTAAAAATACGTTAACGATAAATTGATAAAATATATATGATTTTGACTACATATAATTTCGTTGAGAGAGAAAGGAAACAGGCGCATCTTTAAGTGCCGGGAATATATATAAAATGCGATAATGCAGAAAAGGGAAAATATACTTATTAAAATAATTTAAATATAGATTTCTTTAATTTTGAAAAGAATATATATGGTTTCTTTACCAAAAGTTGGTGAAGATAACTTCTTGAATATTTAATAATGGTTGAAACATTTATTAAATGATTATTTTTGGATACCTGAAATACGTATGGAATGTCTAGAAAGTGTCTGGAGACTTCCAAACGCACAAAAATCTTTTTGATTTTACAAAAAGTTAGTCTAAAAATTAAATAATCGAAACAAAATCACATTTTATTTAATAAATTTGGCTTTGTATTATGAGAAAAAAAAAGGTGAGGAACTCTCAAAATTCCCCCCCCCCCCAAAAAAAAAAAAAAAAAATTAACCAAACCACCTTAATATTTGATAAATGATAAACACGAATACAGAGCATTTATTAGAATCTATAGAGTGTAATTTCAAAATCCTGGAAATTTCATCTGTTTTAAATACCTGCCAAGCAACTGAAATGATAATGTCAATAATAATTCACCATTTAAGTATACGCTCGAATGCATGTAGTCTAAATACATCATGCAATCTGAAACAGCAAGACATTTTTAGACCTTGCTTTGAAAGCAGATTCTAGGCACTTGTTTAAAAAATGAAAAAAAAAGTTTTTTTGAAAGTTTTACGAGAAAGCCTCCCTTAAAATCCCCTGCCACAAGTTATTATAAGTACGACATAGGAAATAAGGAAAACATTATCAAAAAGTAGTTTTGCAGTCGTATGTTCAATCATATATCTAGAAAACGCAGAAAGATATCGGCGATACAGTGAGCTGATTGACAAATTATGGAAAATCTCTTATCATTCAGCTACTTTTAGAAATCAACTCACTATATCGTCACTATCTCTCTAATTTTTTACGATATTTGATTGTTTTTATATAAGTTATCCTAAATAGCTAACTACCAAATTATGAAATAGAAAATTTTGTATCTTTCAGGCATGCGTGGTTAAAATTTATTTCATACAAATGTATATATCTCATCAAATATTCAATATATTCCTTTTTTATTGCAGTATACTGTTCCTACTGTCTTTTGTCACGTATTCGGAGATTGGTATTAAATTTGGTTGAAAATTATTATGCTATCAGTATGCTATAAAAAAAAAAAAATTGAATTTTTCACAGAAATGTTAGCATCTTTACGAATATGCATGCTATGCTTACATAGATGCACACAAACGTTGAACAGGATCCACAGTCATTTGTTACGGTGACAGACCATTTTGAGCATTTACTGTTACTTGATTGATAGCAAATATTATTTTATTTAAAAATTTATTATTGTTCCACCTAATCGTAGCGACTAACTCTTTACTGAAATATATGAAGTCAAACATGTTCTTTACATCATATTAGTTCAATGACAATTCGTCAAGACATTCAGTAGATATTCGACAACCCGTGTAAAATCGAAAATGCCCGGTCACTGCTCCGTAATTTTTGGACATCACTGTAAGTAGCTAATAGTAATATATTCATAAGCTGCAGCATACAGTTGACGACGTCACTATATTTTGTTCTCAATTTCGAAAAGTCATTTTCTGTGTATAGTCTGATCTAAACGACTCGTGTTACTTAGGCAGGTCATTATATGAAACTTTTGAGAATTTTTTACGTATACAGAAAAAAAAAGGACATAAGCAACATAATATAGAATAAGCGAAAAAATGAGGTCAGTTTTTACACTTTCCAACCTAGTTGAAAAGTGTTTATGACTTCGGTTTGTCTGTCGTATGGCCGTCTGCCTTCTGTCCGTGCTCTAACTCTCGTAAATATGCTCGGATTGTCCTGCAATTTTTATATGTTATTGTCGTTATCTATAGCATGTTCCCTATTTCAACTGAAGTGTGTAGCACTTATAGTTTTTTTTATGGGGACGCTCAAAAGAATTCCGTTACATTACTGTCTATGGGGAAAAATCATTTGCGGTTTATTTTAATGATGTTACACAATTTCAAACACATTGTAATGGATATATATCACCAATGTGCATTACAAGAAGCTTAATATGGAATAGGGTGTGCATAGCACTTATAGTTACTTTACAGGGACAGTCAAAAGAATTCCGTTACTTTACGTCTATGGAGAAAAATCGTTTGCGGTTTAATTAAATAATGTTTTACAATTTTAAACGCATTGAAATTTATATATATCACTAAGGTGCATTACAAGAGGCTTACTACAGAATATTGTGTGTATAGCAGTCATCGTTCATTTACAGGGACACACAAAATATTTCTCTACTCTCTGTTAACAATAATTCCTGGAAGTGCGTATTAAGTTGCTGTGAACGCAATTTTAAATTCAACTCACTTTTTGTCTATTACTTGGTATGTATAAATTTTGTAGATCCTATACAGGGCAGCACAAAATTTCGCGAATACTTTTCCGTTTATTGACATAAACTCTGGAAGGAGAATTTTAAACTGTGCTACGCGTTTCCTAACTAAGTTAAAATTTAGCATCTTATGTAGTATATATACAAATCTATAGATCATGTACAGGCCTGAATAAAAGTATTCGGATATTTTTCCGAATATTGTTGATAATTCCTGAAATTACGTTTTTAAATATGTTATGCGTTTTCAAAATTGTTTACTTAGATGTTATCGTTCAGCTTATTAAACGGTAATGATTAGTAAAATTATTTGGAAGCGTTGGAAAGTGTTACATAATCTATGCTTGACGCATGATTTTTCATTCTTATTAAATGTTAATTTAGATGAGATAATACCACTTTTACGAGAGAAATATCACACTATTTTACCTTAATTTGTATTGCTATTTTTATACATTTTTTGCAATGTGTAGCTTTTTATTTAATGCTTTGTTAAAGTAAATGTTTTGCTTTATATTTTGAAGTTGCCAATATTTAATTACAACTTTTATGCAATTAAAAATACAGATCAGCTTACTATTTTAGACTAATACCTACTCAATTCTGATTATTATTGCCCTTATATATTACCTATATTTTAAAGGTTAGTAATAAATCCAATTAAAATAATAAAAATGAATATATTAAGGCAATAAATTGCAGGAGTTACCATTTTTCCTTCATCAATATTATCTATATCTGTTATGAGAATTTCAACATAGACATGTGCAGGCTGTCCTAAAAATTAAAAGAAAAAATAAACATTTTTCTAAAAATATGTTTAGGGTACTCTCAATTTAACTCAAGGAAATCAGTTTTATCCATATTCCTTAGGGTGATTTCAGCCTAGTTTAGCAATAGATTTATTTTTGTTATACTCCATCCAAATGATCCCAAAATATGAGCAAGATTTTTCAAAAGGGGTGAGGGCAATATTACAAACCACATATGGGTGGATATACAGTACGTCTGACAACGAACAAGCATATAGCGACTGACACTTAACGATTTTCTCATTCTAATGACCGATCGAAAAAGTTCGGTATACATAACCATTCACGGAGCATTATGTTTAAATCCAGTAGAGAAATCAGTTAACCCAAACCTTTCCGACTTTTACAGAAATACAGTAACATTCAAGATATTCTCCGTTTGCGATAACTTTGCCGATGACCTTGAAAAATTTGTAATATTACGGTGGATATAAATTTATTTAAAGTCACAAATGGCGCGCAGAAAATGTATTATTTAAATAAAAATTAGATTTTGCTTATTTCAAATAGTGATTGTCACCTTAATTAATGATTAAGTGCATTCATATTTGCATTATTCATCGGTCAAGTTATTACAATTGGACTATATCTGAGATCCAATTAGCCGGATAAATATAAGGAAAATAGAAATAACGATTATGGTGTATAATTTATAAATTAGCTTCTGCTGAGTAGAATTCAAAGATACTTCAATATCTAGTTAGGTAGTTTTCCTAGGAAGGTTTTAATATATTAAACGCCTATGTTTCTTAGTTATTGCGTTAGAGAAATATCTCTGAGGCAAGTCATAAAAAAGAAAAAAAAAACAAAAACAAAAACAAAAAAAACATACAAATACACTGACATTTCAGTTGACAGTGACAGACGTATTATCATTGGTTCTTAAAAAAATGAAATTTTGAGTATTGATGCATTTTTTAACATAGTAATCACCAAACCTATTTTGAAATACATTTAAAATAATAAAATTTAAAAAATAAAAAGTGTTTATCTTAACTACTCTGCCGTTATCTTCAATTTTTTTTTTCATTTTTGAAAGCTTTATTTTAAATCTAGACACAAAAATAACTACAAAATGAGTACCTTATTACTACTGTTTCTGACTATTATCCTATTCGTTACAATTTTATTAAATGATACTTCAATAGATAGATCAGAGAAGATTATTAGAGGAATAATTAGAAGATTTTACGAAAAGATAAGCTATTTCGAAGATATAAAATAGATTTTACGAGAAGATAATATAAAGAGGACTAATTAGAAGATTATTAGAGGAATAATTATTTATAAATCTATTAAATTTTTTGCGCTACTGAACAAAATTAATAAACAACATAAAAATAATATTTTCTGCTTACCTTCTTTCAAAGGAGGTTGAAATTTGTCATAGTTGGTAGGGAAAATATAATCTGGCCTGAAATAAATAATTGTGCCATAAATAACTTTAAAATAAAAGTTTAAAAAATTATAATTTAGATAAGGCCTGTACAATGCAGCGCCCTGCCATGGCGCTCTTAGAAGATTCCTTTGGCACCCCTTCGAATGTTTTATTTTTCTGGATTTCTTTAAAACAAAAATCCATGTACAAAGTTACTTTGCCGTAAAATAATTAATATTTGCATGTTTTTTTTTTTCATTACAGATGTTATTAAGTTTTTTGGTTCCTTTACCTGCAAAAGCGCCTGAGATCCCCCCACCATTTGTAACATTAAATGAAGGGTGTCAATGCAAAATTCACACTCTCCACATAACCTAGTTTTTTTTTTTAAAAGGCAAAAAACTGATTATTATTAATAAACATGATATATTGGCACAAGTTGTTTTGTGTGATATATTTGTTGCCATAACAACTAGTGTCACATAGTCCTAAACCTGTAATAATCGTGGTAAAGCTAAAATTTAAATTTAAATATGGAAAATGTGAGTTTTGCAGCAAACTTTTATGGGTAATGTTAGTTATAAACCAAAATAGTTATGAATTTAAAACAACAAATATCCCCCCCCCTCCACACACCAAAAAAAACTGTACATTAGTGTTCATTGTGTTATTTTGGGGGGTAATAAACAACAAAAATCGAAAAACATTTACATATTAAAAAAAGTTTTTTTGCAAAAATTTTAGATATGGCTCAACTTCTTCACTGTCATTAAACTAGTGCAACATTTTACACTACTTCTTACTTCTGTACCTCCCTGATTGGTTGAATGTTGAATTGGAGAGTGTGAGTTTTGATGCAAAACAGCAGTTGGATAATGTGAGTTATGCATCAAAACGAGATTTTCAGCATTTTTTTTGCAATTTTCAGAAATATTTTATTTTTCACATACCAAGGATCTTCAAATAAATAGCAAGAGTTCAGTCTATGTAGCTGCAGGAATAAACGTCAGTAAAGATGACTTCATCCTCAAAATGTCATAGCAAAATGTATTCATGTATGAAAATACACCTTTTGATTTTCCAATGACGTCATTTTAATTATCGGAAACATTTTGCTTTACATATTACTTACTATGATAGATTATTTACTGTTATTCTATTTACACGGAATACATAATATTATTTCTCAATAAATAATCTGTGTTTTGCTTTTCCGCGATTAGTGCGTAATTAAACGGAATCATTTTAATATGTTTACATTTTATAAAAACCATTGACATTTTTCTTTTAAATATGACGCAAGTTTCAGTGGTGAAATCAAATTTCTGATTGGTGGAATGTAATAAAGCAAATTAATTTTATGTTACTATGGTTGTTGCTACACAGCAAACTACAAATTCAGCCCTTTTTCGCTTTACTTAAGAGAAATATCTATATACTAGCAGAACCACCCGGCTTTGCCCGGGTTAACATAAATTAAAATACAATAATACGACAATAACAATGACGGAGCTTTGTGCATTCTCGATCGTAAAGCGATAAAAAAGACAATTACTAGAAAAAACAGCGTTACTTTGACTCAACCATAGTAAAATTTCTCAGCTTTATAAATGAGAATGCGTGTTTTCTTTGCGCTTACTATAGAAAAATATACGATTTTCCTGACAATGAAAAGAAAATCAACCAAATGTCGTAACATTTTGAGAAATTCGCTATCCTATGGCTATATATATCTATATTATAAAACAAAAACATATCAGTGAGTAATGCCGGCATCATATTGACGGTATAGCAATGACCAAACCATTAAATTTTGCTTGTACTGCATTTTTGTAACTACTAAATATCGCATAATTTTATATTTTAAACTATCAATTAGAAAAAAAATGGACTTTCAAATGTAGTTTGAAAGGTTTATCTCAATTTACTGATTTTTTATGGATTTTAAAATAATTTTAAAGCATGTATATTTTTAAATCTCTGTCCAATCCAATTACGAAAGATGAACTTATTTGATCTTTATAAAGTAAAGACATTTACATCTAAACATAGCACATTCAATTTTTAAGTAGTCGAATAAAATAAATGTTATTTCTTTGAAACGCGTATCTCAATTTACTGATGTTTTATGGATTTTAAAGTAATTTTCAAGAATTGATTTTTTTAAATCTACGTGCGACTCAATTACAAACGATCAACTGGTTTGCTCTTAAAATAATGTAAATAATTCAGCATTTTTTGTTTTACGTGGGATATTCCATAACTAAATTGCCAAATTAAATTAAAACTTAAAAAAATAAAGAAAGAAAATATGGAAGTCTCACATTATATTAGAAGGAGTGTTCAAAATGTATTAATTTCATAGTTTTATATGTTTTAATATCACTTTTTAATTACACCAAAAACAATATCACCAAAGAAAACATTTTATTAATCATTGGGAAAATGGTTGTTGTTTTCGGTCGGGAATGGGCCTCTTGGCGTCGTCACTTAATTTTTGAGCGTTTTTAACGAAATTCTGTAACTTTAGAAGACTTTTTTTTAAAGCGTTTTTAACGAAATTGTGTAATTTTAGGAGAATTTTTCTTTGAATAGGCAATAGAAATGCATAAAATCGTTAGAAAAATGTGAAAGTTACAAAAAGGACAGATGCAAACTATCAGATATGAAAAAAAGAATTCAAAAATTCACGCCGGATGAGAAATCGTCTTATAAAGCAAAAAACGTGGTCTTCAACTTTAATTTCCTCAAAATACCTTTAGCTCAGACACCAATCTAAACAAGAGTTAAAGTTATTGCAGGAAGAACCCGACAAAATATTAAGGTATATATTAATGATAAGGTATAGTAATGGAAAATGCGTTTCAATAACTGCAAAGATGGTTCAAAATAATTTTTTTGTTAGGGCAGAGAACGCCAGGATCTCTTCAACTGTAGTAATGGAAAATTTGTTTATTTGTAGATGGTTCCGATGAATATTTTTGAATAATTAATATTTTTAATTAATTGGAAAAAAATTAAGCTTTCGGAACATTTTCCCAATGGTTGTTGTAATTTGTTAAATTATAAATTTAATATTATTATTATTATTCTAAACAAAACTGTAAAACTGGAAAGTTGCCAGATTTCATTAAACAGAGTGCTGATAATTTTAACAGCAAAAATAAAATAAAATAATGGAAACATGGAGTTAGTAAAAATGACATTAAGGAGTATCTTAATATTTACTTTTAAGATGGATATAAATTGCATATCCGAGCCATTACAGTAACATTTAAAAATTTATTTCGTATGGCTTAAATGTAATTGTGGGTAAGCCTTTACTGTATGGATAATAATAAACGTCAATTTCAGAAAATCAAGACTTTTCACTGATATTAAAACATCATTTTAAAATTTAAACTTAAATTTTCATTAATAAAAATTAAATGTATAATGAAAGTCATGTCAATTTTATATGTACTTTTATTCGTGAAGGTTTTGTTGAAAAACGAAAGACACTCTCTTTAATATAAATCAAAGAAAATGTTACCACTGCTTCTAAATTAATAAAACACTTAGCAATATAACATATAGCTATGAGATACAGCTGTAGTATACAACTGAAGTAGGAATGAAACATAACAGACGATTACTTAGACTTTGTTTGAAATCAAAATGAAAACCTTTAATAGAATGTGACGTCGTACCTAGAATTTTTTATTTTTTATTTTTTATTTTTTTACTGTTTTACTAAATTGTTTTCTTGAAACTTCTGTATTAAAGAAGATGTGTTAACTACAAATAAATTTAAATTAAGGTACTACATCATTGCATTTAAAGTTATAGTTTTCTATTTATATAGAAACAAAATGCGCATTTTCTTCTTAAAATCACTTCAATTTCGAAAATTAAAAATATAGTGAGTGATTTGAATTTTTATTGGCTTATAAAAAGAAAATGAACGTGTTATCATTTCTTTTTAAATTTTTGTGCCGTTTTTAGAGTGTGGCAACAAAAAAGAATTATTGCATTAGAAATAAAAAAAAAAGATTTCTGTAATGATAAACTATGGGAGATGTATTAAAATATGATAAAGAAGTTCCGAGAAACTTTTAAAGTTGACAGTCATTTTACTCGTGTTCTAGAACGTATGTACATCAAGTTTCGTTCAAATCTGACAAAAACTGTAGATTTGTATAAGGAACATACATACCAAGAACGTCTTTTATATATATAGATATATTTGCTTGCTTACCTTTGTTCTTCCGTTAAAGCCATTGTTTTTTTATTAAGCATGCAGTATAATATTAAAGCAAATACCATATCGAATAATTTAGGATTTCTGATTATTGATCTTTCGCTCGGTCTCCGGCTTACGATTTATGTGAAGTCTGTTCAAAAGTTCTATGGAATATAAAAATTATGATTTTTTGTGGTTGTTATGGAAATATAAATTTCATATAAATAAAATATAATTAGAATATATTTTTTAGTTTTTTTCGCATTGTATATTAATGGACTTATTATTATGCGCTTTCAAATATTTTCCTGATAAAAATATCTCTAAATTACAGATGAACAAGTTTTTATTGAAGAAATACTATAGACACGAACATGAGTTTGAAGAAATACTACAAACACGAACACGAGTTTTTAAAATACCAGTGGACCCGTGCGAAGATTTCGCACTGCAATCTAATAGTTTTTCCAATATCCAATTTTTTAGAGTTAAAAAAAAAAACAAATAACTGATTACAAATAACTGCAAACAACATTAGTCATTAAATTATCTCAGTTATGCCATCAAAGTGCCATCAAAGAGACACTAAAAACTGATCGAAGATGGGAAAGGCAAAAAGAAATATATATCAATCATATTTTAACTACATTAGAGGATGACATTATCTGTTTCGGGGGAAAAAAATGGGACAAACAAAAATAAATTGATTGTTTGAATTTGAAATTTGCTTTTTAATCATAAATATATAATAAACTCGTGCAGTAACAATACCCCACTTTACCTTTATTGTACTATTTATTTTTATTTTTCCTATTCATTCTTGAGCACGATATAATGCGGTATTATATTTTTGTGGCAATATTGATTTGAGAAAAACCTTTCATTTCATTTGTGAAAATAATACCAATTTAATTTTTAATTAACTGTCATTTTTAATCGAAAAATATGTTTTAACGAAATATAAGTGTGCTATATCAGAAGCCTGTTCAAAATCCTTTCATATGGTATCCCATTTATCGTTCTGCGTTTTGCATTTGCTTAAAAAAACGATGTTGACAACAGAAATAATATATAGTATTGCATGACAGTTCATTAAAATAATATCAAAATTTACTAACAATATTTATTATACTACTAAAAATTTTAAGACTATAAATTACATTAAAACATAAAGACTATAAATTACTAACGATTCGCAGAACATATGCATTTTTAAAACACTTTTAAATGTAAAAAAATATTTTAAAGGCTATACAGTTAGATGTTACTATTAAATTTCACCTTTAAAATAAAAAAAAAGACGTACATTAAAAATTAAAAAATTTTAAATATGATATTTAAAAAATTAGAGTTTTCACTGAAAAAGCTCGAGATTTTACTAGTATTCGTTTTGATGTAACTTACTACTCGATTTCTTTTCATAAAATTTCAAAGTACTAAATAGAGCTATCCTGTATAGAGATTGTTGCTCCTATAAAGCTACATTTACTCACAGTCACGAGTAATATTACAAAATATAGTGACAAGCTCTGTGTTCTGACAAGGTTAGAAATTACATTTGGTGTCAAAGATTTATCTAGAAAATCTAATAATCGGAGCCATATGTCTCATAGGAGTCGAAACAGTTAATGTATTCCAGAAATTATTATAAAAGTAAGTATGCTGAATGGCTAGCAAATTGTTAGACAAGAATGAGATTGTGGACATGCCCTTCGAGTGTGTCAACTTGGAAGGAAGCCATGGCACAAAATTTACTAAAGACACAACAATTTATTTATAAGAGTAAACAGGGAATAAGCAGTGGAGTGGGTGGGTGGATTGAATGCAGATGATCAAACATAATCTCACTTTAACCCCTTGAAAGAAATGAGTTATTCATTCGTTTCACCATTTTAGCAACAGGCGTACTTTGTCCCTGAAAGGTTTAAGAAAGATAGAGGGGGAAATTATCTCCTAAATTTATTACGTTTAATGGACTTAACTCGGCTCTAAATGACTTCACCGCTGGTTCTGCAGAAACCTAAAAAAATAGCAGACAACAACACTATAAACGGGATCCCGTGGATTCCGATGGTTCTTTATTCAAATAGAAACATCAACTGCTTTCCAAATTGGTGAAAACTGATAACTGAAATGTATCCAAACTGCTAATAGCAAATTCCGATTGAATTCAACACGTGGCTCGAATTTCACGAGAGAAATAACAATCTCTAAATGACCTCACAGATCGATTTCCAGGAATATAAGACATTTACTTTAGCAGATAACACTAGTATCAATTGAATTCTGTGGAATCTGATGGCTCTTTATTCAAGAAAAATATTCATCTTTTTACCAAATTCGCAAAATCTCACAGACTAAGACTCTCCAAACTGCTATTCGAAAATTCCAATTGAAGTCAACACGTGTCTCGAATTCCAAGAGAAAACTAACAAACCCGAGGTCAAGACGCGTTCCAAATTAGCTGAATCCATCTACTATTACATTCTATATAGATACTGTACAACCACAGTTACCTATTTAACATATCATTACAGAAATAACAATGACAAGTATATATCCGGAAATACACACGTACTTTGAAAAACTTAAAGAAATGGCAGAAGAGATATTCACGCACAAATATTAGAATTTAGGACACCACGATCGCACGCAAAATCTCAAAAGTCACTCGTGCACTAGAGTATAAAGGAGTAGTTAGGCACGCTGCCACAATCCTCTCCGGAATATGAAAAACAAAATGTTTGGACTAAGCATGTCTAAGACATTTTTTGAAAATTTACAGTCAGGAAGCAGTAAAACTTAAGATTGGTAACTACTTAACTTACTTGGTACTCATATTTTTACTTTCATCATCTCATACCTATAAATGATGTGACTGTATAGACATGCAATTTAAAAAGAACTTCTTTACTACTTTTAACTCTTAAATTCGTCATATTATTGATCTCACCACTTAAGGAAATTTTTCGCAGAACATACCTCACTACGTGCTACAGATGCAAAAAACTAATTCTATGAAACTTCAAATACCTTCGAAAATAACTTATCTAAAGCTAAATGTTAACGTAATTTTTTCTCAATCTGGTAAGCAAAAAAATTCCACTTCTATTGTATATGCAAATTTCTACGTTGCAGGTTTTTCATTCTACGTGCAAGTTCTAAATTCAAAATTCGGTAGTTGGTCCGACTTAAGTGACACATGCTACATTTCTCTCAATATGGAACAGAGACTGACAGCAATATTTGATGCGTAGATCAACATCTAAAAATATATGTAATATTGAAATTTAAACATTATATTTGACATCAGACATTAAGGTTTTTGCTTATTAGGTTTTGGTGTAAGTCTCGCAACAGGTGTCGTTGCTATGCTGAATTTTGCAGCTTTTACACGATTTTAGCGATAGTCATATCTCATAAATTAATGCATGAAATTTAATAAAACTTTATATTCAGTTAGTCCCTGGTGTAAACAGATGCTGATTCGTTTTTGGTGTAAATCGCCCAAAAAATGGCGATGCTATTCTATAGTTTTATCATTTCCGCAGTAGCTCTACCTCAAGAACTAATGCATGGATTTTTATCAAACTTCAGATTCAGTTAGACAATGACATAAGTTGTTTCTGATTAGGGTTTGGTGTAAATAGCCCAACAGGTGGAACTGCTATACTTTCATATTCAAGATTTATATGATTTTAGCGATAGTCATATCTGAAGAATTAATGCATTTAATTTCACTAAACTTCATATTTTGTTAGAAATTAATTTAAACTCGTGCAGCTTCAGTTTTCATGTAAATCATATAATAGGTGGCGCTGCTATGCTCCCTTTTTAGATTCTAAAATACATAATTAAAAAAATTATGGTTTTTGAAATAGAAACATGTATGCGATAAATAGAATTCTAGCACATCCGACAAGCTTAAATGATGGAATTCGCAAATTCGTAGCTTCTAATTTTTTTCAGAAACTTAGCAATAAACGTTTTTCCTTCTTTTATTTCTCAAATAATTGGAGAATATTGATTAGGTGACTTTTTTTATGATTTTTTTATTGGAGAGACTTTAACGTAAACATACTTTCCTTTAGTTTGTCTTGATAAGCGGACTGTATGGTCACGTGTTTGTTACTATTATACCTCGACATAATATGCATATGTAAAGCGAATTAAGGGTCAGAAAAAAAAATACGGTAAAAATGTTTTGCTTGATGATTTCAGAGTGGTGCGGGGGGGGTATTCCCCTTCCGTAGCAGTGAAATGCCTTACCTGAAATACTCGGGTTTTTATGTTTATTAAGGATCCAGTCTGGAAGTTCTATCCAGCAAATTACTCCTTCCCAGAGTTACAGCAATTCCTCCCGGAGAATTGTCTGTAATCAATCGTCTGTAATCAACACAGGGCTAGAAATCCTGCAGTTGTAAACTCATGTACCCTCGGGAGTCCGTGGATTTCGTTGAAACGTTGATATGTACCATATCGTTCTACGTTACTTAGTTATAGAATTATTGGGGGGGGGGGATTCTAGAATCAGATGAACGTGATTATTAAAGATTAGTTTTTTTTAAATATTCAAATGAATCGATTTCGATGAAACTGTTAGTTAGATATTTTTTTAAGGAAGGTTTCAGTATATAAATATCGTTCTACGTTGCTTAGTTTTAGAATTATGGGGGAAAGTTCTATAATTAGGTGAATCCGATTATGAAAGAGCTGCTTTTTTAAAATGTTCTACTTGGCGGATATTGATCAAAATTTCATTGTCAGTTAGATAGTTTTTCAGGGATTATTTTAGTATATTGCATATATACCTATATTATATCTTGTTCTTTACCAAATCCTACACTAAATGATTAACTAAAAGTGTCGGTCTATAATAGCACAAATTTTGTCTGACACATTAGAAAGTATTATAGCGCAATGGTGTTCGTATCGTTTTCAGCAATGAGAAGGATATTCCAGGTAAAAGTCCATATTGCTTTAAAACGCAACGTCAAAGTCACCGATATATTTCATTTGATATAAGTTTCGTTTCGATAATCCAAGCAGCATAGCTAGCGAAGCCTGGTAGTTTGAAAATACAAATGTTCCAGTAACTTTTGATAATGTATTGTTGTTTTGCTTACTTGAAAGATTAATTTTTATGTTGAATGTTATCACGCATTTTGAGTAGTTTATTCTAATAATATGCCATGAAAACTCTTTAAATAGTCATGTTCGTGATTGCATGCATGTATATCGCATTCAATCAATAGAAGCATTTTCCTTATTAATTAAATACCTTTTAAAACAGAAAAATAGTTGATAGCAATAAAATATAAATTCTAGTGAGAAATATACAATACAAAAATATAAAATATATTCTAGAAACAATTTATTTGTCTGAGATTTAATTTTCGTAACAACAACACACAATTTCTGAATCATTTATTAGAACTTTTTTATTGATTTCTCCGTTAGACTGAGTGAAAGTTAAATATTCAATATCCAATAGCAAACTAATTAGATAGGGCATTTGTTTGAATATTTTGTTGCGTGATTGAGGAAAAAGGTGTTGGATTCAATGGAAGAATTAAGGTAAGATTTATTGCAATATTTCACTTAATCCCAAAACACGCTATTCGAAAGAAAATATTGTTTACATTGGGCACATAAAACACCATTTTTGAGGACCACAACTAATTTCAGACTAGTTTTGATGTCATTCAGCATTGCTACCAAAACTAATCTGAAATTAGTTTAAAAGTTCTAGTTCTTATAACGTTGTTTTATGTGCCTAAATTGTACAGCTCCAAGTATCATATTAATTGTAATTATTTTCATTAGTTACATTGTTGCACGATATACGCGAAAAATTTCAAATATCGGAAATATTTATAATAATACATGAATCGTGGTTAAATATCGTTTTATAATTGGAAATACAAGGTGTCCCATAAGACACAATTAAAAAATTTATAAAAAACAAAATAGAAAATTGTCGTATCGGAGTGCGTTTTGCACCATATGACTTGTCAAAATAACGGATAGTTTGTAGCAAAAGCAAAATATAGTTTAAATTTCCTCTAAACTATATTTTGCCACAAAAAATCTTACTTCTGATTTTCCCGCAATTATTAACAATTAAAATGAAAAATTCAAATATATTTTTAGAACATTTTTATCCCATTATTTAAAGAAGGAAAACACCTCTATCGACACAGTCCCATAAATCAGTAGACCTGTATGGAGGCAAAACAAACAGCTGCAAATGTAAGCGAATTCCTAAATTTTAAAGAAAATGGTCATAGACTTTTCAATCGTCACTGATATTTCTTTGCATAAATCTGCAGATCCACGGATTTTAATGCTCATGGGGTTTTAAAAGGAGTTATCTAAACATCGACTGTAAATCAATCATGGACTTTGAAAAAATATTGAACTATAAATGGGACAAAATGCCTTATTTTATGCTATATTCTAAACAAATACTTTAGACTTTACAGGAAAATCTTCTCAGCAATGCTATCAGTTTTCCCATCAGTTTTTCTATGTAATTTGTACAGAGAAAATTTCTTAGCCTTTCCCCGTGTTACAAACATGGTAATCCTCATAAGTTGAAACAAAGTTTTTTGTATGAAACAAAATTCCTTCATCTTACCAAAAAGACAGTCTTGTTAAATAAAAAGAGTTCTTTACTTCTATTTGAAACAGAATTTTACTGTGCTTCATAAAAGGAGTGTTGTTTAATTGGAATAGAGTTTTTACAAGATCACTTATATTTCCTTTGCAGAAGTTCAGGAGTTCTTTATAAAACACTGTTATAAATCCTGTAGCACCAAAACTAAAATTTCGTGCTGCAGTAGCTGCAATCATATGATTGTGAAGTCTCGTTCTAGCTATAATTCAACTGGACCTCTAAATGTTGTAATGAGTAGTGGTTGTTTTTGCTGCAGCACCAAAAGTTGGTTAAACCTACTACAAAATGTTTGACAGTGCAGATCATTTTCGTGTTGCTTTGTAGTTTTTCTGGTATTTCGAACTTACCTGTCAGTCGAAAATAAAGAATTTTATGATTTTAAAGTTTTCGGTAAACGAAAATTATATCTTCGCTGGTTAACAGAGAAAATCTTTACTTTACATAAAACGGAAATATTCTGTTAAAATACAGTAGTATATCAGTTAAAACAACAGATGTTTTTATTACACAGTGTATGAAAGTCATTAAAATTTTCAGAAAAGAAAGTTCAGAAAGACAGATAAGAGTTAAATGTTTCTAATAGCTATTTTCCTATTCAAGATATTTGCCAGAAAACTTAATATATAGTTCCATCACAATGAATAAAAATATTGGCATATATATTTTTAAACTAAATTTATTTGAATACTTTACGATCACTTTGCTTTTAACTCGATTTGACAATTATTTCCTAAGGAACAACTCGTACATTTAAAATATCTCATCAAATACAACTCGTTGTAAATGATCCCGCCAAGCCACAAACCTAAAACGTCAGTCACAAAAAGAAGTGATATCACATAAAAAGAAGCGATATAGAAGTGCATACTCCGAGTCCCGTGTAAAAATCTATCACCACTCATAAAGTTTCCAAAGGACTCGGAGTGAGGTACAGTATGTGAAAACTGCATGACGACCTGCAGGCTTTTATAATATATGTAGTATATCAATTTTGAAAATCGAAAAATAAACTTTATATTTTTTTATACCACTTTTATAAATATTTTTGTATGCGAAAGAACTGACAGAACGAATTTTCCACCAGATCTATGCCATTCCCTTACGCTAGAATTACTGCAATATATCTCAATTTAGTTAACGTTTATTATAAGGTATATATATATATATATATATATATATATATATATATATATATATATATATATATATTACAAACTCAAAATCTTTATATGTTTACTTAAAAAATCCTCTTCGTAAGAGTGGTGATTTTAGTTTAAATAATGGTAAAAAAAATCAACAAATTGATTTTTCAAGCTCATAAATAAGAAAGGACACGCAAACACAGAAGCTTCAACTTTTACAATTTTATGGTAGCAAAATAAATAAATAAATAAATAAAATAAAATAAAATAAAATAAAATAAAATAAAATAAAATAAAATAAAATAAAATAAAATAAAAATAATATAGCCATACGTAATTACAGGAAACGAAAACATTATAAAAGCCTGCAGGTCGCCAAGCAGTTTTCACATACTGTACCTCACTCCGAGTCCTTTGGAAACATTATGAGTGGTGATAGATTTTTACACGGGGCTCGGAGTATGCACTTCTATATCGCTTCTTTTTATGTGATATCACTTCTTTTTGTGACTGACGTTGTAGGTTTGTGGCTTGACGGGTTCATTTACAACGAGCTGTTTTTGATGAGATATCACTCCTTTTTGTAAGGTATTTAATTTCAATTATACGGATTACATTTTTATTCAGAAAAGAAAAGATGAAAGGGGCCAAAAAAATAATAGCGATGCTATAAACAGAATTATACATCAGAATTATACGATTTATTGAGTGACTTATTCCAATGTACATGTCGCTACCATAACAACGAGGAAACTTTTATATTAATTTCCTTACATTGTATTCATCAGATTATTTATGACATATTTATTTTCCTTTTTTCTTTTGTTTATATCACTCTTCCGTTTATATACATTCAAAAACAAAAAAATTAGACAATTTTACAGTAGTTTACAAACTAATTAAAATACTACAGTTTCAGAAAAATGTGGAAAAATAAGAAGCACTTTTTTCGGTCAACTACAACGATAAGTTTATGGAGCATACTTTACCGAGAATAATCTACAATTTTTTTTTCTACAAACCTATTTCTATTAGTATAAAAATTTACAGGGATTTTTATACAAACATACTAAATATATTATTTTTGAAAATTACTGAGCACCTTAGAAGTTTTTTATTTGTTTAAGTTTTTTAACTCAACGTTTCGAGAATTCGAAAAATATAAAATTCGCAACGTTTGCAAAAGTATAAAAACTATTAAAGTGATTTCTGTTCATATAATCTGTTCATTCCAATTCGGTGATCCTAAAATATAGGTCCCCAATCTCCGGTAGTCCATGAATTAATTAGGACATATGTATGCAACTGTTAAAATGTTCTCAAAGTTGACAATAGAGGCTGTGATATCCTGACAGCCGAATGACACACCGATTCTTCTTTTTAAAATTTAAATACAGAGTTTATTAAAAATGAGAGCTGGTATTTACAATAAAATATACACTATATACATTTTCTCTAACATTCATAACAATTCAACCAAAACCACATTACTTCTTAAAATAACCAAAATATACTCGGATGCATTTCCACATCCTACCCCTCTGAACAAAAAACCCTTTCCATCTCTTCACTTCCGTTTTCTTTAAGACAAAAAAGGGTTGGAAGGATGTTGGTTGCATGACACCCCCCCCCCCCCGATAAGATTGTGCTACGCAAAACGAAGCAAAATCTGACAAATAGCAACCATACAACTATACAGCATAAAATATATATAAAAACACAATTCAAAACTGATGTATAGAAACCTTGTTATAATATTTATAATGAATATACAATAAACATATAAAAAAACACTAACAATTCACAACAGACGGAAAGACGACTTGCTATAATACTGCATACCAAAATTAAACACAAAATAAAGTATCACTTAAATAATCCTTATACAGTAACTAGTCGTGACAGACTATCTGCATTTTTTAATTTTGCACCTGGGCAATGAGAAATATTTATATTATATCTTTGTAAAGATAAGGCCCATCTTTGCAATTTTGCAGACTGAGGTGCAGATTTCTGAAGATATACTAAGGGATCGTGATCAGTTATTAGTTCAATTTCCGCACCAAATACATAAACTTCAAATTTCTTTAATGCCCACACTACTGCATAAGCTTCACGCTCAATAGTCGACCAGTTTTGTTGCACCTTAGTGAGCTTTTGGCTAGCAAAACTAATAGGACACAAATTTTCTTTCTCATCTCTTTGCGATAGACAAGCACCAATACCATAAGAACTGGCATCACTCTGAATAGTGTAAGGCTTTTTAGGATCTGGTGTATACAGCTTAGGAGCTTCACACAATAAATGTTTTAAAGTTTGGAAAGCCTCTCCTTCAACCTCAGACAAGGGAATGATTCCTGGGATTTTGTTTTTTGTCAAGTCGGTTAAAGGCTTGGCGATTTCAGCATAATTTCTTATGTAGTCACGATAATAGTTAAATAAACCCAATGCACTTCTGAGAGCTGTTTTGGTTTTAGGCGATTCTATTGTCTCAATGGCACGTAACTACTCCGGATCGGGCTCATGTCTACCTCCTCCTATTACATGACCTAGGTACTTAATCTATGCCTTTGCAAAAACACAGTTTTTAACATTCACCGTGAATTTCAGTTCAGTTAATTTAGATAAAACAGCGTCAAGATGTTTCAGATGATTTTCCCAGTCATTTGAAAAAATAGCAATATCATCCAAATATGCTCGACTGTACGCACGATGTTCATCCAGAGCATTGTTGATCGATTTCTGGAATGTGGCAGCCGCATTGCGCAATCCAAAGGGTATGACTTTCCATCGGTATTGAGCACGATGGGTTTTAAAAGAAGTAAGATCTCAAATCTGTTCTTCTAGAGGAATTTCCCAATACCCTTTTAATACATCTAAACATGTAATTATGTTAGCACTTCCTATTTGATTAATTAATTCAGTTGCATTTTCCATAGGGTAATCAAGAGGTTTTGTCACTGTGTTCAATTGACGAAAATCTATACATAAGCGCATGCTACCGTCCTTCTTTGCGACACATACGACCGGATAAGCTATTTCAGCTTCACTTTTTTCTATAAGTCCTAGATGCTCAAACTCTTCTATTTGTTTATCCACTTCGTTTTTTAGCGATTCCGTAATTTTATAAATATATGGTTTCTTTCTTTCCGCACCTGGTAATAAACGAATTTTGTGTGCTCCAACATTGGCAACTTGAATTTTGCCTGAGAATAATGGTGCATGTTTTTGTATAAGTTTACTTAACTCGAATTGTTTATCAACCTCCAGATGACTAAGGTCTACTTCTATGTTATTTTCATTCAAAGCATTAGCTTTAATTGGTGTTGGGTGAATTTCACCAAATTCTACATCGTCTTCAAAAATGACCCCAACAGTCTGTACTCTTACGTTAAATTTCCTTATTTTATTCGCATGAACATGTCTGACACCCCCATCAGGTAATTTCACTTTGTACGAATGTGGTTTTATTCTCTCAAGTATTTCTCCGGGTCCTGTCCATCTAGCATACAATTTATTGGTAGAATCATTGATAAGTAAATGTACTAAATCAACTTTTTCAAATTCTTTCATTCTACTTCGACGATTGAAATAGTGTGTAATTTTCTTGTTTTTCTGCAGCAGTTAGAGAAGCAATGTCAGCGGCTCTTTCCAAATTTATTTTTAATTCTTGTAAATAGTCTACTGCTGAATTACTAAGATTCAATGATAAGAGGATTTCACCTGACCATGATGATTTTAGTACTGCCAAGAGACCTCTAGCTTCCAGAGCATACATGAGCTTAAACGGTGATACTCCAGTTGTGCAATTTGGCACCTCACGGTAGGCAAAGAGCAGAAAAGGAATATGTTTATCCCAATTAACAGGATCCGTACGAATTACATGATGTAGCATTTGTTTAAACACACGATTAAATTTTTCATACAGTCCATTCGAGGCGAGGTATGATGGAGTTGAAAACCGAGGACATGCCCCTAACCGGTCCTCAAATTCTTTAGTCAGTTCAGATTTAAAATTAGTGGCCTGGTCTGAACAGATAACTTCAGGTATTCCGGTGCGCATAAAAATATCTAATAAAGCATCACACGCCGTTTTCGCAGAGAGACTTCGTAATGGTACTACTTCCGGCCATTTAGAATTTTTAACAATTAAGGTTAGACAATATTTATACTTCCTTCCTGACGGCGGAATAATTTCACCTATACAATCAATATTTACAGTATGAAATGGATATGGTGCGTGGACAACAGGTGTTATCGGAATTTTATCTGTTTGTTTCTCAGGGCTTTTTAACTGACAGTTCTTACATGTTCTACAATAATTTTCTGCATCTCTCGAAATATTCGGCCAGTAAAAAGATAATTTAATTCTTTCTTTAGTTTTTCGCATCCCTAAATGATTCGCAAAAATTGAATCATGAGCTAATTCTAACACTTTACTTCTATAATTTTCCGGTAAAACGCGCTGATATATCTTCTCCCCGCAAATAGTTTATTTATGATACAATAAATTATCCCGTATCAAAAAAATATTTTTTCCTAACCTAGCGTCCTGGATTGAATTATTTAAAGTTGTGCAATCTTTTTGTGCCTTACAAAACTTATTAAACTCTGAAAATTCATCGTTCCGATCATTTTGTTTATTTTCTGAAGAAATAAAACAAACATTCAATTTCTCTTCCGCCAGCGGGGGTTCTGAGCTATTTTTAGCTTCGTGACTTTCGAACTCTTGCAATTGACTATTACACAACTCTTCATTTTGAAGTTCAATCAAAGCATTATATACGTCCGGAGTTATTAAATACGGAACATTTAAGTTTTCAGTGAAAGCAAAAAGCGTATTTAAAGCCACAGAAATTCCACTGTTAAGTAATTTATAATGAATGGGTATAGTAGCCAAATTTGCTTGTACTTTTTCTTTGAAAGCAGATTGTAACAAAATCCTACCTTTAGCATCGATTTTCAGATTGGGAATTAATGACGAATTTAAAATACTAATTTGGGTACCTGAATCCAGAGTAGCTTCTATTTCTTTTCCTTCTACATAAATAATGATTTTTTTTAAAGGAAAAAGAGTAACTTAGTTTAATTGGTCGTTCATGTGTAAATGCATGGAACTAACATTAGCAACTACCGCATTATTTTTTTTTGGATTCATTTATTTGTATCTTCTTGCGTTTTAGGTTTTCTCTGCCCCTGATCATCATTTTGAGTGTTAGATTTATCATACTTATTTCTTCTGTTTGGGCAAAATTTTGCTAGGTGTAATGGGGAATTACAAATGTAACAATTACGCGATTTTGGGAAGTGTCTGTTCTCATACATAACTTGATTTTTTCTTAGTTGTGGGGGAACATAATTAGTATTTTCGTTATTCACTTCACGATGAATAGGTCGTTTCTCAAATTTTGTTTCTTCAAAAGACCTGCCTTTTGCAGTAAAATAAATGTCACAGTCTTTCGATAACTGATCGGGCAAAAGCCAACTCTCTCCCTGCTTTACTCCAATGTGAGTTGCAAGCTCACCATCCAAAGTTTCAAAAAATTTATCTGATATTATTAAATTAATAAGTGAGTCGAAATCTTTAACATTTCGAATTCTACAATAATTTAACCAACAGGATCTTAATCGGGAACCGAACTGTTGATGGGTTTCACCAGGTAATCTTTTAGCGTTTCTAAAATTTTGTAAACAAGTAAATGGGGATGGTTCATATTCTTTCAAAATTAAAGATTTAATTTTATCATAATCGGCTAACTCTTCATCATCAATATAAACAAGAACATTTCCTGCTTTCTCACCTACTAATTTCAGTAAAATTTCCGATTTATATTCCTTAGGAACATTTTTGTGCTTAAACGCTCTTTCTAAAGAATCAAAAACGAGATTCCATGTTTCATTTTTCTTGGGCACTGGAATTACCAAAACTTGAACTGCTTTAATTAATTTATCTAGTGATAATGACATACTATTTTTCCCTTCTTTATGGGTTAAATTCTCGCTTCACATTTGTTGTTGTAAACGCAATCTATTAACTTCCTCGCCATTTTTTCTTTCTGAAACTGTAGTAGATAAAAATTCAATTACGAAATCTTTATCCTTTAAGTATTCTTTAGATTTCAATAACAAATCTTTTAATTCGGGTATTCTCTTACTCGCATCAGCTTCTTCGCCTATTTCTTGCAGAATCCGCTTTAGTTACGTTTTTAAACATATTCGAATAAAGTTAACAGTATCTTACTACACAATCAAATGATAAATAAATAGCTCACCTCTATTTTATAATCCAAACACTGCGATCCAAAGCACATATTTTATTATTTTAAATCGTAGAAATAGCTCTCGTTCTTGTAAGGGAGAGCGGGCTGTAATATCATGACAGCCGAATGACACACCGATTCTTCTTTTTAAAATTTAAATACAGAGTTTATTAAAAATGTGAGGTGGTATTTACAATAAAATATACACTATATACATTTTCTCTAATATTCATAATAATTCAACCAAAACCACATTACTTCTTAAAATAACCAAAATATACTCGGATGCATTTCCACATCCTACCCCTCCGAACAAAAAAACCTTTCCATCTCTTCACTTCCGTTTTCGTTAAAACAAAAAAGAATTGGAAGGATGTTGGTTGCATGGCAGAGGCAATAAGTATAGCTCAGCAAATATGAAACACGGCATTGCTTCATCATGGCTTTGTTTCGTGAGGTGTTCGTTCTCCGAACATAAAAATCTCACGCGAAAGTGTTCGTTAACCGATTTGTTCGTAAATCGAACAGTTCGTTACCCATCACCTATTGTATACGAAATTTAGCATTTTAAGTTCGTCATAGCCGGAGATTAAATGAACGGCAAATAATTAAATGCAAAACTTGTATTCTTGGGGTAGCAACATTTTTACATTCTATTACTCAGCGC
Source organism: Maratus michaelseni (assembly GCA_963931845.1). Classification (NCBI taxonomy): domain Eukaryota; kingdom Metazoa; phylum Arthropoda; class Arachnida; order Araneae; family Salticidae; genus Maratus; species Maratus michaelseni. The sequence goes on along the minus strand of OZ007592.1, from coordinate 77,433,641 downwards.
ATGAACGTAAAGTTGGAATTTTGTAATCGCTATTTCAATCAACTCCTGATACGCTAGAATTATATATTTATAAATAAACACAGTTTGTTTAATCGATGAAAATACTATATTTTAATAGATTTAGAGACGAGATTTCAGACGGACAAAATGAACTCCTATTAAATTTTAAAGCAAGATAATGAAACCTTACAGAGATTGAAACAGTGTAAAATCATTAAAATACATCTCACTCAGTAAATATACATCGGTTGTAATGTAATCAAGATCTTCTAAGAGACTCTGTAAACGAAACGTATATGCTTCAATGCCGCTTTACAATAGAGAGGATGTAGTAACATATTTGAATATGTTGTGTATATAGCCAATTTACAAAAGTTATGCAATTTACTATTGTTTTTCCTCTGTGTTAAGTACAGGAATCATCTACTTCAACGTAAAAATTCGCTAATTGTATACGAACAACTTTTTACAACTTTTTAGTACAACGTTTTTCTTTACAACTTTTTACTCTTATTAAAAAATCTTTTGAGTTACCCTGTAAACGAACAGTAAATTCTACAATTCTGTTTCACAATAGGAAGCTAACTTAGGTCGTTCGTAGTAACATATTTTAACATCATGCGCATACGTTCTTTTTGAAAAGAGTTAGACCATTTAATTTTTTTTTGCTTCATCTTAAGTATAGGAATAAATCACTTTAAAGTGGTATACATAAAAACTAATTAATATTTTTACACGAAATATTAAACATTTGAACTACCCATAAAAACAATTCAAATGCTGAAAACCGCGTAAAAATCGGATAATTACACAACTCTTTAGCCCTATATCAAAAGATCTTTTGTGAGACCCTGTAAACGAACCTTAAATGTTACGATTTTTTATAAGCTTACTTGGGTCGACTGTAATAACATATCTTAATATCATGTGTATACGACCTTTCCTAAAAGAGTTGGGTCATTTATTATTTTTTTGCTCCATGTTAAGTATTGGAATCAATAACTTTAAACTGATATAAATCAAAAACTAATTAATATTTTTACATGAAACTTACAAAGGTTTGAACTACTTATAAAAACGATTCAAATAACGTAAACCACGTAAAATCCGATAGTTACACATTGCTGTAGCCCTGTCAACAGTTTTTTGCTCTATGTTAAGTATAGGAATCAATAACTTTAAACTGCTATAAATCAAAAACTAATTAATATTTTTACATGAAACTTACAAAGATCCGAACTACTCATAAAAACGATTCAAATAACGTAAACCGCGTAAAAATCCGATAATTACACATTGCTGTAGCCCTGTCAACAGTTTTTGGTCTGAACAAGATTTAAAAAGTGCAAAAAAGAGCACTTTTAAAATCGCATTTACTGAAAACCTATTCGCCGGATCTTGATTTACTTTTGAATTCTTAGTCCCTTGGCACGCCTCAGTCCATAGAATCAAGAATTTTGTTTCTATCATAAATAGAACGCGAGATATAGATGTATCAAAAACCCGTTTTGTCCCGTCCGCAAAATATAAACTAGACAGAGTGCGAAATTTTTTTGTAAAATCGTTTGGCATCCATTGGTGGAAATTCCTTTCATTTACGGTTCAATGCATTGCTGTTTCTTATGCTTGGCGAGAAACTCTGTCGAGTTTCTATGATAAATCTTAATGATTTTTCTTTTCGCTCGTATGTACAAAAAACAAAAAAGAAAGAATAGCGAAGAAAAACGATGTTCTAAAACAAATGATACATTATTTTTATGAAACGAAATGATCTCATTTTCAATTTCCTTATTTTTTTCCATTTTCTTTTTAAAAAGCAATCGATTTTGAAATTTTATTAATGAATTTTGTTACGGAATACGTGTTGCGATAATTTAGATTGTTTGAAATTTAATATCAATACTTTTTGACAATAAAATTATAGAGTTTTAATCATTTATTTTTAATGATAAACTGCAAAATTTTTAAAGCTTGTCTTTGCAACCTATTTCAATTACGGCAGATGTATAAAATCACCTACGAATGACCGTCATCTAAATTTGATTTGAAATCTGCAAAGTGCTAACGAATCTTAAATAAAAAGATAACATTATTAAAAGAATAAAAGAAAAACAGTGGTAAAAACTGTATTTTACAGAAATATCATATCATTAATTTTTTATAAAATTTTAGTATAAAAGCTATAGAAGTACATCGCATGTAAAAATTATTTTGCGGATAATGTTTTTCTGGAAAATAAAAACACAGTCATAGGAACAACACATTTCTGCAACATGAATACCGTAAGTAAAAGTATCTTAGCTTTTATTTTTTTTTTCATTCTGTAAAAGATGTTTTCATTCTGTAAAATCACGGCAGAATTGGAGAAATTTAAAAACCGCGTTAAGAAATACGCGAAAAATAAAGAAAATCTCTGTACTAATTCCGATTAAACTTTATTGAAAAGATGACAAAATTTTGTATATTGGGCGACACCGGATTCATTTTACAAATATGGAAAACTTGCCACGAAAAGCGAAAAAAAAGCTGAAAATCGAATAACAAATTCATGAAAAATTTAAATTGCGCAGAGGACACAATTTCTTATATTATGCTAAAAGATTGGAACCTTGTTCTTTTTACAAATGTCAAAAACTGTCTCAAAAGGAAGAAAAAAGTTAAATATAGGATAAAAATTTTGCAAAATATTAAAAGATAAAAGAAGACAGAATACACTATATTGGGATAAAAAATTTAACCATATTCCTTTTACGAATATCGAAAAATATCTACGAACGCGGAGAAACATTAAAAATCGCAAATATCGAATGTAAACATCTTTGTTCGAATTCCAATTAAATTTTATTGAAAATACGAAAAAGCTTACTGTATTCTGCTAAATGATTAAAACAGGATTCATTTTATAAATGTAAAAAAAAATCGCTTTAACCCCCCCCCCCACACACACACATAAAAAAAAAGCAAAGATTTTAAAAAATATGTTACAAATTCGTAATAAAAACAGGATGCATTTCACTATTGCAAAACGATCGCCGCAAAAAAAAAAAAAAAAAACCGCATAAATTTAAAAATAGTAAAAAAATCCAGTATTATGCGTCAAGAGGCATAATGTCAGATAGACAGGTATCTAATGCCAAATCTCATAGCTCTTCGCGCAGACAGATACAGAGACAGAGGTTAGGTCTACTGAGAGACAGACTCGCACACGCACACACACTCAAAAAAAATCTGTTTTTATTATTATAGATAGATAATATATTTCACAGAATTTACTCAATATTTTTTCAAGATAAAAACAAAAACAAAAACAAACAAAAAACCAAACAAAAAAAAATCTTAACCTTCCTGGAATAAAGGAAAAATTAAACATTTAGAAAAATATTATAAAGCAACAAGAATGGTTGTGGAGTAAAACAGGTTAAGAAAACATTTTACATTAGAATAATATTTTCAACTAGAAATATTTTTATTACTATTAGAGAAGTTTAAGCACTAAAATTGCCACATTTGCATCATGAAATTATTGAGATAGTTAAAAATTTAATATTCATATTGAATATTTATTTTGATAAGTTTTACATTTTTTTTCTAATTCTTTATTTATGGAATAATATTTTTCTTTTGCTTAATTTTTTTTTCTGTGAACATTTTTTCTTATATAGAATTTATTTTTCCCGTTTTTATGTATATTTTAAATAACTATTTATTATTATTATTTCTTTGTAACATTTTTTAATATTTCATTTTAATGGGTTTTTTTAAATTTCATTTTAAGAAGTTATATTATTTACTTATATGTCTTCCACAGAGTTGCAATATCTATCTTAAAGCAAATCTTTATTTGAGTTATTAGAAAATGACATATTCATTTACAAATTTTGAGTCTCGTGAAGCATGTTTAGGAAAATTCACAAACATTACTAGTTAAATAATAAGATGAATAAAAGAAATTAATTATGTGTATTTTAAAAAGAATTCAAATGTACCAAATGCATATGATGAAATTATTTTTTTTAAACTTAATTATGGTTTAGTACAGGGTCAGGGCAAACTATTTGGAATATTTTTAAAAACTTTGGTATTTGTACTGTTTAGAGTATGCAGAAAAAAAGTTATGCAATAAAAATGATTGGTTTCAAATTTTACCGATTGATGACACTTACATGTTAGAGAAGATTTATTAGCAGATATTGACAAAAAAAAACCCTCATTTTCAATCAATATCATTTGAGACGACGATATTCTTTCATAACAGCGTTATAATTATTACCATTTTGATAGGAAGACTTTATTAATAGAGAGCGTTATCTTTTTGCTAAAATATTAAGGCTTACAAGGCTCTCTACATGTTAAAATATTCGGAATATTTTTAAAAGCTTTGGTATTTGTACTGTTTAGATTATGCGGAAAAGAGTTATGCAATACAAATTATTGGTTTCAAATTTTACCAACAGATGACACGTAAATGTTAGAGAAGATTTATTAGAAAATATTGATAAAAATAACTCATTTTAAATCAATATCTTTTGAGACGACGATATTCATTCATAGCAGTGTTATAATTATTACCATTTTGATAGAAAAACTTATTAGTAGAGTGCGTTATTTCTTTGCTAACATATTAAGGCTCATAAGACTCACATAGACTAAATTCTTAAGCTAGAATTATATGAAATTTGTCATAAATAAGTTATAAAATTTATCTGGTAGGAAATTCTTTATTTTTATTTTTATTTTAATGATATACTTCGCTATCTGTCGGAAAAATTTTAAATTATTTGTGTTATTGCTGAACTTTTTTCTATATCCTCTACACAGTATATATACCAAATCTTTTTAAAATATTCCAAATAGTTTAGTTTGTAGAGAATTTTAAACACGTGCACTTTAATTATGGCAACCCGGTATTTTGTATAACATATAACAATTAATTCGGAGATAGGCAACTTATTTCATACATACCTATGTCATGTGCGTAAAGAGCTACGTGGTGTGAAATATAGTTATTGACCATGCTAGTTTTATGGTGCTTTGAATTGTATTAAGTTTGCTTAATGAAATATTAATGATGTCTTGATGTGTTTTTTTTAATTAAATAATGTATTTCATTAAAAAGACAAGCTAACTGATATGTTATTTTTATTAACTGACACTATTACTGATATAAAAATTTTAATAATATTAACAATATAAAATTATTTTAGTGTGTCGTTGTAGTAGCATTTGCCCATGAGAGAAAATAATATTGAGTACACTGTAAACTTCCAGCATATATTGGGAACACATTTTCAACACTTTGATTCAAAAAAAGTGTTCCAGTTACCTTAATGTGTACCGAATGTGTTCCCTTGATGTGTTACGACATAAAGAAAATGTTTTGAAAGTGTACCGAAAGAATTCTACTCTAGATATTTGTTAAATATAAACTTGGGAACACATTTGAGAACGGATCGGGAGCACATTTGGGCACACTTGTGAAATCACCGCTTACAAAAAGTGCGCTAGAAAGTGTGCTGAACAAAAGAAGCATTCTCAGAAGTATTCCAAAAACTGTTTAAAAAAAATGCACTTCAAAGTGTACTAAAAAAGGTGACAAAATAAGTGTTCTAAAATGTTTTTTGAAAAGTGTATAAATATTTGCAGTGTATTTTTAGGTTTTGGGATATAAGCTTTTCAAAAATATAAAGTTTGGTTAACCTAGAGTTGTAGAATTTCTTTATGTATCAACATAATCATGAGAGACGGTAGTTTCTCGAGTGACGCAGCGAAAAACCTAAAACCGTAAGCCCAAAACCGAAGATTCCGTCACTCTCATATATACAGCTAGCAGGACATCAAAGGAAAATCGAAACGCCGACATTTAATATCTCAGTAAATATGAGGCATACCGTTTCGATTTTTTCACATTAGTCTTATATCTATGGCCTAACTCTATCCTGAAATTTATAGATTTCTACATGCAGTAGATTTTGAGATCTGGAAACCAATTTTTAAGCGAAAATGGGAGATGTAATGGTTGTAATGGGCACATAGTTGTTATCTCGAAAATGGATCGAACGATTTTTTTTAAATTAATATATTTTATTAATCAGTTTTAGATGAAGCGAATAAGATTTTGCGTTAACGTAGGAAAACTCTTGTTTTCAATATAATCCACTTTTAAAATCGGACTATTTTCTTACGCGTTTTCTCATAGGAATACATGGAGCCGAATCACCTCTTTTGACTGCTCAAACATAAGGTTAAAAATTGTTTCTCAGTATACAGTTAAGCTCGGAATAGATTTTAGCATGTAGCTGATGAATTATTTTGACTCATTTTTTTATACGAAAATATATTTTTAATTCGTAATATATATTGTATTAAATTAAATTGTCGCTTATGTATTTTTCTTTTTTGTTCAAAATACATTTCGCATTTTATATATCTGTATTTCGTTGTAAAACTATTTAGATTCATTTTTTAAATAGATGAAATATTTTTTAATTATATGCATTCAATTTTACTGTTATTTATAACAAGGTTTTAATTTTTTAAGGATACTATATTTCTCGTTGGTTGGATAATATATTTCCCGTTCCTAAACGGAAGTTTGTCTGACAACCAACCAACTGTTCTTTGGGCTTGTTTATGTTTTCATATATTCATACGCGTGCTGTGCATTCCCAGTACGTTGAATTGACACAGACTAACTTTTAAAAGATTTCATTCATGAAATCAACAGAAAAAGTAACTCCAGTTCAACATGAATTACATAAGATCATCAGTAAGTAGCATACATTTAAAAGAAATAGTCTAATCTATATGTACTCTGCATAAAACATTTTGTAAACAAAATGGGAAAAACATTACTTTCTTTTCACGGGTAAATTGATTTTTGTTTTTCGGTGTTTCGTAAAATCTCAATTTTTGATACGTCTATGTAGTTTTAACCATTGTAATATGAAAAAGAAGCAAAAATAGTTAATAATGCCTGATTTTAAAACTTTTTTGTCTGTTTATTTATTTACTTTTAAAAGAATTTTATTTGTATTATACATTAAGTGAAATTAGCAGCCAGATGAGTCTTAAAATAAAAATACTAAGGTGAGCATTTTCGCTTTCGAAGTTTGTATTTGATTATTGATAAATGAAAAAAAAAAAGAATGTAATATCGCAGAATGTCTTACATGTATTTTAAAATTAATTTAATGTGAAAGCATGAAGTTAAAATAAATAGCTATGAATATTATTTTAAAATTATAATAAATAATAATAGTTACTACTTTTATTTAACTTCATGTAGATTTATATTTATATTTAAATGAAGAAAATCTTGACTCGCTGGCTCATTCTGCTGTCACATATTAGATTATAATCTAACCTCATATGAATTTTTGGATTAGATGCTTTACACTCACGCTAAAAAAAAAAAAAAAAAAAAAAAAAAAAAAAAAATCGGTTAAAAAAAAAGAAAAAAAGTCGCCAAATTTAGGGGATTTTTTCCTTTAATGGCAACCTAGCCATTGTATTAAGTTACTCGTTTGGCGCAGTCTTGGAAATCGCGCCAACCAAACAGTCGCCAATCTTTTGTTTACATTTTAGCGTGAGTGTAACACATCTGTTCCATGTGATTCTTTTTGTATTACAATAATTAAAAACTAAACATACCTAAAAAAATTAAGATCATGGAGCACTGAAAAGCATTTATAAAATTTGCCCTTGAATAGAATTAGCTTTCCTATTTTGTTTGCAAGTATCGATAGATTTAAAGAGACTTCGGGTTTTTCATTTCTTTACAAAAAATAATCCTACTTACTGATGGTCTCGTGTAATACATTTCATATAATTTAAAAGGGGTGGGTGTAAACAATAAAAACCACAATTTCAAAGTGTTAATCCAGTGTATCAAAAATAAAGTTTTTAACAACTTACATTTTATACAGAATACCAAAAAACAATTTTCTTACTTAACCTTAAAACTTCAAAAAGCGACGTTTGTTGTAAATTAAGGAGGACGACATAGCTGTGGCTAGAAGTGAATAATAAGGGGGGGTGGGGGGGAGGCTCATACTTTTACCCTCTCTGACACATGCATGCACAAACAAACACACAAACACACAGATATATATGATCAAAGTATTATACAGAAAGATAAATTAGTTGTATTCGTATTGTTGGCACTATGTTTCTTATTAAACTGTTTATAATAACTATTTATACTAAGAAAAGAAAAGGCCGCAGAATTTTCCAGAAAATTTTCCAGTGTATAACTAGCACAAAATTATACTTGTGAAATAAGTGATGATGTCAACAAGTAAATGAAAACCTTACAGGGTTAAATCATAGAACAAGCGAGACAGTTGGTGGGGTCAAATTTGGCTAAGCGATAAATTAATTTTTCTTGCTATTGGTTTGTTTACAAAATTCTCTGTGTTTTATAGTAAAACACAGGGTATTTTTCCTGTGTAGTAGTATTTCTAGTGTACTAGTGCATAATTATACTTGTGAAATAAGTGATGATGTCAACAAGTAAATGAAAAGCTTACAGGGTTAAATCATAGAACAAGCGAGATAGTTGGTGGCGTCAAATTTGGCGAAGAAATAAATGAATTTTTCTTGCTACAAGTTTGTTTACAAAATTCCTTGTGTTTTTTGCATGCACATTCATATTGTTGGCACAATGTTTCTTATTAAACTGTTTATAATAACTTTGTTTATTGTAAGAAAAGAAAAGGCCACAGAATAAAAATATCCAGTGTATAACTAGAGCATAATGATGCTTGTGAAATAAGTGATGATGTTGTGGCGGGTTAGCTGTATCCTGAACTGTTTATCCATAAACTTTAACTCCATGTTAAACAGGAACTATATTAACTGTAATTTTAACTTTAATTTTATTGTATGACGCTTTTCCTACAACTCAACGTCTAATGAGTTACTTTTAGCTGTAACCGCAACGTAACAGGCAGTCTGTTTTTGCCGCTAACTGAGTGTGGCTGGCTATCTTGTCGTGCCAGTCGAATCTCATCACTTACTTGTTTTTCTTAAATAATTATATGTGTTTGTTAAAGTTTAACCTGTGTGTTCCTACTTGATTCTTCGCCATACACACACACCGTCTGTTCCTTTTCATAAAATGACAGCATGATTCTTCAAATATGAGTGGCTAGCAAACCAAGCCGCCATAATGTCAACAAGTAAATGAAAAGCTTACAGGTTAAATCGTAGAACAAGCAAGATAGTTGGTGGTGTCGAATGTCGTGAAGCGATAAATGAATTTTTCTCGCTACCAATTTGTTTACAAAATTTCTTGTGTTTTTTGCATTTATATTCGTATTGTTGGCACAATGTTTCTTATTAAACTGTTTATAATAACTTTATTTATACTAAGAAAAGAAAAGTCCGCAGAATAAAAATTTCCAGTGTATAACTAGCACAAAATTATACTTCTGAAATAAGTGATGATGTCAACAAGTAAATGAAAACGTTACAGGGTTAAATCATAGAACAAGCGAGACAGTTGGTGGGGTCAAATTTGGCTAAGCGATAAATTAATTTTTCTTGCTATTGGTTTGTTTACAAAATTCTCTGTGTTTTATAGTAAAACACAGGGTATTTTTCCTGTGTAGTAGTATTTCTAGTGTACTAGTGCATAATTATACTTGTGAAATAAGTGATGATGTCAACAAGTAAATGAAAAGCTTACAGTGTTAAATCATAGAACAAGCGAGATAGTTGGTGGCGTCAAATTTGGCGAAGAAATAAATGAATTTTTCTTGCTACAAGTTTGTTTACAAAATTCCTTGTGTTTTTTGCTTGCACATTCATATTGTTGGCACAATGTTTCTTATTAAACTGTTTATAATAACTTTGTTTATTGTAAGAAAAGAAAAGGCCACAGAATAAAAATATCCAGTGTATAACTAGAGCATAATGATGCTTGTGAAATAAGTGATGATGTTGTGGCGGGTTAGCTGTATCCTGAACTGTTTATCCATAAACTTTAACTCCATGTTAAACAGGAACTATATTAACTGTAATTTTAACTTTAATTTTATTGTATGACGCTTTTCATACAACTCAACGTCTAATGAGTTACTTTTAGCTGTAACCGCAACGTAACAGGCAGTCTGTTTTTGCCGCTAACTGAGTGTGGCTGGCTATCTTGTCGTGCCAGTCGAATCTCATCACTTACTTGTTTTTCTTAAATAATTATATGTTTTTGTTAAAGTTTAACCTGTGTGTTCCTACTTGATTCTTCGCCATACACACACACCGTCTGTTCCTTTTCATAAAATGACAGCATGATTCTTCAAATATGAGTGGCTAGCAAACCAAGCCGCCATAATGTCAACAAGTAAATGAAAAGCTTACAGGGTTAAATCGTAGAACAAGCAAGATAGTTGGTGGTGTCGAATGTCGTGAAGCGATAAATGAATTTTTCTCGCTACCAGTTTGTTTACAAAATTTCTTGTGTTTTTTGCATTTATATTCGTATTGTTGGCACAATGTTTCTTATTAAACTGTTTATAATAACTTTATTTATACTAAGAAAAGAAAAGTCCGCAGAATAAAAATTTCCAGTGTATAACTAGAGCATAATTATACTAGTGAAATGAGGGATGATGTCAACTAGTAAATGAAAAGTTTACAGGGTTAAATAATAGAACAAGCTAGATAGTTGGTGGCGTCAAATTTGGCGAAGCGATAAATGATTTTTTCTTGCTACAAGTTTGTTTACAAAATTCATTGTGTTTTTTGCATGCACATTCATATTGCTGGCACAATGTTTCTTATTAAACTGTTTATAATAACTTTATTTATAGTAAGAAAAGAAAAGGCCGCAGAATAAAAATATCCAGTGTATAACTAGAGCATAATTATGCTTGTGAAATAAGTGATGATGTTGTGGCGGGTTAGCTGTATCCTGAACTGTTTATCCGAACCACCCTGAACTGTTTCATGGATTTTTAGCTTTATTATTATTTTTAACCAAAATAATTATTCTTTAATATTAATTAATTTTAAATGGTAATTATTTTAAACTACTGTTTTTAATTTATATCGTCAAAATAATATAACATGTAATTTTATTAAACATTAAATTAATTTGCATCTATTAATTAATTTTGTAGTTGTCAAATGCAATAATGTAGATGCATTTGACGGGTAACGACTGCCAATTTTGAACAATACAAATAGTATAACAATGAATCGACACATACATGTGTTAGTAATCGCTGCTTTAATGAATTTCATTTATTTTATACATCGCTATATAAAAAAGTTTCTGTATCCAGTTATGTTTTTTTGTTGTTGTTTTCAAGAGGATGAAATGTGCATACATACGTTAATGATAGCTCATAGCTGCTGTAACAAGTTTCATATATTTTTGAGGTTGCTGTATTCTGTGATTTTTTTTAATTAATTAATATTTTTTTAATTATGGGCGAGAAACATTTGTACATGTATCAGTGACTGAGGCTTTAATGAATTAAGCACTCGGCGATAAAACTGGCGATTAAAAATGTGGAAAAAACCGGCCTAATTCAGGATTTTCAGATTTTCTTTTTTCCCTTCGCGTTTTTTTCCTTGTCCGTTTGACAAAATTCTTGATTTTCTTTCACCCAATCGCTGAAATTAATGATTTTTCCACACCTAATCTATGAAATTAATGATATTTTTGCATCCGATGAATGAAATTTATGATTTTTATGTGCCCGATTGAAGAAATTTGTTTTTTTCTGTGCATGATCGATGAAATTAATAATTTTTATGTTAAATTATGTTACCAGTTTACTGAAATTAGTGATTTTTACGCGTCCACTAGATGAATACGTGATTTTTACGCACCCATTCTACAAAATTCATGATTTTTACGCACCTGATCGACAAAATTCATACTTTGCCGGATTGACGAAAATTTTTTTTAACACTCGATCGACGAAATCCTTCATTTTTGTACACTCATTTGATGAAATTTGTGATTTTATGTGCAACCTTGACGGAATTAATGATTTTTTCATGCCCGATCAACGAATTTTTTAATTTTCATGCGACCGTTTGATGAAATTTGCGATTTTCATGCGCTGATAAATGAAATTCATGATTTTTACCCGCCTGTTCGACGAAATTCATGATATTTTCTCTCCCTATTGACAAAATTCATGTTTTTTCTGTGTACGATCGATGAAATTCATGATTTTTGCACATTGATCAACGAAATTCCTGATTTATATGCTGCCAAATGATGAAATTTGCAATTTATTCAGAGACTAATTAGTATCTAATGCAGTTTAATTCATTCGACTCGAAAATTTTTACGCACCTCATCGACAAAATTCATACTTTTTACGTGCTGGATTGACAATTTTTTTTTTATCACCCGATTGCCGAAATTCTTGATTTTTATTCACCCGTTTGACGAAATTTGTGATTTTTACGTGCAAACGTGACGAAATTAATGTTTTTTCATGCCCGATCAACGAATTTTTTATTTTTATGCGAGCGTTTGATGAAATTTGCGTTTTTCATGTGCTAATAAATGAAATTCATGATTTTTACCCGCCTGTTTGATGAAATTTATAATCTTTTCTCCCCCTATCGAGAAAATTCATGTTTTTTTCTGTGCCGATCGATGAAATTCATGATTTTTATCGCCTGTTTGACGAAATTTATGAACTTTTCTCCCCCTATCGACAAAATTCATGTTTTTTTTTTTATGCCGATCGGTGAAATTCATGATTTTTACGCTGCCAAATGACGAAATTTGCAATTTTTTCCGAGACTAAGTGGTATTGATCATTCGACTCGACATCGACAGGATATATCAATTTTAGTTCCTATCTTGTGTTCTATGGGCCCAATCACGACGAGGTATGGCTCATTCGACTCAAAATCGACAGCCTCAAAGATTTCAGCTATATTTGTATAGAACAGAGTTCGCCCTCTAGTGGTGGGAGATGGAACTAACGGATTTTGTAGCTAACTCGAATTCTATGGGTCCGATCACAATGTAGTGGTATCGATCATTCGACTCGACATCGACAGGATATATCGATTTTAGTTCCTATCTTGTGTTCTATGGGCCCAATCACGACGAGGTATGGCTCATTCGACTCAAAATCGACAGCCTCAAAGATTTCAGCTATGTTTGTATAGAACAGAGTGCGCCCTCTAGTGGTGGGAGATGGAACTAACGGATTTTGTAGCTAACTCGAATTCTATGGGTCCGATCACAATGTAGTGGTATCGATCATTCGACTCGACATCGACAGGATATATCGATTTTAGTTCCTATCTTGTGTTCTATGGGCCCAATCACGACGAAGTATGGCTCATTCGACTCAAAATCGACAGCCTCAAAGATTTCAGCTATGTTTGTATAGAACAGAGTGCGCCCTCTAGTGGTGAGAGATGGAACTAACGGATTTTGTAGCTAACTCGAATTCTATGGGTCCGATCACAATGTAGTTTAATTCATTCGACTCGACATCGACAGGATAAATCGAGTTTAGTTCCAAAATTCACCACCAGGGGACGCTTTCTTATCTCGGGTTCTATGGACCCGATCACGACGAGGTATGGCTCATTCGACTCGAAATCGACAGCCTCAAAGATTTCAGCTATGTTTGTATAGAACAGAGTGCGACCTCTAGTGGTGGAAGATGGAACTAACTAATTTTGTAGCTAACTCGAGTTCTATGGGTCCGATCACAATGCAGTTTAATTCATTCGACTCTACATCGACAGGATAAATCGATTTTAGTTCCAAAATTCACCACCAGGGGAGATTTTCTATCTTGGGTTCTATGGGCCCAATCACGACGAGGTATGGCTCATTCGACTCAAAATCGACAGCCTCAAAGATTTCAGCTATGTTTGTATAGAACAGAGTGCGCCCTCTAGTGGTGGAAGATGGAACTAACGGATTTTGTAGCTAACTCGAGTTCCATGGGTCCGATTACAATGCAGTTTAATTCATTCGACTCGACATCGACAGGAGATATATCGATTTTAGTTCAAAAATTCACCACCAGGGGGCGCTTTCCTATCTTGGGTTCTATGGGCCCGATCACGACGAGGTATGGCTCATTCGACTCGAAATCGACAGCTTCAAAGATTTCAGCTATGTTTGTATAGAACAGAGTGCGTCCTCTAGTGGTGGAAGATGGAACTAACAGATTTTGCCGCTAACTCGAGCTCTATGGGTCCCATTACAATGCAGTTTGATTCATTCGACTCGACATTGACAGGATATATCGATTTTAGTTCCAAGTTTCACCACCAGGGGCGCTTTCTATAGGGTTCTATGGGACCGATCACGACGAGGTATGGCTCATTTGACTCGGAATCGACAGCCTGAAAAATTTCAGCTATGTTTGTATAGAAAAGATTGCGCCCTCTGGCGGAGGAAGATGGAACAAACGGATTTTGCCATGCATTTTCATCCTTCTAATTGTGTTACTCTCTCGCTGTATAACTTTAAAGTTGAGTCTTGGACTCCTCTCCTCGGGCCACCACCCTCATATTTTTATTGGGGTCCTAGGGGTCTTTTTTAGCATTTCTTTAAAATTTTATTCTAATGATTTATTTATACCCTATACTTAATTTCGATTAATTGACATTTTCATCAATAACCGCAAAAAAGTAATGATATCAGTACAAAAACCCTTAACGGGTTAAAAGTTGTGACGCAGCACTTTCTTTTGGCTCTAAGAATTTTAAATATGGGTCTTAAAAGCAATGATATCAAATTTAAGTGACGCTATGTTAATAATTTTTTTTAAATCATAATTTTCTGTTTAGTTTTATTTATATTCACAGGTGTAATTTTTATTTTAATATGAAAAAATATATAAAATTTATTCGCTGATGCTTTTTCATTCACATCTCTCATGAATTCAAAGTATGGGTTTTAAAAGAAATGATATCAAAATTTGAGTGACACCTTGACGTGAATTTAATAGGACTGTTTTAAAATTCAATTAAGATTATTTTTGTTTTGTCTTCTAAAGTACATTTACACATACAAACAATACTTTTAATTTTTTAATACACTTTTAAATATATTACTTTCACTGAGCCTATATTATGTATTGAAATGTATCTATTTCAATAAATTGATTTATCTTCTGTGCCACGCTATCCAAAATCATTTTTTTCAATCACTTATACGAATTTAAGATAAATTCGACATTAGAGTTTTTGGATTATCACTTAAAGGATTAGGGTCCATAAGCCGTGTTTTTGGCCTATGAAATAAGACTAAAATTCGATTTTGTTATAATGACTTAATTATTTCACTTTTTAATATTAGAAGGTTTATCCTGTACGATTTTAACGATATTTGTTGCTTTTTGTTCGGATTTATATGACTTACACAAGCTCAAAGTTCGTATAATTCGAAGTTTTAGATAAAAAATACGCAATTTCTCCTAATTTTACCTCAGTTATTTATATGAGCGCAATCGTGCAACACTTTCTTCTTTACATATATTATAAAATACATCAAAATGTACAATGTATGTAAAAATAAAAGTGTTTCAAAGCTGCTCTCATAGTAAAATATTAAAAATAGAGAGTTTATTAACTGCATTCCTTCACGTCACTATGAGACTTTAGGATACAGCAACGTATTTAAACGTTCTAAAATGAACGTAAATATTGCTAGTAACTGCATTTCTTTACATTAGCAATAGTTACGTTCATTTTAGCACTTGAATTATGATTGAAAAAAAAATAACATGGTGTTGTAAAACAAACACATGGGAAGTTGTTCTCCTTTCTTGCCGGTGATTAACATCTGAATGAGACGCACTGAAGACACATGCGCAAACACATTTAATAAAATATCCCTTAATATTTAATTAATGAGGCATTTACGTACGCCTCTTATGTATAGAGCAGATCCGACCCTTGCATGACTACAGTGGCGGCTCGGACTGACTTTATTTGGGGTACTAAATGCATGGCTTCTAAATATATTCTTTTCTTACCACTATTATTGAAAAGGAATACTTTATTTTATTTAATGTCGGAAAATTCAGCCATTAAACAAGGAAAAGTTTTCTTGTAAAAAAATAATGGTATGAAAATAATATGTGTTTCAGACATGCATTTAGTGCCCCCCATAAAGAAAGTCACGAGTCGCCAATGCAAGACTATATATAACACCACTCAGAATCCTGTGGTCATAAAATTTTACTTTACTGAAAGACAATCAAGGTGTACGACAAGGATGTAGTTTATCACCACATTTGTTTAATATATATATTGATTATGTTATGAGAATTTGGAAAAATAAAATCAAAACTGGAGTAGATCTCGGAAACATCCTGTTTAACAATATATTATTTGCAGATGATCTTTGTTTATTTCAGGATAATGAAGACAATTTACAACGGGCAATTTTTACTTTAAACAAAATTGGAAAAGATTATAATTTAAGGATTTCAAAGAATAAGACAAAGGTAATGGCATTTAGGGGCAAAGATCCTATAAGAACAAAAAGTATTTTAGAAAATAAACCAATAGAGCAGATTTCACATTTTAATTACTTAGGATGTGATATATCTTATGACTATGACAACCATATACAAAATAAGCTCTATAAATTTCAATACATCTGTGGTACTATAAGAAGAACTCTTCGAAATACAAGAAAAGACACAAGAATAAATTTTTTTAAAACAATGGCAATACCAACTTTATTATACTGAAGTGATGCATGGACACTCACAAAAAATGATGAAAGACAAATACAATCCTCAGAGATGAAATTTTTGAGGAGTGTGAAGGGATGTTCAATAATAGACAAAATAAAGAATGATTACATCAGAAGAGAGCTTGAAATTATACCAATAATAAATAAAATAGGAAATTACAGAAGGAAATGGAGGGATCACATCGAAAAGATGGATACTGATCGTATACCAAGGACAGCTTTTAATTATAAGCCATGGGGAGGAAAGAGACAGAGGAAGGCCGCGAAAAAGATGGATTGAGGCCGGAACAGGCTTATAGCCTGAAACCATGTTTGGGATGATGATGACTGAAAGACAAGCCTATAAAGGCTTGAGCATCTCGTCATATCATCGGCAGGCTGCAAGTAGTAGAATTCGCTCGTCTGTGTAGGATCCTGGAGATAGTATATCGAAGTTCTCACTTGAAATAACTTATTGACTATTATTAAGCAATGTCCACAAGTCAGAAGGGTGAATAAATATCATTTTCGCCTGCTAAGATTCTTCATGATTTTTTAAAATCAAGTTTGTTTAACGTTTGTGTAATGTTATAAAGATTTTCGTTTAAAAATAATTTGTCGATTCATTTTTTCAAAACCCTACAACATGTATCTTAATTTTTAGACCGTTACACCGTCATTCCCCCTGAACTTTGAAGTGCCATTCTTCACGCTATACAAATTGAAACTATATTTTAAATATCTACTTTAAAAATATTTTGATTTAAAATAAAACAAATGTTTCCATTTGGTTAATATTAATTTACAAATATTTTTAATGAATATATTTTATAAATAATCAACTTTGTAATCATTTTAGCACTTTATTTCATTATTTATATACAGATGTATAAAATATAAGACATATTTATTAATCGTATAATATGCCTTTTCTATTTATTACACAAAAAATAAAGCCAATAGATTACAGAAATAAGAGAAAATAGAAATGGAAAAATCTTTCTGCAAATTTTATCAAGATATTTATTTCCTTCGAATTTTTTAATTATGCGTTTCCTAATCTCTGTATAATTTACGCATTTTTTATCCAGTCCTTGTTGTTTTCTTTGTTTCAGAATGCGTATTTTCGATTCTGAGCTTATATTCCTTCTTGAATGGAACTGGTCATTGGAAACTGGTGCCTGTAAATAAAGATAGGCTGAATTTATAGACTGTAAAAACAATTAATAAATACACATTTTTAGGAATATAATATTTTAGTCATATAAAAAAAGAAACAGTGTGTAACTTATTATATCTAAAACACTTTTAAATAATTCTTCTTAAATGGATTACATTACAAAGATAAACATAATTACAAAACCAAAAATATTTCATTACAACATTTAATACTACTTTTAAATTATATCTCATAATTTATGTTTTCGGTTTTGTTTCTAGTAGATGAAAAACAACATTCGTAAAATTATATTTGAGATTATTGCATACGAAAAATCTAATAGTCGAAAAGCTAAAGAAATCTGTTCATGCTTCAAAATGGACACTTTTTGTCAGTATTGTAATAATAATAAAAAAAACTTTGTTATGAGATGGAATAATTTGAAATTCTTATTCATTTTCTCAATCGAAATACCAAAAACGTATTGTGTGTCTGTTGCTGTGTTTGGAATATTAAAAGTAAAACAAGTGAACTACAAACGTAAAATACAAGATAAATCATAAGTATTTTCGAAAAAAAAATTGCTATTTTATCTCGCAATATTTAAACTTCAGAATATATTGTTTGTGACACCGTGAAGTAAATTTTTATTATCGTATTTTAAGTAACATTTGAAAGGGTACACTGTGATAGCAAAAGCGATGCAGATTGCTTTAAAATTTAATAAATTTTTTAATTGTCAAATATTGCAACACTGTAATTAAGTGTTTAAGGGGTAAAACCATTTAATGACCTAAAATTTAAAGATTTTTTTATTTTTTTTTAATGTTATGTGTTTATTAATGTCTATTTGGCGCTAAATTAATAAATATATACATACTAAATTCTGAAATTTTATTTATTTTTTTGGCCAGAGCGCATCAAATAAAAAGCGGCGTGAACCCGATAACTCATTATAGATCTTGATAAAAGATACCAAAAATTAGTAATTTTAGTTCAAAAGCTAGTTAAATAATTGAAATTTAAAAAATATATATGCATTTTTATTGAAATGACACCAATTAAAAGTAAAATGTAAATTTTAACTGACCATTTCGTTACTTTAAGTTATTAAGGAAGCGAGATATCAATATTTCGAAACAAATACTACGCATTTCACCAGAAAAATGCGATGATTAATTTTCATAAATATCAAGTTTATTGATTGAAAATTGTTGGAGTTAGAGTGTATACACATTTTGAAAATATAATTTTGAAAATAACACCCTTAAAGTTTTCTTTACGGTTTACTCAGTGGGGCATACTTTACTTCAACGGCTCCAAAATGTCATCTCTGATATGAATTTCTAACTGATAAAATAGCATTTCTGTGTATATAAAAAGTACATTAAACAGCACACTTCATCACAAATTGAGCACAAATACGACAGATTAAAGACAGCAGTTTTCCTTTCAACTTTTAATATCCAATATTTCATGCAAAGATGTGTGATTTCTGTTTATTTTCCTCTTTTAACAAAGGTTGATATTTTCCCAATTATAAATTCTACATAGTTAGACTCAGATTCAGATTCAACCAAGGGAGCCTACCATATGGCTTGAGCTCTACAAGCCTTGCTCGGCAAGTTTATTTAAAAAAAATACAAATGAGACTTAGGCCATTAGGTTTTTACATTGTAATAACACATGGGCTGATAAGTTCCCGGTCTGGCACACAGATGGCATTGCAATCGCCGAACCGATGTTTTTTTAGTAAATACTAACCTTTAAAAGGTAGCAGAAAAAATGCCATGACGATTTGCCGTGTGGATAAAACGTTAGAGTGGTTTTAGTTGAACGACTTCGTTGAAAAACAAAAAAATGGTCAACAAGAATTTCAAGAATTGTTATTTGATGGGGAAAAAACACCGTTCAAACAAAAGCTTGGCTTGATAAGCGTTATCCGGACACTGCACCAGGTAAATCAACCATTATTGACAGGTTTGCTGAATTTAAACGTGGTCGTACGGACACCAGTGATGCAAAAGAGGTGGTTACTCCGGAAAACATAAAAATAGTCCACAAAATCGTTTTGGGGAACCGTAAAGTGAAGTTGCAGGAGATAGCTCAGACTCTGAAGATATCCAAGGAACGTGTAGGTTTTATTTTGAATGAACATTTGTCTATGAAAAAGCTGTTGTCAAAGTGGCTGCCGCGCGTGTTGACTTTTGACCCAAAACAACAACGAGTTCTGAGCACTGTTTGGAGCTGTTTCGTTATAAAATTATGTTATTTATTATTAAATTATTATTATTAATCATTTATTAAATTATTATTATAAAATTATTATTATAAAATTATTTTTAAAATTATTATTAAATTATTATAATAAAATTATTATGTTTAAATTATTATTAAATTATTATTATTTATTATTAAAGTTATGTTATTTATTAAAGTTATAAAGTTATAAAGTCATAAAGTTATAAAGCTTTGTTAAAAAGTTGTGTTTTCTTTATTAGACAGGGAACTTATCAGCCCATGTGTTACATTTTCTCTTTTTGTATATTGTACATAAATTGGATGTAAAAAAATTTAGAGTCCATAAATTGGATGTAAAATTTTTTATAGTCCATAAATTGGATGTAAAAGTTTTTATAGTCCAGGTAAGGCCCAGCTAATCCCCTGGGTCCACATACGTGAGAGTGCTCTGAAAAATATATTCGTTGTCCTCTATCAATTTTTTATACATTGGATAATTTTGTTTAAGGAGGCATTACTTTTTATGCTAAACGAGAACCCGGAATGAAGAGGTGTGTTTTCTGGACGTTTGAGATGAAAATGCGATGTAAGAGTACATTGTAGTATATATTGTAGTAGAGAGTACATTGTAAGCATGCGATGTAAGAGTACATTCTAGTAGCGAATCACCAAGTCGGCCATAAGTGCTCAGTGGAGACGGTTTTCAGTCGATGTATTACAAGTAGAGCGGAAATGGTCCGTGGTTGGTTGCCATTATATAAATGTTTCTGTGAATAAGTTCTACAAAAGGAATATTTAAAAAATATGTTACGTATTTAAATATGCTTTGTGGAACATTTAACATGTCTAAAAACTGTACTTGATTTCAATGTACTTTGTAATTTAAAGTTTCTTTCTATCATCTGAGTTTTGAAATATAATCAGCATTACCCAATTTTGAAACAATCTACTCTCTCTCTTTATATATATATATATATATATATATATATATATATATATATATAATTTTTATTAAATTTTCTTCTGTCTCACCCTCAAAATTTGTTCCAATACAGTAAAAAACAAAGTAGGAAAAGTTTGAATGAAAAAGAAATATATTTAGAGGTAGCTTAAGGTTGCTGAAGTTTGGAGATTACACTTAAAAACATTGTGTTATTGACAAGAGAAAATTAAGCCAAAATGATAATATTTATGACGATAGTAAATTATTTTTATTTTTATGTAATATAAAAGCACAATATTAAGCATATAAAAAGTTTAAAGTATGAAAGTATTAGTAATTAGATTAATTTGTTGTTCATTTTTCTGCTGTGAGGATAATCTTTCCAGCGTTCCTCCACAACATACACCAATAGCTGAAACTGAGGTTCATTTCGTGCAAGGATTCTAGTGTATTCTTTGGTCAAAGCAATACCTCTTTCACCATGCTCATTTACCACTTTAACAGATTGCACCATTTCTAATGCGAGCCTATAATCAGAATTAGCGTTCCAATTGTCAGTGTCTACTTGAAAGAATCCATGGGATAAATTCGTTTCTTTGAACAGCTTGGAAGCTTCTTTGGTAACAAAATCTTCAAACTTCTTTTCATGAAAATACTTAAGGGAAACAATTGTCTTCTCAGATTCTAATACAAGTACATGGCTATCGAAAAGGACAGTCCAGAAAGATCAAGCAAATATTACATATGCTTTGAAAATTTCTCAGATGCAGCTTTTGCAATTTCTTCATGTATTATTGAGTACTATAATAAGCCATTCATTAACTGAAAGCCATTATTTGGTGAGATTTCTGTTATTGAAGCAGTAATCCAAACTTTAAAATACACTCACTATAAAAACACAAACATCATTAAGACCTCTTTCTTCCTTTTTGTTAAGCATTAATTGGGACTTAAAGATGAATATCTTCAAAGAATATATCATCTTAGACATCCAAGCAGCACGATTCATTGCTCTGGGAAGCATGAAACGAATTCCCCTGACAGGTATTCCCCCCCAAGGAAAATAATAACAAGATCTGCAAATTCTTGATAATCATCTCTTGGTCCAGGTGCTGATGGTGTTGATCATGATTCTTTTCTAGTAGCAAACTCCAAAATTTCATCTTTTACATTTTCTACAAGAGCTCTAATATTATCTTTCAAACCTGCTTCAAATTTGACTCTAACTAGAAATCCCCAATACCCTTGGAAACGTTTGAATAAAGGTATTTCTGGACTTGATGGCAAAGGTCACAAAGAATTATGAAATACTTTTCCAATAATTTCCATAATATGATGATGGCAGGCAAAAAAAAGTTTCTTCCCAAGCTTTTCTTCTAAAAGGATACAAGCACCTTTATCTTTTCCACCATTTGCTTATGTGGTATCAATGCTCATTCCAATCACTTTATCTGCAATATCCCATTCATTCAGAACTTTTATAAATTGCAAGTCTTGTGCTTAGCCTGTTGCATAAAGTAGTTTAGCAACTCAGAGCATCAGAGAAACTCCTTTTCTGGAAATTATAATTGGTAATTCATCTATTTTCTCTTTACCAGTTAATTCTTGTAAAAGTTTCCCATGTCTATGGACAATGAGAGGAACATTTCTGTGTAGCCGTTCTTTTAATTTTTGTGACTCTTTAATTCTATGAACAATTCTTTTTCAACCAGACTGACTTCCTTAATACATATCCTAAACTCTAGAGTTTTGGCAACTACAAATACTGCATGATACTTTTGTCCTGTCTAGAGCTGTTGCTAAATCGGGAGTTATAATATCCATACGTCCTCCCCTCTCTTAGCTTTGGATGGACCAGGATCTGATGTTGCATCCTCTAACAGTTTTATTTCCTGACCGCATTGTTTATTTTCATTCATTTCTATCTTCTTTATTTGAGCTATCTGTAGAAGATTCATGTACTGCTATTTTTGTTTCTTTCTCCTGTGAACATTTCATTTTTTCTTATATTTTCTTCAGAAGATTCTTCTTTTTATAAGAAATCAATTCCTTCTGCAAGAGATTTATTTATGTCAATACCAATCCTTGATGATCGTTTGCCATCTGCTCGCTATGCTAGCAAGATATTTCGATCTTCAGCTATTTTGATTATGTTTAATGCATTGGCATGAACAATATGAAATAAGTTATCTAATTTTGAAGAAAATCCATGCTTTTTAGTTTCCTTTGTTCTTTAACCTGTCTTCATTCTTCAAATAATTCCAGACATTTATTATCTTTATATCAATGAATTATTTTTGCATAAATAACTTAATAATTACATTTACAAATGCTTTTATGGACTTGATAGTGTACATAAGTGACTTTTTAATGTATTGAAATAGTTTTATTACTACTGGGATTAGATCTATTATTTCCAGTTAAAGAAGAAGAAAACAACAAAATTACCCCAAATTATGAAACTTATGCCTTTTTAAGCTACCTATAAATATTAGATTTTAGTGATTAAATTTTACAAGAATTATTTTTAGATATAATAGAACAAATTTAGAGGGTGCGAACAATGAATTTTAAAGCTTCAAAAATAAAGACCACCCTAATATACACTGCTCAAAACAATTAAAGGATATTTGAAGTTTTATATAAAATAAAGATATAAACGAAATTTTTTGCCGAAAATAGAAGAAGAGAATCACAAATGCAAATTTTTCTGGTTTTCAAACTGTGGAGTATGCAAATTTTGAGTTCGACGTCAAAAACGTCGCTTCAGCGGCAGCGAATGAAATTTGACTTTCAACTGGATAAAAGAGAATGAAGACAAGGATGATCGGCATTCAGTGATTGCTTTGTTTCGATGAGTACGATGTCTCAGCGAAGTCATTTGACAGATTCAGAAGCTTGGAGAATTGTTGATAGGTTAGAAGGGGGCCAAACTCAAGCCGAAGTAGCGCAAGCCATTGGAGTGTCACAAAGTGTCATTTCCAGGATCTGGAACCGTTTTTTGGAGAGTGGATGTGCAGGCCGAAGACCAGGGCAAGGTCGTAGACGGGCAACAACGCCCAATGAAGATCGGTATTTAGCGTTAACAGCTCGGAGACACCGAAACATGAACGCTACTCTTCTCCAACAACACCTTCGCTCGGCTACAGGCACCATGATTTCAACTCAGACTGTCCGAAACCGGCTCCATGCTGTAGGTCTGTATGCTCGCCGACCGATGGTATGTGTTAGATTAACATCAAGGCATCGTCGCGACCGCAGGGAGTGGGCAACCGAGCATGTCAACTGGAGGAGAAATGAATGGAGCAATATTCTGTTTTCTGACGAGTCCCGTTTTTCTGTGCATCCGGATAATAGGCGTATTTTCATCTGGAGGGACCGTGGCAGTAGGAATAATCCTGCGTTCGTGCACGAAAGTGTCAGATTTGGCGGTGGAGGAATGTTGGTGTATGGTGGCATCTTCATTGACGGGCGCACTGACCTCTACATCATTCGAGATGGAGCTCTGACTGGTCGCCGATATAGGGATGAGATCCTCAGACCTATTATAGTCCCTTACGCTGCAGCAATCGGAGATAACTTCATTTTAATGGACGATAACTACAGGCCACATCGTGCAAACCTGGTGGAGGATTTCCTTTTCGAGGAAGGAATCGTTCGAATGGAATGGCCAGCGTGTTCTCCAGACATGAATGCAATCGAGCACGTTTGGGACGCTCTAGGAAGACGAGTTTCTGGCGGCAAACAACCCCCACAAACTCTCCAAGAACTGGAAAGAGCTCTTCTGGAAAAGTGGGGCAAAATACCCCAACTCGTCATTAATAGCCTCATTGAGTCCATGCCTCAAAGGTGTTCAACGTTGCTGGCCGCCCGTGGAAACCATACCCCCTACTGAAAATGATTTTCTTTGAAGAAAACACCTTTTCTTATTCTTTTTTTTCTCATATGCACAAATTGTGTTTTTTTCCTTTTGTACACAAATGCGCAATAAAATGCATTTTTTTCTGCCAAACATGTGTAATTTATTCTCATATAACCTACTATGTCTGTCGACCATGTATCAATCAGCTAAAAAGTTTCCCAGATACAAAATCCACCTAAAACTGCAATATCCTTTAATTGTTTTGAGAAGTGTATATGAAACGTTCGTTCTATCAGTCACTCAGGACGACATCTCAGTCCCCGAACCCCATGAAATTTACTGGATGAGAAGATAGATGTTGGCACAGCCGAAGTCAACGAAAACCATTTCATGACATTTGTAGATGGTATTATTTAGATTTACTTAAAACAGTGAAGACACGTATCTGAGTGCAAGCCACATTGGAAAAATGTAGTGTAGGTGTAACCGTGATCGAGCTGAGCAGAGGCAATGAATTACAGAAGCATTTCTCCACAAGCATTAAGGATGACATGATAGACGAGTAATAGCTTTATTCGACAACATATATGAAGAACAACTCCACGTAATTTCACTTCATTAAAACTTGAAACACATTTAGATCTATTGAAGAACAACTACTGATTTAGACAACCCCAGTGACAGCATCTAGTTGACAATAATAATTCGTGTAAAAGTTTGTCTCCAAAGCCAGTGCAACCGTATAAATATTACAAGATTTTGCTCAAGGTTACAGAAGCGCGAAAATGCTAGACCAACGACAGCAATGTTCGGAGGGAAACAAGCGGGGTAGAAAAGGCGGGGCTTGTATCGCTAATGGTTGATTGCAGAAAAGAAAAACACGATGACAGTCTAATCCATTTTATTCAAACACAATCTTCTTTAGATTGCGGGAAAATGCTCTCTTTACCTAACGATACGTTTAATAACTCTCCATAAAACAACATCGTTTTTATTAAATACCAATTAGGAAGTCAGAAACAGTTTATTTTAACATCACTTCGACAACAAAATCTCATGTTGACACATATTAGAACTCTACAACGCCAGCAATAGTTTATTTTAACGATCAATTCGACGAAAAAATCTTCTGCTCTCTGCGTCTGTCGCTTCATTATTAGCGAAGAGGCGTAAGAAAACATTTTATAACACGTGACCTTTTTTACCCAATGCACAATCAACTTTTGCGGCGTACTAATTTTTATCAGAGATTTAATATTGAAGAAATACGCCTCTTCTAGTTTTTGGCGGGAAAATAGTCTTCTAGAACATTATCGAAAGTAAAAAACGCTGGAAATTAATAGAATAAAAATTCGGTTTTTCGGTATTGACAACCACGGAATTTGTCCGGTATTTAGCGTTAAAAACATATAGATACATAGTTATTCAGGGTTGAAAAACTTTCCGCTATTCGGTAGTGTCCGATATAGATGTTTATATATATACAGCTCATATTCAAAATATTAGAATAATTACTTTTTTTTACAAATTGAAAATATCGTTTGGTAATTTAATATATTTTAATGCAAATGTGCAAACAATATTTTTATTTAGAATTTATTGTTGATTAAACTTATTTATTATCTTAAAATTAATATCATTTTTAAAAAGAATAATTGAAAAAAAAATATTTTGAAAAGTCAAAATATTAGAATATTTATTCAAGTGGTTCAAAATATTAGAATATTTCAGATTAATTCTCCTTTAATTAACACCAATTCATAACTGTGGCATCATTAATTAAATTCAGACGATTTTATTTAAAGTCAGTATACTTTTTCTAGTTTGTTTGAACACAATATTAAAAAAAAATGGAAATTTTCAAAATAAACGTCGAAATGGCGGACGAAAACCAAAAACATCTGCTAGAGATGACAGGAAACTAAAGCATATAGTTAAGGAAAACCATTTTAAATGTGTGCGATTCTTGCACCGAAAATGGAAAGAAGAAGGAGTTGAAGTTTCTACATCGACAACATTAAGACGTCTCCATAAATTTAAGTTTGAATCTCGTATACCGAAAACAAAACCTCTCATGACTGAAAAACAAAAGCGTATAAGATTGAATTGATGTAAATCAAGACGCTTATGGAGCAAAAAAGATCGGAAAAATATATTATCTGGTGATGAAAGTATGTTTTGTGTTTCATATGGTAATCAAGGTATTCGAGTTTGGAGAATGAAGCAAGAAGCATTTGATAAAGAATGCCCTAAACGTTCCGTAAAATTTGCTGCTAGTGTCCTGGTTTAGGGTTGCATGAGTGCAGAAGGACCTGGAAAGTTATGAATCGTCTACGAAAAGGTTAACTCTTCGATATATTAAGAAATTTTGGAATATTGCATTTTTCCATGATCAGAAGATTTATTTGAAGATGATTTCATCTTTCAACAAGATTTAACGTCACCGCATACCTCGGTGTCAACTAAGATCAATTCTGCCAACGCTACATTAAGGTACTTCCTTAACCATCAAACTCACCAGACCTTAATACCATCGAAAACTTATGGTGTATAATGAAGAAAAACTCCAAGAAAATCCTCCTTCAAGTAAAACTGAGTTAGTGGCACGTATAATGTCTATTTGGGCTAATATTGATAGAAATGTTTGTAAACACCTTTATATATAGTATGCAAGATCGATTGTACGCTGTTATGAAAGCTAAAGGGGATGCTACAAAATATTAACTACCATTTACTTCATATTCATAAGGTAATATTGTTGCGTAAAATAAAATATTCTAATATTTTGAACCAATCGAAATTTTATTCTAATATTTTGATGTGTTTCAGAAAGCAGTATACCTAATTCATTGTACTGTATTTCATATTTTGTAAATGTTAAAATCTTATCTAAGCATTCCAGATTTAATTTATGAGAAATTTAATTACGTTTACTTACAAGGAGACCACCAAACATGATGCGCACAAATTTTGATGATTTTCAAGTAATGTTGTAGGGGTCATACCCCTAATTATTCAGGTCAAAGGTTTCTTTCAAATGGGCTTTAGTTTTCGAGAAATTTCGTGTTAAAGTTCAGTATGCATTTCAAATGCCCATTAGTTCGCAGTCTTGAACAAGGTCTCTGTGGTGCAGGGCAAGCGCTCTGGATTTGAAAGCCGGAGATGAGAGTTCTGTCCTCGCCTCTGACTTTTACCTTTTTTTAATAAATTTTATATATTTGTCGCGTTGTAAGTTTTATGCAGAATAATGAATTCTGCATCTTTGAACTTTTTGCTATTTTCCAAATAAATTATATTTACATTTTCGAATTTTTCGTGAAAATTTGTAGTTTTTGCGCAATTTTTATTCTAATATTTCGGTTGACAAAATTCCAAACTAATTTATGTCTTGATATCCGGTCTTTTTAAAATGATTATTGTTTACATTTATGTATATTTACTTATTTATTTACCGTAGTTATGAAATAATGCATTTTTTTATTTGCATTTTCTATTTAAAAAAATTTAAATGATTAAGAAAAAATTAAGAAAATAATATATCCTTTTAATATTTGATTTGTTCTAAATATATTGAAATATGTTAACTGCTGAAATACAAAAATATTTATCATCACCGACATCGACATTTTTTGTTTATTAAATATGGAACTAATTGTGTGATACATATCGCACTGATGAATAATGATGACTTATGAAAAATATTCTGAACAAATTCCGCATTAAAAGTCGCCTTTAAATATATTCTTTACATAAATTGTTTTAACAATATTGGAAGAATGTATAAATTAGCATATTATATATTCTTTAAATACTTAAAAATTGTGATAAATATATTAAAAAATGCTTTAAATTGGAAAAAGAAATTATTTCAAACTTGGTAAATGTCTGCAAAGGAAGCTAAACGAAATTGATGAAAAGAAAATTTTATTTATTCTGATATTACCGTAAAAGTCATTGCAGACGATTTTTTTTTCGGATATATTTTATATTATTGTAATTAACAAACGATTTTTCTTTTCTAGTTGAATTTTTCTGTATGGCATCGACTTGTTAGAATGAAAAAAAATTAATTGTAATATATTATTTTTTATTTGTGCAAATCAAAAATGATGTTGAGTTTGAACTTTACAGTTAAATGTATTTAAATAACATAAAAAATATATATAACTGGCTAAAACTTGGATATAAGAGTTATTGTTTTAATATTTTATTACTCCTTTCAAAATATGTTGTTGGAATTACCTAATCATACATACCTTTAAAACATTTGAAATAAAAATATTTTGTATAAATTATAAAAAAAATATATAAAATTCATTGAAAATTTCATAAAGTTAAAAAAAGTATTATTTTAGAACGGTTATTAAAATATAAAGAGTAAATAATAATAATAAAAAAATAAACAAACTCTAGATATAAATTAGTTTGGACATTAAAAATCGAAAATGTAAATAGAATTTATTAGGAAAATATCAAAAAGTTCAAAGATGCAGAATTTATAATTCTGCATAAAACTTACAACGCAACAAATTTATAAAATTTATTAAAAAAGGGTAAAAGTCACAGTCGAGGACAGAACCCTCATCTCCAGCTTTTAAATCCAGAGCGCTAGCCCTGCACCACGGAGACCTTGTTCAAGACCTCGAACTAATGGGTATTTGAAAAGCATGCTGAACTTTAACCCGAAATTTCTCGAAAACTAAAGCCCATTTGAAGGAAACCTTTGACCTGAATAGTTAGGGGTATGACCCCTACAACATACTTTAAAATCATCAAAATCTGTGCGCATCATGTTTGGCGGTCTCCTTGTTAGTATCAAAAATAAATAAATGAAAAATATTTTTTTCTTATTACTTTTTCCGAATTATTCTAATATTTTGAATATGAGCTGTATATATATATATATATATATATATATATAGAGAGAGAGAGAGAGAGAGAGAGAGAGAGAGAGAGAGAGAGAGAGGGGGGTGTTCATTATGTCCTTATAGCGCATGTACTGTTTTACTAAAAAATGGTAAGTCACTACATATAAAAATGTCATTTTATTAGGGGTATTTAGTATTAGGAAAGCAGTGTGTCATTTGAAAACCACAGATTGATATTTTAGGACTAAAATATGGCACCCAATTTGCATGCTCATATCAACCCTAAACAATTTTTTCCTTACTTGTCGAATTAAGATGAAAAACTGATAGGCAAAACCATATTCTACTAAGACGCTGAAAACTGCTGTAAGGCATCCAAACAACCAAATATCCATAGCTGTCATGTAGCTTATTGGAGGTAAACCGCCATGAGCTTGAACGATTTGAGTTGTCAGCGTCAATAAAGAAGTGACTCCAAGCGTAATTCTAGCTGGAACAGCTTCAACATCCACCCAGAACGAAATCCAAGATAGCAGTACTACAAGCGTGCTGGGAACATACACATTAAATATTGCATTACTGAGTCTTCGTGAAAAAGTGAATTTCGCAATAAGAAACGTGTAATTTCCTGAAATAAAAGAACAAATAAAACATAGAATATAAAATGTCATTGTGCTTTTAATAAAATATATGGTACAACAGTGAACTAGTGTTAAAAAAAACACGATTCAATAGCCTATTAGAATAGTACTAATACAGCATCGTTTAACAGCTATAGGTAAAAACATAGATATTTCTTACCATCTGGCCACATTTCACATTCTTTATCTGGCAATAATTCAGTTAACTCATATTTTAAGAGGTTGATTTTGTATTGAAGTGTAATACTTTTTCCCTTTTTATCAGACGTATTTTTTTCTTCTGTCCAGTGAAGCAGAACATTAGAATCGGAATAGGAAACTGCAAATGAAATATAATGGATACTTATAATACGTAATTGCTTTAAAAATATTTAAAACAGTTTGAAATATCTCCATGTTATGAATTTGAATACTGGAAACATTTATAAAAAAACTTTATAAACATTGAAAAAAAAAACATGCCTAAAATTCAATTCTTTTTGGGATCTTCTTTTTGGACTGACTGAGTACTATGAACCGGGCCGGAGGCCGTCAGTTAAGTGACGGCGCCCAGACCTAAGTCGGACCTTGAGTAGAAACCAGTCCAGCGCGTCTATGCGTAGTCAGAGTTTTCTGTGCCTGACGATTGGGGCTAGCAGGAGTCTTTAAAATAACTTTCACACTACTTACCTCGATCGGGACCGCCTCTTTGGCACTTTTGAAGGATCTTTCCATGCCCTTCAAAGTCCGATAGCTGTTTCTAAACATACCTTTCCATTTTTTTCTAACATTTGTTGTATTTTGTTATGTTTTTGTTTGTTTTATATGTCATGTGTTTTCGAATGACCCCCAGTTTAGTCGACCGGCCACTACCTACATTCTGCTTTAGGAGTTTGTCGGCGGGAAAGCTTCTGGTGGCCACGCGGAGACAACCTAAGCCAGGACGTGTTTATGTGTTCAGGGACCCCTTTCCTTGAGGTCCCGTTCTGGCAAGAGGCATCTGTTCCTTGCCGCAGTCGTTGAACAAGTCGTTTCTTCCGTCTTCGAGACTCTATAATTGGAAGCTGTGTAAAGCAAGAGGCGTTGGGGAAACCCAGAATACGGCCTAGGGCCAGGTTTCCTCTTTTGGTTCCGGTTCCGAAGCTGTCGGGGGATTCCAGCATCTCCCCAAGTGTTCTGTGCTGGTATCCTCGAAGTTGGGGCTCCACCGCATATGGCATGGACCTCTGTCCTTAACTCATTTGGGTTAGGGTTGAGATGCGCAGGTGGCTTTCTCCCCCGTACTCTTCCCAAGACCTTAGAGCCCGTCTATGGAAGTGTTCGGGTAAACGGGCCCTTCCTGACGGATTACTCGTATGGGTTCACGAGAACCTGGATTCGGCGGTGAAGTACGCCTGCCTTCGGCGTAGCTTGTCATTTTCCAAGAATCAGATCGTTACTAAATATACTAAGCTGCGATCCGAAGTACTTAATACATTTTACTTTCATACCCAAAATTTTTAATTTAACAGTTGGTAAGTTATGTGTGCAGGACTTCTTTATTCACTTTGCAAACTTCCAGGAGTTGGTTTTTCCCCTGTATCATAGTAAACTCTACTTTTTATTATTGTTTCGTCATTATTTACCAACCCCGAGTTTTAATTTCTCTTTAGTTCTGGATAAGAATATTTCAAATGGTTTGGGGAGTTACAATTAAAATAACTCGGATTTACTTTGCGTTCAAATGTTTTCTCCTGGGCTATAGAGTCGTACTGAATTGAAGTATAAGGCTAAATTACAGTTTTATTTTCCAAATCCTTTTGGGACCAGATGAACGCAATTTTTTCAGTCTATCCTCCCTGTTCCTTGGGTTATTTGGTCTAGCACTTTCATAACCGTCGACAAGCTGTATTATTTCAGATTCCCCGTCAATTTGTCATCATTATATAGAAAATGATCTCGCAATTCAATTTCTGCGTGCCTCTTGATATGTTCCGCTGTTAAGAAGTCTTTTAGCTCATCATGTGTGGAAACCTGTACACCAGAAAGCCATTCATTTAGAGAATTACGCAGCTCAAAAGCATAATCCTTCCAAGTGTTCAAAGGTAGCTTTAGATGTTGCATAAATTTGAGCCTGAAAATCTCTGCGTTTAATTTATATCTTTTAAGAAGCATCTGTTTAATATTGTTAAAATTCTCGACAACTTCCTCTGTTTCCCATTCAGTTATTGATACTACGTCAATCGGAAGCAAACAACTAAATGCGATAGACAATTATCCTACGCAATCCTAACACGTTTTACTTGTCGCTTAAACAGAAACAAATATAAGCTAACATCGGTGAGTTTGGGTCAAATTTTGAGATTAATTCTTTTAATTTTCGGTGTGAATTTCTATCACGTGCATTAGTATTCTTGGGACATTGCTCTGAGGTGGGTACACCTTATTCTATTTTTAATTTTTCCAATTGGAAATTTAATTCCATTTATTTACGATCCGATTCGATTTTTAGCCTTTTATTTTCTCTCTCTAATTTCCCTTTCTGCACTATTTCCTTCCGTTCAAAATAATCATTCCACAGCCTTTCATGCTGTCCCTACAATGTTAAACATTTTATGCTGCGTTGAACCATATTTGTTGTTGCAGTAGCTGCGACCATAACATGGGTAAATGTCGTTTAAACATTTGGAGCTCCAGTTAAACCATAGCTCCAAATGTTGGAACAATATTTCACCATCTTATGGTTGAAGCTACTGCAGCTCTAAAAGTTGGTTCAACCAAGGACAAAATTTTTAACATTGTATCCAGACTCCCTTGAACTTCTTGAAAAATGGTATCGTATATCAAGCCAACAAAATTGACATCGTAATCATCTATGACTAGTAATTAGTTTATTTAACTGTAAAATCAATTAGCGGTAACTCTAATTCATTCGCCAATTTGATTAACCCACCTTTATTACCTTTTCCCAAAGATGCCATAATTATCCGTTAAAAATATGGCAATTTTAACTTGAATTCAATATAATAAATAACAATAGAAAAATTTAATTATGAATTGTTAATATTAGCATTCTGAAATGCATTGTGGTCATAAAGTCTTTCCCTGATTATGAAAAATTATTACGAAATAACCTTTGAATGGAATACTATAAAATTTGTATTATGGAAAAGTCATGTTCTTAATTTTTGTTGTCCAGTCTCTATAGTCCTTCGTGAGTTCCTTGATGAGAAATTTGGTGTAGGGTGTACCGGACGAGATGGACCAACTCCTTTGATTATTTCTTTTGGGGGTACATGAAGGACAGAGTGTTTGCAACACCAGTAAAAGACATTGAAACACTCAAGGTCAGGATCACAGATGCTGTGTCTCGTGTGACAGTCCAAATGTTTGGCAATACGCGGCGAGAAATGGAATATCGCCTTGACATTCTTCGAGCTACCGAGGGTGTGCACTTCAAAATTTTCTGACTTAGGTACCTGTATTAAAAACTTCACAAATGTATTTACAATATATTGAAACAAGCATATGCCTAATTAAATGAGATTTCCTGCAATAAATTATTCTAATCAGGGAAAGACTGTATGACCACCCTATATTACATTTACACATTAAATACATAAATTCATCAAAAAAACACATTGATTCCCACTTTTCCATATGGGTATATGGGAATGAACTACTATTAATTTATTTTTAATCCAAGGTGATTTTCTTCGGCCTAAATCTAAAAGCCCACATATATCACAAAACACAAAAATACTTTTTCATCCTAAGGGCTCACAACACCACTTTTGTAGCGAAAAATATAATTTTGGATTCCACTCACAAACAGGTCAAAATCTTCTCTTGAATACTGCTTCTCTTTTTTCTTCTCTGCTGAAACAAAAGAAAAACTAAGTCAAACTCCTTGAGAAGATCCGACAACCCTTTCTTTTCTCCTCGACAAACAAATAGCTGGAAACCCTCCTTCTATTTCTGCAGACGAAGAACACACCCCACTTCCTTCTTCCATTGGCAAATCCCTCTTCTCGCCTCAGCTGATATGGGTCTAACGCAGAGAACGGGCGAGAACGCACCTTTCATACTTCCGCGTCCTGATTTCCAGCACAGGGGATTGAATCGGGGATCTTCTTTTGTCTACGACTTGATCATCGCACGGCGCGTGGAAAAATATATATTTTTTAACAGTTCTCGCTTATTTTCTAGATCAGCACACTACTGATTCTAAGAAATCCTCAGATTATTTTCTTCTTTTCTTTCCTTCTCTCAGTAAGAATAAAAATCAATTCCTTTTTTTCAGAGTGTACAGACAAACTGCAGTCTCTTACTTTTTAAAGTCTTTAAGACACACAAATTAGATTTTCTCTAAGTTTAATGGCAAACTTGTTGCTGTTATAAAACGGTGCAAATTTCTAGCAAACATCAACACATCTGTTGCACATTTCTTGCAAACATCAATTTTGGAATTCTCCTGACATGCAAACTCTTCCAGTGAAAGTCCCGTGATCCAAATATCAAAACTTTTCATACCAGATAGCTGTACCGTAATTTTGTAAATCAGGAGGCTATGTTATTTCAATATAGCAAACGTTTAGTAATAAATTAAAGTTTAAGAGTTCATTGATTGACAGAATAGTCTCAGATCAAAAATATCTACGAAAGTGGGTTCAGGCACTAGTCAATACAGTCCATTCCAGTCTCGTTTCGAGATCTCAATGAAATTGATCTCTTTACCGTCAGCTAAGACAGATTTGACTCCCTCTGTAAAATCCACGCTACTTATAGCAGAGCTCGGAGAGAACTTCTCTCGTCTGGAGTTGAATTCCATATCTTCATGTATCCCCTTTTGTTTCTGTATTTAAGCGTTGGGAGTTTAAGTGGTTTGAAGAGGATTCGTGTAGAAGTTTGGAGAGTTTGTATGTATCCAAAAATTTATAGGACAATAACTGTCTATATAGTATCACACTCAAAATTTATATCGGGATTGCTCACTTCTGTGACGTCACTTGAAGAGTTCTTGACTGGATTTGTGTCTGCTCAGATCACTGTTGTTAGTGGTTTTTACGAGATTTGTCAAAAATTTTTTATCGGATTGAGGGGAAAAAGGTTTCTCTTAATGAATTACTCATAAGTGTCCCATAACTATTTAAATTATGAAGGCAGTTCGTTACATATTCAACTTTATCATAATCAACATTATAATCAACAAATACTTACAACTCGCTATTTTTAAGATACATTTTTGGGTATCCATTGGGTAAAAATGAAAGTCCATTGGACAGCTAACAATGAGGCAGTATCTAAAAAAAACATACAAAATATATCTTGTTATATAGCATATTTAAAATGTAAAACAAATTAACTTTGAATTTTCCACGAAAATTACACAGATAATAATTTATGACCTAATCGGGAATGCTATCATATACCACGAATTTATTATAACAATTTTATTGTGATACTCAGACTTTTTAAACAGTAAATTCATAAAAAAATAATTAAAATATTCACAAAAAAACAAAATGCGGTGTTTAATTTATG
This sequence comes from Maratus michaelseni, assembly GCA_963931845.1. Lineage (NCBI taxonomy): Eukaryota > Metazoa > Arthropoda > Arachnida > Araneae > Salticidae > Maratus > Maratus michaelseni. The sequence continues at coordinate 77,397,738 of OZ007592.1, read as the reverse complement.
CATAACGTGTACTTTATTTCTTAGATGAATGGCTAGCAAATTGTTAGACAAGAATGAGATTGTGGACATGCCCTTCGAGTGTGTCAACTTTGAAGGAAGCCATGGGACAAAATTTACTAAAGACACAACAATTTATTTATAAGAGTAAACAGGGAATAAGCAGTGGAGTGGGTGGGTGGATTGAATGCAGATGATCAAACATAATCTCACTTTAACCCCTTGAAAGAAATGAATTATTCATTCGTTTCACCATTTTAGCACTAGGCGTACTTTGTCCCTGAAAGGTTTAAGAAAGATAGAGGGGGGGAATTATCTCCTAAATTTATTACGTTTAATGGACTTAACTCGGCTCTAAATGACTTCACCGCTGGTTCTGCAGAAACCTAAAAAAATAGCAGACAACATCACTATAAACGGAATCCCGTGGATTCCGATGGTTCTTTATTCAAATAGAAACATCAACTGCTTTCCAAATTGGCGAAAACTGATAACTGAAATGTATCCAAACTGCTAATAGCAAATTCCGATTGAATTCAACACGTGGCTCGAATTTCACGAGAGAAATAACAATCTCTAAATGACCTCACAGATCGTTTTCCAGGAATATAAGACATTTACTTTTGCAGATAACACCAGTATCAATTGAATTCTGTGGAATCTGATGGCTCTTTATTCAAGAAAAATATTCATATTTTTACCAAATTCGCAAAATCTCACCGACTAAGACTATCCAAACTGCTATTCGAAAATTCCAATTGAAGTCAAAACGTGTCTCGAATTCCAAGAGAAAACTAACAAACCCGAGGTCAAGACGCGTTCCAAATTAGCTGAATCCATCTACTATTACACTCTATATAGATACTATACAACCACAGTTACCTATTTAACATATCATTACAGAAATAACAATGACAAGTATATATCCAGAAATACACACGTACTTTGAAAAACTTAAAGAAATGGCAGAATAGATATTCACGCACAAATATTAGAATTTAGGACACCACGATCGCATCCAAAATCTCAAAAGTCACTCGTGCACTAGAGTATAAAGGAGTAGTTAGGCACGCTGCCACAATCCTCTCCGGAATATGAAAAACAAAATGTTTGGACTAAGCATGTCTAAGACACTTTTTGAAAATTTACAGTCAGGAAGCAATAAAACTTAAGATTGGTAACTACTTAACTACTTGGTACTCATTTTTTTACTTTCATCATCTCATACCTATAAATGATGTGGCTGTATAGACATGCAATTTAAAACGAACTTATTTACTACTTTTAACTCTTAAATTCGTCATATTATTGATCTCACCACTTAAGGAAATTTTTCGCAGAACATACCTCACTACGTGCTACAGATGCAAAAAACTAATTCTATGAAACTTCAAATACCTTCGAAAATAACTTATCTAAAGCTAAATGTTAACGTAATGTTTTCTCAATCTGGTAAGCAAAAAAATTCCACTTCTATTTTATATGCAAATTTCTACGTTGCAGGTTTTTCATTCTACGTGCAAGTTCTAAATTCAAAATTCGGTAGTTGGTCCGACTTAAGTGACATATGCTACATTTCTCTCAACATGGAACAGACTGACAGCAATATTTGATGCGTAGATCAACATCTAAAAATATATGTAATATTGAAATTTTAACATTATATTTGACATCAGACATTAAAGTTTTTGCTTATTAGGTTTTGGTGTAAGTCTCGCAACAGGTTCGCTGCTATGCTGCATTTTGCAGCTTTTACACGATTTTAGCGATAGTCATATCTCATAAATTAATGCATGAAATTTAATAAAACTTTATATTCAGTTAGTCCCTGGTGTAAACAGGTGCTGATTCGTTTTTGGTGTAAATCGCCCAATAAATGGCGATGCTATTCTATAGTTTTATCATTTCCGCAGTAGCTCTATCTCAAGAACTAATGCATGGATTGTTATCAAACTTCGGATTCAGTTAGAAAATGACATAAGTTGTTTCTGATTAGGTTTTGGTGTAAATAGCCCAACAGGTGGAACTGCTATGCTTTCATATTCAAGATTTATATGATTTTAGCGATAGTCATATCTGAAGAATTAATGCATTTAATTTCACTAAACTTCATATTTTGTTAGAAATTAATTTAAATTCGTGCAGCTTCGGTTTTCATGTAAATCATATAATAGGTGGCGCTGCTATGCTCTCTTTTTAGATTCTAAAATACATAGTTAAAAAAATTATGGTTTTTGAAATAGAAACATGTATGCGATAAATAGAATTCTAGCACATCCGACTAGCTTAAATGATGGAATTCGCAAATTCGTAGCTTCTAATTTTTTTCAGAAACTTAGCAATAAACGTTTCTCCTTCTTTTATTTCTCAAATAATTGGAGAATATTGATTAGGTGACTTTTTTTATGATTTTTTTATTGGAGAGACTTTAACGTAAACATACTTTCCTTTAGTTTGTCTTGATAAGCGGACTGTATGGTCACGTGTTTGTTACTATTATACCTCGACATAATAAGCATATGTAAAGCGAATTAAGGGTCAGAAAAAAAATACGGTAAAAATGTTTTGCTTGATGATTTCAGAGTGGTGCCGGGGGGTATTCCCCTTCCGTAGCAGTGAAATACCTTACCTGAAATACTCGGATTTTTATTTTTATTAAGGATCCAGTCTGGAAGTTCTATCCAGCAGATTACTCCTTCCCAGAGCTACAGCAATTTCTCCCGGAGAATTGTCTGCAATCAACACAGGGCTAGAAATCCTGCAGGTGTAAACTCATGTACCCTCGGGAGTCCGTGGACTTCGTTGAAACGTTGATATGTAGCATATCGTTCTACGTTACTTAGTTATAGAATTATTGGGGGGGGGGGGAATTCTAGAATCAGATGAACGTGATTATTAAAGAGTTTTTTTTTAAATATTCAAATGAATCGATTTCGATGAAACTGTTAGTTAGATATTTTTTAAGGAAGGTTTCAGTATATAAATATCGTTCTACGTTGCTTAGTTTTAGAATTATGGGGGAAAGTTCTATAATTAGGTGAATCCGATTATGAAAGAGCTGCTTTTTTAAAATGTTCTACTTGGCGGATATTGATCAAAATTTCATTGTCAGTTAGATAGTTTTTCAGGGATTATTTTAGTATATTGCATATATACCTATATTATATCTTGTTCTTTACCAAATCCTACACTAAATGATTAACTAAAAGTGTCGGTCTATAATAGCACAAATTTTGTCTGACACATTAGAAAGCATTATAGCGCAATGGTGTTCGTATCGTTTTCAGCAATGAGAAGGATATTCCAGGTAAAAGTCCATATTGCTTTAAAACGCAACGTCAAAGTCACCGATATATTTCATTTGATATAAGTTTCGTTTCGATAATCCAAGCAGCATAGCTAGCGAAGCCTGGTAGTTTGAAAATACAAATGTTCCAGTAACTTTTGATAATGTATTGTTGTTTTGCTTACTTGAAAGATTAATTTTTATGTTGAATGTTATCACGCATTTTGAGTAGTTTATTCTAATAATATGCCATGAAAACTCTTTAAATAGTCATGTTCGTGATTGCATGCATGTATATCGCATTCAATCAATAGAAGCATTTTCCTTATTAATTAAATACCTTTTAAAACAGAAAAATAGTTGATAGCAATAAAATATAAATTCTAGTGAGAAATATACAATACAAAAATATAAAATATATTCTAGAAACAATTTATTTGTCTGAGATTTAATTTTTCGTAACAACAACACACAATTTCTGAATCATTTATTAGAACTTTTTTATTGATTTCTCCGTTAGACTGAGTGAAAGTTAAATATTCAATATCCAATAGCAAACTAATTAGATAGGGCATTTGTTTGAATATTTTGTTGCGTGATTAAGGAAAAAGGTGTTGGATTCAATGGAAGAATTAAAGTAAGATTTATTGAAATATTTCACTTAATCCCAAAACACGCTATTCGAAAGAAAATATTGTTTACATTGGGCACATAAAACACCATTTTTGAGGACCACAACTAATTTCAGACTAGTTTTGATGTCATTCAGCATTGCTACCAAAACTAATCTGAAATTAGTTTAAAAGTTCTAGTTCTTATAACGTTGTTTTATGTGGCTAAATTGTACAGCTCCAAGTATCATATTAATTGTAATTATTTTCATTAGTTACATTGTTGCACGATATACGCGAAAAATTTCAAATATCGGAAATATTTATAATAATTCATGAATCGTGGTTAAATATCGTTTTATAATTGGAAATACAGGGTGTCCCATAAGACACAATTAAAAATTTTTATAAAAAACAAAATGGAAAATTGTCGTATCGGGGTGCGTTTTGCACCATATGACTTGTCAAAATAACGGATAGTTTGTAGCAAAAGCAAAATATAGTTTAAATTTCCTCTAAACTATATTTTGCCACAAAAAATCTTACTTCTGATTTTCCCGCAGTTATTAACAATTAAAATGAAAAATTCAAATATATTTTTAGAACATTTTTATCCCATTATTTAAAGAACGAAAACACCTCTATCGACACACTCCCATAAATCAGTAGACCTGTATGGAGGCAAAACAAACAGCTGCAAATGTAAGCGAATTCCTAAATTTTAAAGAAAATGGTCATAGACTTTTCAATCGTCACTGATATTTCTTTGCATAAATCTGCAGATCCACGGACTTTAATGCTCATGGGTTTTAAAAGGAGTTATCTAAACATCGACTGTAAATCAATCATGGGCTTTGAAAAAATATTGAACTATAAATGGGACAAAATGCCTTATTTTATGCTATATTCTAAACAAATACTTTGGACTTTACAGAAAAATCTTCTCAGCAATGCTATCAGTTTTCCCATCAGTTTTTCTATGTAATTTGTACAGAGAAAATTTCTTAGCCTTTCCCCGTGTTACAAACATGGTAATCCTCATAAGTTGAAACAGAAGTTTTTTGTATGAAACAAAATTCCTTCATCTTACCAAAAAGACAGTCTTGTTAAATAAAAAGAGTTCCTTACTTCTATTTGAAACAGAATTTTACTGTGCTTCATAAAAGGAGTGTTGTTTAATTGGAATAGAGTTTTTACAAGATCACTTATATTTCCTTTGCAGAAGTTCAGGAGTTCTTTATAAAACACTGTTATAAATCCTGTAGCACCAAAACTAAAATCTCGTGCTGCAGTAGCTGCAATCATATGATTGTGAACTCTCGTTCTAGCTATAATTCAACCGGACCTCTAAATGTTGTAATGAGTAGTGGTTGTTTTTGCTGCAGCACCAAAAGTTGGTTAAACCTACTACAAAATGTTTGACAGTGCAGATAATTTTCGTGTTGCTTTGTAGTATTTCTGGTATTTCGAACTTACCTGTGAGTCGAAAATAAAGAATTTTATGATTTTAAAGTTTTCGGTAAACGAAAATTATATCTTCGCTGGTTAACAGAGAAAATCTTTACTTTACATAAAACGGAAATATTCTGTTAAAATACAGTAGTATATCAGTTAAAACAACAGATGTTTTTATTACACAGTGTATGAAAGTCATTAAAATTTTCAGAAAAGAAAGTTCAGAAAGACAGATAAGAGTTAAATGTTTCTAATAGCTATTTTCCTATTCAAGATATTTGCCAGAAAACTTAATATATAGTTCCATCACAATGAATAAAAATATTGGCATATATATTTTTAAACTAAATTTATTTGAATACTTTACGATCACTTTGCTTTTAACTCGATTTGACAATTATTTCCTAAGGAACAACTCGTACATTTAAAATATCTCATCAAATACAACTCGTTGTAAATGATCCCGCCAAGCCACAAACCTAAAACGTCAGTCACAAAAAGAAGTGATATCACATAAAAAGAAGCGATATAGAAGTGCATACTCCGAGTCCCGTGTAAAAATCTATCACCACTCATAAAGTTTCCAAAGGACTCGGAGTGAGGTACAGTATGTGAAAACTGCTTGACGACCTGCAGGCTTTTATAATATATGTAGTATGTCAATTTTGAAAATCGAAAAATAAATTTTATATTTTTGTTATACCACTTTTATAAATATTTTTGTATGCGAAAGAACTGACAGAACGAATTTTCCCCCAGATCTATGCCATTCCCTTACGCTACCATAACAACGGGGGAAACTTTTATATTAATTTCCTTACATTGTATTCATCAGATTATTTAGGACATATTTATTTTCCTTTTTCTTTTGTTTATATCACTCTTCCGTTTATATACATTAAAAAACAAAAAATTAGACAATTTTACAGTAGTTTACAAACTAATTAAAATACTACAGTTTCAGAAAAATGTGAAAAAATAGGAAGCACTTTTTTTCGGTCAACTACAACGATAAGTTTATGGAGCATACTTTACCGAGAATAATCTACATTTTTTTTCTACGAACCTATTTCTGTTAGTATAAAAATTTACAGGGATTTTTATACAAACATATTAAATATATTATTTTTGAAAATTACTGAGCACCTTAGAAGTTTTTTATTTGTTTAAGTTTTTTAACTCAACGTTTCGAGAATTCGAAAAATATAAAATTCGCAACGTTTGCAAAAGTATAAAAACTATTAAAGTGATTTATGTTCATATGGTCTGTTCATTCCAATTCGGTGATCATAAAATATAGGTCCCCAATCTCCGTCAGTCCATGAATTAATTAGGACATATGTATGCAACTGTTAAAATGTTCTCAAAGTTGACAATAGAGGCTGTGATATCATGACAGCCGAATGACACACCGATTCTTCTTTTTAAAATTTAAATACAGAGTTTATTAAAAATGAGAGCTGGTATTTACAATAAAATATACACTATATACATTTTCTCTAACATTCATAACAATTCAACCAAAACCACATTACTTCTTAAAATACCCAAAATATACTCGGATGCATTTCCACATCCTACCCCTCCTAACAAAAAACCCTTTCCATCTCTTCACTTCCGTTTTCTTTAAAACAAAAAAGTGTCGGAAGGATGTTGGATGCATGACACCCCCCCCGATAAGATTGTGCTACGCCAAACGGAGCAAAATCTGACAAATAGCAACCATACAACTATACAGCATAAAATATATATAAAAACACAATTCAAAACAGATGTATAGAAGCCTTGTTATAATAGTTATAATGAATATACAATAAACATATAAAAAAACACTAACAATTCACAACAGACGGAAATACGACTTGCCATAATACTGCATACCAAAATTAAACACAAAATAAAGTATCACTTAAATAATCCTTATACAGTAACTAGTCGTGACAGACTATCTGCATTTTTTAATTTTGCACCTGGGCAATGAGAAATATTTATATTATATCTTTGTAAAGATAAGGCCCATCTTTGCAATTTTGCAGACTGAGGTGCAGATTTCTGAAGATATACTAAGGGATCGTGATCAGTTATTAGTTCAATTTCCGCACCAAACACATAAACTTCAAATTTCTTTAATGCCCACACTACTGCATAAGCTTCACGCTCAATAGTCGACCAGTTTTGTTGCACCTTAGTGAGCTTTTGGCTAGCAAAACTAATAGGACACAAATTTTCTTTCTCATCTCTTTGCGATAGACAAGCACCAATACCATAAGAACTGGCATCACTCTGAATAGTGTAAGGCTTTTTAGGATCTGGTGTATACAGCTTAGGAAATTCACACAATAAATGTTTTAAAGTTTGGAAAGGCTCTCCTTCAACCTCAGACAAGGGAATGATTTCTGGGATTTTCTTTTTTGTCAAGTCGGTTAAAGGCTTGGCGATTTCAGCATAATTTCTTATGTAGTCACGATAATAGTTAAATAAACCCAATGCACTTCTGAGAGCTGTTTTGGTTTTAGGCGATTCTATTGTCTCAATGGCACGTAACTTCTCCGGATCGGGCTCATGTCTATCTCCTCCTATGACATGACCTAGGTACTTAATCTATGCCTTTGTAAAAACACAGTTTTTAACATTCACCGTGAATTTCAGTTCAGTTAATTTAGATAAAACAGCGTCAAGATGTTTCAGAGGATTTTCCCAGTCATTTGAAAAAATAGCAATATCATCCAAATATGCTCGACTGTACGCACGATGTTCATCCAGAGCATTGTTGATCGATTTCTGGAATGTGGCACCCGCATTGCGCAATCCAAAGGGCATGACTTTTCATCGGTATTGAGCACGATCGGTTTTAAAAGAAGTAAGATCTCAACTCTGTTATTCTAGAGGAATTTCCCAATACCCTTTTAATACATCTAAACATGTAATTATGTTAGCACTTCCTATTTGATTAATTAATTCAGTTGCATTTTCCATAGGGTAATCAAAAGTTTTTGTCACTGTGTTCAATTGACGAAAATCTATACATAAGCGCATGCTACCGTCCTTCTTTGCGACACATAGGACCGGATAAGCTATTTCAGCTTCACTTCAGTTTTCTATAAGTCCGCTATATTGCTCTAACTCTTCTATTTGTTTATCCACTTCATTTTTTAGCTATTCCGGAATTTTATAAATATATGGTTTCTTTCTTTCCGCACCTGGTAATAAACGAATTTTGTGTGCTCAAACATTGGCAACTTGAATTTTGCCTGAGAATAATGGTGCATGTTTTTAAGTTTACTTAACTCGAATTGTTTATCAACCTCCAGATGACTAAGGTCTACTTCTATGTTATTTTCATTCAAAGCATTAGCTTTAATTGCTGTTGGGTGAATTTCACCAAATTCTACATCGTCTTCAAAAATGACCCCAACAGTCTGTACTCTTACGTTAAATTTCCTTATTTTATTCGCATGAACATGTCTGACACCCCCATCAGGTAATTTCACTTTGTACGAATGTGGTTTTATTCTCTCAAGTATTTCTCCGGGTCCTGTCCATCTTGCATACAATTTATTGGTAGAATCAGGGATAAGTAAATATACTAAATCACCTTTTTCAAATTCTTTCATTCTACTTCGACGATTGAAATAGTGTGTAATTTTCTTGTTTTTCTGCAGCAGTTAGAGAAGCAATGTCAGCGGCTCTTTCCAAATTTATTTTTAATTCTTGTAAATAGTCTACTGCTGAATTACTAAGATTCAATGGTAAGGGGATTTCACCTGACCATGATGATTTTAGTACTGCCAAGAGACCTCTAGCTTCCAGACCATACATGAGCTTAAACGGTGATACTCCAGTTGTGCAATTTGGCACCTCACGGTAGGCAAAAAGCAGAAAAGGAATATGTTTATCCCAATTAACAGGATCCGTACGAATTACATGATGTAGCATTTGTTTAAACACACGATTAAATTTTTCATACAGTCCATTCGAGGCGGGGTATGATGGAGTTGAAAAGCAAGGACATGCCCCTAACCGGTTCTCAAATTCTTTATTCAGTTCAGATTTAAAATTAGTGGCCTGGTCTGACCAGATAACTTCAGGAATTCCGGTGCGCATAAAAATATCTAATAAAGCATCACACGCCGTTTTCGCAGAGAGACTTCGTAATGGTACTACTTCCGGCCATTTAGAATTTTGATCAATTAAGGTAAGACAATATTTATGCTTCCTTCCTGACGGCGGAATAATTTCACCTATACAATCAATATTTACAGTATGAAATGGATATGGTGCGTGGACAACAGGTGTTATCGGAATTTTATCTGTTTGTTTCTCAGGGCTTTTTAACTGACAGTTCTTACATGTTCTACAATAATTTTCTGCATCTCTTGAAATATTCGGCGAATAAAAAGATAATTTAATTCTTTCTTTAGTTTTTCGCATCCTTAAATGATTCGCAAAAATTGAATCATGAGCTAATTCTAACACTTTACTTCTATAATTTTCCAGTAAGACGCGCTGATATATCTTATCCCCGCAAATAATTTATTTATGATACAATAAATTATCCCGTAACAAAAAATTATTTTTTCCTAACCTAGCGTCCTGGAATGAATTCTTTAAAGTTGCGCAATCTTTTTGTGCCTTACAAAACTTATTAAACTCTGAAAATTCATCGTTCCGATCATTTTGTTTATTTTCTGAAGAAATAAAACAAACATTCAATTTCTCTTCCGCCAGCGGGGGTTCTGAGCTATTTTTAGCTTCGTGACCTTCGAACTCCTGCAATTGACTATTACACAACTCTTCATTTTGAAGTTCAATCAAAGCATTATATACGTCTGGAGTTATTAACACGGAACATTTAAGTTTTCAGTGAAAGCAAAAAGCGTATTTAAAGTCACATGAATTCCACTGTTAGGTAATTTATAATGAATGGGTATAGTAGCCAAATTTGCTTGTACTTTTTCTTTGAAAGCAGATTGTAACAAAATCCTACCTTTAGCATCGATTTTCAGATTGGGAATTAATGACGAATTTAAAATACTAATTTGGGTACCTGAATCCAGAGTAGCTTCTATTTCTTTTCCTTCTACATAAATAATGATTTTTTTAAAGGAAAAAGAGTAACTTCGTTTAATTGGTCATTCATGTGTAAATGCATGGAACTAACATTAGTAACTACCGCATTATTTATTTTTTTGGATTCATTTATTTGTATCTTCTTGCGTTTTAGGTTTTCTCTGCCCCTGATCATCATTTTGAGTATTAGATTTATCATACTTATTTCTTCTGCTTGGGCAAAATTTTGCTAGGTGTAATGGGGAATTACAAATGTAACAATCACGCGATTTTGGGAAGTGTCTGTTCTCATACATAACTTGATTTTTTCTTAGTTGTGGGGGAACATATTTAGTATTTTCGTTATTCACTTCACGATAAATAGGTCGTTTCTCAAATTTTGTTTCCTCAAAAGACCTGCCTTTTGCAGTAAAATAAATGCCACAGTCTTTCGATAACTGATCGGGCAAAAGCCAACTCTCCCCCTGCTTTACTGCAATGTGAGTTGCAAGCTCACCATCCAAAGTTTCAAAAATTTTATCTGATATTATTAAATTAATAAGTGAGTCGAAATCTTTAACATTTCGAATTCTACAATAATTTAACCAACAGGATCTTAATCGGGAACCGAACTGTGGATGGGTTTCACCAGGTAATCTTTTAGCGTTTCTAAAATTTTGTAAACAAGTAAATGGGCATGGTTCATATTCTTTCAAAATTAAAGATTTAATTTGATCATAATCGGCTAACTCTTCATCATCAATATAAACAAGAACATTTCCTGCTTTCTCACCTACTAATTTCAGTAAAATTTCCGATTTATATTCCTTAGGAACATTTTTGTGCTTAAACGCTCTTTCTAAAGAATCAAAAAAGAGATTCCATGTTTCATTTTTCTTGGGCACTGGAATTACCAAAACTTGAACTGCTTTAATTAATTTATCTAGTGATAATGACGTACTATTTTCCCCTTCTTTATGGGTTAAATTCTCGCTTCTCATTTGTTGTTGTAAACGCAATCTATTAACTTCCTCGCCATTTTTTCTTTCTGAAACTGTAGTCGATAAAAATTCAGTTACGAAATCTTTATCATTTAAGTATTCTTTAGATTTCAATTACACATCTTTTAATTCGGGTATTCTCTTACTCGCATCAGCTTCTTCGCCTATTTCTTGCAGAACAATAAGTAAATCCTCTTTAGTTACGTTTTTAAACATATTCGAATAAAGTTAACAGTATCTTACTACACAATCAAATGATAAATAAATAGCTCACCTCTATTTTGTAATCCAAACACTGCGATCCAAAGCACATATTTTAATATTTTAAATCTTAGAAATAGCTCTTGTTCTCGTAAGTGAGAGCGGGCTGTAATATCATGACAGTCGAATGACACATCGATTCTTCTTTTTAAAATTTAAATAGAGAGTTTATTAAAAATGAGAGCTGGTATTTACAATAAAATATACACTATATACATTTTCTCTAATATTCATAACAATTCAACCAAAACCACATTACTTCTTAAAATAACCAAAATATACTCGGATGCATTTCCACATCCTACCCCTCCGAACAAAAAAACCTTTCCATCTCTTCACTTCCGTTTTCTTTAAAACAAAAAAGGGTTGGAAGGATGTTGGTTGCATGACAGAGGCAATAATTATAGCTCGGCAAATATGAAACACGACATTGCTTCATCATGGCTTTGTTTCGTGAAGTGTTCGTTCTCCGAACATAAAAATCTCACGCGAAAGTGTTCGTTAACCGATTTGTTCGTAAACCGAACAGTTCGTTACCGATCACCTATTGTATACGAAATTTAGCATTTTAAGTTCGTCATAGCCGGAGATTAAATGAACGGCAAATATTTAAACGCAAAACTTGTATTCTTGGGGTAGCAACATTTTTACATTCTATTACTCAGCACATGAACGTAAAGTTGGAATTTTGTAATAGCTATTTCAATCAATTCCTGATACGCTAGAATTATATATTTATAAATAAATACAGTTTTTTTAATCGATGAAAATACTATATTTTAATAGATTTAGAGACGAGATTTCAGACGGACAAAATGAACTCATATTAAATTTTAAAGCAAGATAATGAAACCTTACAGAGATTGAAACAGTGTAAAATCATTAAAATACATCTCACTCAGTAAATATACATCGGTTGTAATGTAATCAAGATCTTCTAAGAGACTCTGTAAACGAAACGTATATGCTTCAATGCCGCTTTACAATAGAGAGGATGTAGTAACATATTTGAATATCTTGTGTATATAGCCAATTTGACAAAAGTTATGCAATTTACTATTGTTTTCCCTCTGTGTTAAGTACAGGAATCATCTACTTCAATGTAAAAATTCGCTAATTGTATACGAACAACTTTTTACAACTTTTTACTACAACGTTTTTCTTTACAACTTTTTAGTCTTATTAAAAAATCTTTTGAGTTACCCTGTAAACGAACAGTAAATTCTACAATTCTGTTTCACAATAAGAAGCTAACTTTGGTCGTTCGTAGTAATATATTTTAACACCATGCGCATACGTTCTTCTTGAAAAGAGTTACACCATTTAATATTTTTTTTTGCTTCATCTTAAGTATAGGAATAAATCACTTTAAAGTGGTATACATAAAAACTAATTAATATTTTTGCACGAAATATTAAACATTTGAACTACCCATAAAAAGAATTCAAATGCTGCAAACCGCGTAAAAATCGGATAATTACACAACTCTTTAGCCCTATATCAAAAGATCTTTTGTGAGACCCTGTAAACGAACCTTAAATGTTACGATTTTTTATAATAGGAAGCTTTCTTGGGTCGAGTGTAATAACATATCTTAATATCATGTGTATACGACCATTCCTAAATGAGTTGGGTCATTTGTTATTTTTTGTTCTATGTTAAGTATTGGAATCAGTAACTTTAAACTGATATAAATCAAAAACTAATTAATATTTTTACATGAAACTTAAAAAGGTTTGAACTACTCATAAAAGCGATTCAAATAACGTAAACCGCGTAAAAATACGATAATTACACATTGCTGTAGCCCTGTCAACAGTTTTTGGTCTGAACAAGATTTAAAAAGTGCAAAAAACAGCACTTTTAAAATCGCATTTACTGAAAACCTATTCGTCGGATCTTGATTTACTTTTGAATTCTTAGTCCCTTTGCACGCCTCATTCCATAGAACCAAGAATTTTGTTTCTATCATAAATAGAACGCGAGATATAGATGTGTCAAAAACCCGTTTTGTCCCGTCCGCAAAATATAAACTAGACAGAGTGCGAAATTTTTTTTTTAAGATCGTTTAGCATCCATTGATGGAAATTCTTTTCATTTACGGTTCAATGCATTGCTGTTTCTTATGCTTGGCGAGAAACTCTGTAAGTTTCTATGATAAATCTTAATGATTTTTCTTTTCGCTCGTATGTACAAAAAACAAAAAAGAAAGAATGGCGAAGAAAAACGATGTTCTAAAACAAATGATACGTTATTTTTATGAAACGAAATGATCTCATTTTCAATTTCCTTATTTTTTTTCGCTTTTCTTTTTAAAAAGCAATCGATTTTGAAATTTTATTAATGACTTTTGTTACGCAATACGTGATACGATAATTTAGATTGTTTGAAATTTAATAGCAATACTTTTTGACAATAAAAATATAGAGTTTTAATCATTCTTTTTTAATGATAAACTGCAAAATCTTAAAAGCTTATTTTTGCAACATATTTCAATTTCGGCAGTTGTATAAAATCACCAACGAATGACCATCTTCTAAATTTGATTTGAAATCTGTATCGTGCTAACGAATCTTAAATAAAAAAATAACATTATTAAAAGAATAAAAGAAAAATAGTGGTAAAAACTGTATTTTACAGAACTATCATATCATTATTTTTTTATAAAATTTTAGTATAAAAGCATTTTACATGGAAGTACATCGCATGTAAAAATTATTTTGTGGATAATGTTTTTCTGGAAAATAAAAACACAGTCATAGGAACAACACATTTCTGCAACATGAATACCGTAAAAGTATTTTAGCTTTTATTTTTTTTCATTCTGTAAAAGATGTTTTCATTCTGTAAAATCACGGCAGAACTGGAGAAATTTCAAAACCGCGTTAAGAAATAAGCGAAAAATAAAGAAAATCTCTGTACTAATTCCGATTAAACTTTATTGAAAAGATGACAAAATTTTGTATATTGGGCGACACCGGATTCATTTTACAAATATGGAAAACTTGTTACGAAAAGCGAAAAAAAAGCTGAAAATCAAATAACAAATTCATGAAAAATTTAAAATGCGCAGAGGACACAATTTCTTATATTATGCTTAAAGATTGGAACCTTGTTCTTTTTACAAATGTCAAAAAATTGTCTCCAAAGGAAAAGAAAAGTTAAATATAGGATAAAAATTTTGCAAAATATTAAAAGATAAAAGAAGACAGAATACACTATATTGGGATAAAAAATTTAACCATATTCCTTTTACGAATATCAAAAAATATCTACGAACGCGGAGAAACATTAAAAATCGCAAATATCGAATGTAAACATCTTTTTTCGAATTCCAATTAAATTTTTTGAAAATACGAAAAAGCTTACTGTATTCTGCTAAATGATTAAAACAGGATTCATTTTATAAATGTAAAAAAATCGCTTTAACCCCGCCCCCCCCCCCCACACACACACAAAAAAAGCAAAGATTTTAAAAAATATGTTATAAATTCGTAATAAAAACAGGATGCATTTCACTATTGCAAAACGATCGCCGCAAAAAAAAAAAAAAAAAAAAAAAACGCATAAATTGAAAAATAGTAAAAAAATCCAGTATTATGCGTCAAGAGGCATAATGTCAGATAGACAGGTATCTAATGCCAAATCTCATAGCTCTTCGCGCAGATAGATACACAGACTTAGATTAGGTCTACTGAGAGACAGACTCGCACACGCACACACACTCAAAAAAAAAATCCGTTTTTTTATTATAGATAGATAATATATTTCACAGAATTTCACTCAATATTTTTTCAAGATAAAAAAAAAAAAAAAAAAAAAAAATCTTAACCTTCCTGAAATAAAGGAAAAATTAAACATTTAGAAAAATATTATAAAGCAAAAAGAATGGTTGTGGAGTAAAACAGATTAAGAAAACATTTTACATTAGAATAATATTTTCAACTTGAAATATTTTTATTACTATTACAGAAGTTTAAACACTAAAATTGCCACATTTGCATCATGAAATTATTGAGATAGTTAAAAAAATTAATATTCATATTGAATATTTATTTTGATAAGTTTTACATTTTTTTTCTAATTCTTTATTTATGGAATAATATTTTAATATTTTTTTTTGCTTAATTTTTTTTTCTGTGAACATTTTTTCTTATATAGAATTTATTTTTCCCGTTTTTATATATGTTTTTAATAACTATTTATTATTATTATTTCTTTGTAACATTTTTTAATATTTCATTTTAATGGTTTTTTTAAAATTTCATTTTAATAAGTTATATTATTTACTTATATGCCTTGCACAGGGTTGGAATATCTATCTTAAAGCAAATCTTTATTTGAGTTATCAGAAGATGATGTATTCAATGACAAATTTTGAATCTTGTCAAGCATGTTTAGGATAAGTCACAAATATTAGTAATTAAATAATAAGATGAATAAAAGAAATTAATTATATTCAATGGTTGGAGTATCACAGTTGAGATTTTTTCCAACAAAATATACTTTCCCATGTTCATTATGAAATTAATTATGTTTATTTTAAAAATAATTCAAATGTACCAAATGCATATGATGAAATTGTTTTTTTTTTTTAAACTTAACTACAGTTTAGTACATGGTCAGGTATCTACATGTTAAACTATTTGGAATATTTTTAAAAGCTTTGGTATTTGTACTGTTTAGAGTATGCAGAAAACAGTTATGCAATAAAAATGATTGGTTTCAAATTTTACCGATTGATGACACTTTCGTGTTAGAGAAGATTTATTAGCAGATATTGACACACACAAAAAAAAAAAAAAAAAAAAAAAAAAAAAAAAAACTCATTTTAAATCAATATCTTTTGAGACGACAATATTCTTTCATAACAGCATTATAATTATTACCATTTTGATAGGAGGACTTTATTAATAGAGTGTGTTATTTTTTTGCTAAAATATTAAGGCTCATAAGACTTTCGAAGACTAAAACCGTAAGCTAGAATTATACGAAATTTGCAATAAAATAGTTATAAAATTTAGCTGGTAGGAAATTCTTCATTTTTCTTTTCTTTTTTATTTTAATGATATACTGCGCCATCTGTCGGATAAAATTCCCAAGGTCTCTACAAGTTAAGGTCTCTACAAGTTAAACTATTTGGAAACTTTTTAAAAGCTTTGGTATTTGTACTGTTTAGAGTATGCGGAAAAGAGTTATGAAATAAAAATGATTGGTTTCAAATTTTACCGATTGATGACACTTACATGTTAGAGAAGATTTATTAGCAGATATTGACAAAAAAAAAAACTCATTTTCAATCAATATCATTTGAGACGACGATATTCTTTCATAACTGCGTTATAATTATTACCATTTTGATAGGAATACTTTATTAATAGAGTGCGTTATCTTTTTGTTAAAATATTAAGGTTCATAAGGCTCTCGAAGTCTAAAACCTTAAGCTAGAATTATATGAAATTTGTGGTAAATAAGTTATAAAATTTAGCTGGTAGGAAATTCTTTATTTTTCTTTTCTTTTCTTTTTATTTTAATGATATATTCCGCCATCTGTCGGAAAATTTTTAATTTTTTTTTATTGCAGAACTTCTTTCTACATCCTCTACACAGTATAAATACCAAATATTTTTTAAATATTCAAAATAGTTTAGTTTTTAGAGCCGTTCAAACACGTGAACTTTGATTATGGCAATGCGGTATTTCGTGTAACGTACAGCAATTAATTCGGGGATAGGCAGCTTATTTCATACATACCTATGTCATGTGCGTAGAAAGCCACACGAAGTGAAATATAGTTGTTGACTATGCTAGTTTCATGGTGCTTTTATTAAGTTTGCTTAATGAAATATTATTGATGTCTAGATGTTTTTTTTAATTAAATAACGTATTTCTTTGAAAAACAAGATAACTGATATGTTATTGTTATTACGTGACACCATTACTGATATAAAAATTTTAATAATATTAACAATATAAAATTATTTGAGTGTGTCGTTGTAGTAGCATTTGCCCATGAGAGAAAATAATATTGACTACACTGCAAATTCCCAGCACACATTGGGAACACATTTTCAACACTTTGATTCAAAAAAAGTGTTCCAGTTACCTTAATGTGTACCGAATGTGTTCCCTTGATGTGTTCCGACATAAAGAAAGTGTTTTGAAAGTGTACCGAAAGAATTCTACTCTAGATATTGGTTAAATATAAACTTGGGAATACATTTGAGAACGGATCGGGAGCACATTTGGGCACACTTGTGAAATCATCGCTTTCAAAAAGTGCGCTAGAAAGTGTGCTGAACAAAAGAAGCATATTCACAAGTATTCTAAAAACTGTTCCAAAAAGTGCACTTCAAAGTGTACTAGAAAATGTGACAAAATAAGTGTTCTAAAAAGTGTTCTGGAAAGTGTATAAAGATTTGCAGTGTATTTTTAGGTTTTGGGATATAAGATTTTCAAAAATATAAAGTTTGGTTAACCTAGAGTTGTAGAATTTCTTTATGTATCAACATAATAGAAACTACACCTATGCGAATCTTACTTATAATGATTCTCTCGGTGATATACTGATTTCATTGAATCCTGACTGCACGTTACGGAAAATAGTACAAAACTTTTGTCAGGTATGCGACATTTTCAATCACTTATACGAATTTAAGATAAAATCGTCATTAGACTTTTTGGATTATCTCTTAACGGATCAGGGTCCATAAGCCGTGTTTTTGGCCAATGAAATAAGACTAAAATTCGATTTTGTTATAATGACTTAATTATTTCCTTTTTTAATATTAGAAGGTTTATCCTGTACGATTTCAACAATAGGTTTTGCAATTTGTTCGGATTTATATGACTTACACAAGCTCAAAGTTCGTATCATTCGAAGTTTTTGATGAAAAATACGCAATTTCTCCTAATTTTACCTCAATTATTTATATGAGCGCAATCGTGCAACACTTTCTTCTTTACATATATTATAAAATACATCAAAATGTACAATGTATGTAAAAATAAAAGTGTTGCAAAGCTGCGCTCATAGTAAAATATTAACAAGAACGAAAAATCATGCGTCAAGCATAGATTATGTAACACTTTCCAACGCTTCCAAAATAATTTTACAAATCATTACCGTTTAATAAGCTGAAAGATAACATCTAAGTAAACAATTTGTAAAACGAATAATATATTTAAAAACGTAATTTCAGGAATTTCCAACATATACAATATTCGGAAAAATATCCGAATACTTTTATTCAGACCTGTATATGATCTATAGATTTGTATATATACTATATAGGATGCTAAATTTTAGTTTAGTTAGGAAACGCGTAGCAGAGTTTAAAATTCTCCTGGAGTTTCTGTCAATAAACGGAAATGTGTTCGCGAACTTTTGTGCTGCCCTGTATATGATCTACAGAATTTATACACACCAAGTAATAGACAAAAAGTGAGTTAAATTTAAAATCGCGTTCAGCAACTTAAAACGCACTTCCAGGAATTATTTTTAACAGACAGTAGAGAATTCTGTTGTGTGCCCCTATAAATGAACGATGACTGCTATACACACAATATTCTGTAGTAAAGCCTCTTGTAATGCACCTTAGTGATATATATAAATTTCAATGCGTTTAAAATAGTGAATCATTATTTAATTAAACCGCAAACGATTTTTCTCCATAGACGTAATGTAACGGAATACTTTTGACTGTCCCTGTAAAGTAACTATAAGTGCTATGCACATTATATTCCTTATTAAGCTTCTTGTAATGCACCTTAGGGACATATATCAATTACAATGTGTTTGAAATTGTGTAACATCATTAAAATTAACCACAACTGATTTTTCCCCATAGACCGTAATGTAACGGAATTCTTTTGAGTGTCCCTGTAAAAAAACTATAAGTGCTACACACTTCAGTTGAAATAGGGAACATGCTATAGATAACGACAATAACATAGAAAAATTGCAGAGCAATCCGAGCATATTTACGGGAGTTACAGCATGGACAGACGGCCAGACGGCCAGACAAACCGAAGTCATAAACACTTTTCAACTAGGTTGGAAAGTGTTAACAAAAAATAAAATGCTGCCAACTTCAAATGTACTTATTTTACACGGCCAGACGGCCAGACAAACCGAAGTCATAAACACTTTTCAACTAGGTTGGAAAGTGTTAAAAATAGAGAGTTTATTAACTGCTTTTTTTCACGTCACTATGAGACTTTAGGATATAGCAACGTATTTAAACGTTCTAAAATGAACGTAAATATTGCTAATAACTGCATTCCTTTACATTAGCAATAGTTACGTTCATTTTAGCACTTGAATTATGATTGAAAAAAAATAACATGGTGTTGTAAAACAAACACATGGGAAGTTGTTCTCCTTTCTGGCCGGTGATTAACATCTGCAGGAGACGCACCGAAGACACATGCGCACACACATTTAATAAAATATCCCTTAATATTTAATTAATGAGGCATTTACGTACGCCTCTTATGTATAGAGCAGATCCGACCCTGGCATGACTACAGTGGCGGCTCGGACTGACTTTATTTGGGGCACTAAATGCATGGCTTCTAAATTTATTCTTTTCTTACCACTATTATTGAAAAGGAATACTTTATTTTATTTAATGTCAGAAAATTCAGCCATTAAACAAGGAAAAGTTTTCTTGTAAAAAAATAATGGTATGAAAATAATATGTTTTTCAGACATGCATTTAGTGCCCCCCCATAAAGAAAGTCACGAGTCGTCAATGCAAGACTATATATAACACCACTCAGAATCCTGTGGTCATAAAATTTTACTTTACTGAAAGACAATCAAGGTGTACAACAAGGATGTAGTTTATCACCACATTTGTTTAATATATATATTGATTATGTTATGAGAATTTGGAAAAATAAAATCAAAACTGGAGTAGATCTCGGAAACATCCTGTTTAACAATATATTATTTGCAGATGATTTTTGTTTATTTCAGGATAATGAAGGCAATTTACAACGGGCAATTTTTACTTTAAACAAAATTGGAAAAGATTATAATTTAAGGATTTCAAAGAATAAGACAAAGGTAATGGCATTTAGGGGCAAAGATCCTAGAAGAACAAAAATTATTTTAGAAAATAAACCAATAGAGCAGATTTCACATTTTAATTACTTAGGATGTGATATATCTTATGACTATGACAACGATATACAAAATAAGCTCTATAAATTTCAATACATCTGTGGTACTATAAGAAGAACTCTTCGAAATACAAGAAAAGACACAAGAATAAATTTTTTTAAAACAATGGCAATACCAACTTTATTATACTGAAGTGATGCATGGACACTCACAAAAAATGATGAAAGACAAATACAATCCTCAGAGATGAAATTTTTGAGGAGTGTGAAGGGATGTTCAATAATAGACAAAATAAAGAATGATTACATCAGAAGAGAGCTTGAAATTATACCAATAATAAATAAAATAGGAAATTACAGAAGGAAATGGAGGGATCACATCGAAAAGATGGATACTGATCGTATACCAAGGACAGCTTTTAATTATAAGCCATGGGGAGGAAAGAGACAGAGGAAGGCCGCGAAAAAGATGGATTGAGGCCGGAACAGGCTTATAGCCTGAAACCATGTTTGGGATGATGATGACTGAAAGACAAGCCTATAAAGGCTTGAGCATCTCGTCATATCATCGGCAGGCTGCAAGTAGTAGAATTTGCTCGTCTGTGTAGGATCCTGGAGACAGTATATCGAAGTTCTCACTTGAAATAACTTATTGACTATTATTAAGCAATGTCCACAAGTCAGAAGGGTGAATAAATATCATTTTCGCCTGCTAAGATTCTTCATGATTTTTTAAAATCAAGTTTGTTTAACGTTTGTGTAATGTTATAAAGATTTTCGTTTAAAAATAATTTGTCGATTCATTTTTTCAAAACCCTACAACATGTATCTTAATTTTTAGACCGTTACACCGTCATTCCCCCTGAACTTTGAAGTGCCATTCTTCACGCTATACAAATTGAAACTATATTTTAAATATCTACTTTAAAAATATTTTGATTTAAAATAAAACAAATGTTTCCATTTGGTTAATATTAATTTACAAATATTTTTAATGAATATATTTTATAAATAATCAACTTTGTAATCATTTTAGCACTTTATTTCATTATTTATATACAGATGTATAAAATATAAGACATATTTATTAATCGTATAATATGCCTTTTCTATTTATTACACAAAAAATAAAGCCAATAGATTACAGAAATAAGAGAAAATAGAAATGGAAAAATCTTTCTGCAAATTTTATCAAGATATTTATTTCCTTCGAATTTTTTAATTATGCGTTTCCTAATCTCTGTATAATTTACGCATTTTTTATCCAGTCCTTGTTGTTTTCTTTGTTTCAGAATGCGTATTTTCGATTCTGAGCTTATATTCCTTCTTGAATGGAACTGGTCATTGGAAACTGGTGCCTGTAAATAAAGATAGGCTGAATTTATAGACTGTAAAAACAATTAATAAATACACA
The DNA here is from genome assembly GCA_963931845.1 of Maratus michaelseni. Lineage (NCBI taxonomy): Eukaryota > Metazoa > Arthropoda > Arachnida > Araneae > Salticidae > Maratus > Maratus michaelseni. The sequence goes on along the minus strand of OZ007592.1, from coordinate 77,375,535 downwards.
TTTTTAGGAATATAATATTTTAGTCATATAAAAAAAGAAACAGTGTGTAACTTATTATATCTAAAACACTTTTAAATAATTCTTCTTAAATGGATTACATTACAAAGATAAACATAATTACAAAACCAAAAATATTTCATTACAACATTTAATACTACTTTTAAATTAAATCTCATAATTTATGTTTTCGGTTTTGTTTCTAGTAGATGAAAAACAACATTCGTAAAATTATATTTGAGATTATTGCATTCGAAAAATCTAATAGTCGAAAAGCTAAAGAAATCTGTTCATGCTTCAAAATGGACACTTTTTGTCAGTATTGTAATAATAATAAAAAAAACTTTGTTATGAGATGGAATAATTTGAAATTCTTATTCATTTTCTCAATCGAAATACCAAAAACGTATTGTGTGTCTGTTGCTGTGTTTGGAATATTAAAAGTAAAACAAGTGAACTACAAACGTAAAATACAAGATAAATTATAAGTATTTCCGAAAAAAAAATTGCTATTTTATCTCGCAATATTTAAACTTCAGAATATATTGTTTGTGACACCGTGAAGTAAATTTTTATTATCGTATTTTAAGTAACATTTGAAAGGGTACACTGTGATAGCAAAAGCGATGCAGATTGCTTTAAAATTTAATAAATTTTTTAATTGTCAAATATTGCAACACTGTAATTAAGTGTTTAAGGGGTAAAACCATTTAATGACCTAAAATTTAAAGATTTTTTTATTTTTTTTTAATGTTATGTGTTTATTAATGTCTATTTGGCGCTAAATTAATAAATATATACATACTAAATTCTGAAATTTTATTTATTTTTTTGGCCAGAGCGCATCAAATAAAAAGCGGCGTGAACCCGATAACTCATTATAGATCTTGATAAAAGATACCAAAAATTAGTAATTTTAGTTCAAAAGCTAGTTAAATAATTGAAATTTAAAAAATATATATGCATTTTTATTGAAATGACACCAATTAAAAGTAAAATGTAAATTTTAACTGACCATTTCGTTACTTTAAGTTATTAAGGAAGCGAGATATCAATATTTCGAAACAAATACTACGCATTTCACCAGAAAAATGCGATGATTAATTTTCATAAATATCAAGTTTATTGATTGAAAATTGTTGGAGTTAGAGTGTATACACATTTTGAAAATATAATTTTGAAAATAACACCCTTAAAGTTTTCTTTACGGTTTACTCAGTGGGGCATACTTTACTTCAACGGCTCCAAAATGTCATCTCTGATATGAATTTCTAACTGATAAAATAGCATTTCTGTGTATATAAAAAGTACATTAAACAGCACACTTCATCACAAATTGAGCACAAATACGACAGATTAAAGACAGCAGTTTTCCTTTCAACTTTTAATATCCAATATTTCATGCAAAGATGTGTGATTTCTGTTTATTTTCCTCTTTTAACAAAGGTTGATATTTTCCCAATTATAAATTCTACATAGTTAGACTCAGATTCAGATTCAACCAAGGGAGCCTACCATATGGCTTGAGCTCTACAAGCCTTGCTCGGCAAGTTTATTTTAAAAAAAATACAAATGAGACTTAGGCCATTAGGTTTTTACATTGTAATAACACATGGGCTGATAAGTTCCCGGTCTGGCACACAGATGGCATTGCAATCGCCGAACCGATGTTTTTTTTAGTAAATACTAACCTTTAAAAGGTAGCAGAAAAAATGCCATGACGATTTGCCGTGTGGATAAAACGTTAGAGTGGTTTTAGTTGAACGACTTTGTTGAAAAACAAAAAAATGGTCAACAAGAATTTCAAGAATTGTTATTTGATGGGGAAAAAACACCGTTCAAACAAAAGCTTGGCTTGATAAGCGTTATCCGGACACTGCACCAGGTAAATCAACCATTATTGACAGGTTTGCTGAATTTAAACGTGGTCGTACGGACACCAGTGATGCAAAAGAGGTGGTTACTCCGGAAAACATAAAAATAGTCCACAAAATCGTTTTGGGGAACCGTAAAGTGAAGTTGCAGGAGATAGCTCAGACTCTGAAGATATCCAAGGAACGTGTAGGTTTTATTTTGAATGAACATTTGTCTATGAAAAAGCTGTTGTCAAAGTGGCTGCCGCGCGTGTTGACTTTTGACCCAAAACAACAACGAGTTCTGAGCACTGTTTGGAGCTGTTTCGTTATAAAATTATGTTATTTATTATTAAATTATTATTATTAATCATTTATTAAATTATTATTATAAAATTATTATTATAAAATTATTTTTAAAATTATTATTAAATTATTATAATAAAATTATTATGTTTAAATTATTATTAAATTATTATTATTTATTATTAAAGTTATGTTATTTATTAAAGTTATAAAGTTATAAAGTCATAAAGTTATAAAGCTTTGTTAAAAAGTTGTGTTTTCTTTATTAGACCGGGAACTTATCAGCCCATGTGTTACATTTTCTCTTTTTGTATATTGTACATAAATTGGATGTAAAAAAATTTAGAGTCCATAAATTGGATGTAAAATTTTTTATAGTCCATAAATTGGATGTAAAAGTTTTTATAGTCCAGGTAAGGCCCAGCTAATCCCCTGGGTCCACATACGTGAGAGTGCTCTGAAAAATATATTCGTTGTCCTCTATCAATTTTTTATACATTGGATAATTTTGTTTAAGGAGGCATTACTTTTTATGCTAAACGAGAACCCGGAATGAAGAGGTGTGTTTTCTGGACGTTTGAGATGAAAATGCGATGTAAGAGTACATTGTAGTATATATTGTAGTAGAGAGTACATTGTAAGCATGCGATGTAAGAGTACATTCTAGTAGCGAATCACCAAGTCGGCCATAAGTGCTCAGTGGAGACGGTTTTCAGTCGATGTATTACAAGTAGAGCGGAAATGGTCCGTGGTTGGTTGCCATTATATAAATGTTTCTGTGAATAAGTTCTACAAAAGGAATATTTAAAAAATATGTTACGTATTTAAATATGCTTTGTGGAACATTTAACATGTCTAAAAACTGTACTTGATTTCAATGTACTTTGTAATTTAAAGTTTCTTTCTATCATCTGAGTTTTGAAATATAATCAGCATTACCCAATTTTGAAACAATCTACTATCTCTCTTTATATATATATATATATATATATATAATTTTTATTAAATTTTCTTCTGTCTCACCCTCAAAATTTGTTCCAATACAGTAAAAAACAAAGTAGGAAAAGTTTGAATGAAAAAGAAATATATTTAGAGGTAGCTTAAGGTTGCTGAAGTTTGGAGATTACACTTAAAAACATTGTGTTATTGACAAGAGAAAATTAAGCCAAAATGATAATATTTATGACGATAGTAAATTATTTTTATTTTTATGTAATATAAAAGCACAATATTAAGCATATAAAAAGTTTAAAGTATGAAAGTATTAGTAATTAGATTAATTTGTTGTTCATTTTTCTGCTGTGAGGATAATCTTTCCAGCGTTCCTCCACAACATACACCAATAGCTGAAACTGAGGTTCATTTCGTGCAAGGATTCTAGTGTATTCTTTGGTCAAAGCAATACCTCTTTCACCATGCTCATTTACCACTTTAACAGATTGCACCATTTCTAATGCGAGCCTATAATCAGAATTAGCGTTCCAATTGTCAGTGTCTACTTGAAAGAATCCATGGGATAAATTCGTTTCTTTGAACAGCTTGGAAGCTTCTTTGGTAACAAAATCTTCAAACTTCTTTTCATGAAAATGCTTAAGGGAAACAATTGTCTTCTCAGATTCTAATACAAGTACATGGCTATCAAAAAGGACAGTCCAGAAATATCAAGCAAATATTACATATGCTTTGAAAATTTCTCAGATGCAGCTTTTGCAATTTCTTCATGTATTATTGAGTACTATAATAAGCCATTCATTAACTGAAAGCCATTGTTTGGTGAGATTTCTGTTATTGAAGCAGTAATCCAAACTTTAAAATACACTCACTATAAAAACACAAACATCATTAAGACCTCTTTCTTCCTTTTTGTTAAGCATTAATTGGGACTTAAAGATGAATATCTTCAAAGAATATATCATCTTAGACATCCAAGCAGCACGATTCATTGCTCTGGGAAGCATGAAACGAATTCCCCTGACAGGTATTCCCCCCAAGGAAAATAATAACAAGATCTGCAAATTCTTGATAATCATCTCTTGGTCCAGGTGCTGATGGTGTTGATCATGATTCTTTTCTAGTAGCAAACTCCAAAATTTCATCTTTTACATTTTCTACAAGAGCTCTAATATTATCTTTCAAACCTGCTTCAAATTTGACTCTAACTAGAAATCCCCAATACCCTTGGAAACGTTTGAATGAAGGTATTTCTGGACTTGATGGCAAAGGTCACAAAGAATTATGAAATACTTTTCCAATAATTTCCATAATATGATGATGGCAGGCAAAAAAAAGTTTCTTCCCAAGCTTTTCTTCTGAAAGGATACAAGCACCTTTATCTTTTCCACCATTTGCTTATGTGGTATCAATGCTCATTCCAATCACTTTATCTGCAATATCCCATTCATTCAGAACTTTTATAAATTGCAAGTCTTGTGCTTAGCCTGTTGCATAAAGTAGTTTAGCAACTCAGAGCATCAGAGAAACTCCTTTTCTGGAAATTATAATTGGTAATTCATCTATTTTCTCTTTACCAGTTAATTCTTGTAAAAGTTTCCCATGTCTATGGACAATGAGAGGAACATTTCTGTGTAGCCGTTCTTTTAATTTTTGTGACTCTTTAATTCTATGAACAATTCTTTTTCAACCAGACTGACTTCCTTAATACATATCCTAAACTCTAGAGTTTTGGCAACTACAAATACTGCATGATACTTTTGTCCTGTCTAGAGCTGTTGCTAAATCGGGAGTTATAATATCCATACGTCCTCCCCTCTCTTAGCTTTGGATGGACCAGGATCTGATGTTGCATCCTCTAACAGTTTTATTTCCTGACCGCATTGTTTATTTTCTTTCATTTCTATCTTCTTTATTTGAGCTATCTGTAGAAGATTCATGTACTGCTATTTTTGTTTCTTTCTCCTGTGAACATTTCATTTTTTCTTATATTTTCTTCAGAAGATTCTTCTTTTTATAAGAAATCAATTCCTTCTGCAAGAGATTTATTTATGTCAATACCAATCCTTGATGCTCGTTTGCCATCTGCTCGCTATGCTAGCAAGATATTTCGATCTTCAGCTATTTTGATTATGTTTAATGCATTGGCATGAACAATATGAAATAAGTTATCCAATTTTGAAGAAAATCCATGCTTTTTAGTTTCCTTTGTTCTTTAACCTGTCTTCATTCTTCAAATAATTCCAGACATTTATTATCTTTATATCAATGAATTATTTTTGCATAAATAACTTAATAATTACATTTACAAATGCTTTTATGGACTTGATAGTGTACATAAGTGACTTTTTAATGTATTGAAATAGTTTTATTACTACTGGGATTAGATCTATTATTTCCAGTTAAAGAAGAAGAAAACAACAAAATTACCCCAAATTATGAAACTTATGCCTTTTTAAGCTACCTATAAATATTAGATTTTAGTGATTAAATTTTACAAGAATTATTTTTAGATATAATAGAACAAATTTAGAGGGTGCGAACAATGAATTTTAAAGCTTCAAAAATAAAGACCACCCTAATATACACTGCTCAAAACAATTAAAGGATATTTGAAGTTTTATATAAAATAAAGATATAAACGAAATTTTTTGCCGAAAATAGAAGAAGAGAATCACAAATGCAAATTTTTCTGGTTTTCAAACTGTGGAGTATGCAAATTTTGAGTTCGACGTCAAAAACGTCGCTTCAGCGGCAGCGAATGAAATTTGACTTTCAACTGGATAAAAGAGAATGAAGACAAGGATGATCGGCATTCAGTGATTGCTTTGTTTCGATGAGTACGATGTCTCAGCGAAGTCATTTGACAGATTCAGAAGCTTGGAGAATTGTTGATAGGTTAGAAGGGGGCCAAACTCAAGCCGAAGTAGCGCAAGCCATTGGAGTGTCACAAAGTGTCATTTCCAGGATCTGGAACCGTTTTTTGGAGAGTGGATGTGCAGGCCGAAGACCAGGGAAAGGTCGTAGACGGGCAACAACGCCCAATGAAGATCGGTATTTAGCGTTAACAGCTCGGAGACACCGAAACATGAACGCTACTCTTCTCCAACAACACCTTCGCTCGGCTACAGGCACCATGATTTCAACTCAGACTGTCCGAAACCGGCTCCATGCTGTAGGTCTGTATGCTCGCCGACCGATGGTATGTGTTAGATTAACATCAACGCATCGTCGCGACCGCAGGGAGTGGGCAACCGAGCATGTCAACTGGAGGAGAAATGAATGGAGCAATATTCTGTTTTCTGACGAGTCCCGTTTTTCTGTGCATCCGGATAATAGGCGTATTTTCATCTGGAGGGACCGTGGCAGTAGGAATAATCCTGCGTTCGTGCACGAAAGTGTCAGATTTGGCGGTGGAGGAATGTTGGTGTATGGTGGCATCTTCATTGACGGGCGCACTGACCTCTACATCATTCGAGATGGAGCTCTGACTGGTCGCCGATATAGGGATGAGATCCTCAGACCTATTATAGTCCCTTACGCTGCAGCAATCGGAGATAACTTCATTTTAATGGACGATAACTACAGGCCACATCGTGCAAACCTGGTGGAGGATTTCCTTTTCGAGGAAGGAATCGTTCGAATGGAATGGCCAGCGTGTTCTCCAGACATGAATGCAATCGAGCACGTTTGGGACGCTCTAGGAAGACGAGTTTCTGGCGGCAAACAACCCCCACAAACTCTCCAAGAACTGGAAAGAGCTCTTCTGGAAAAGTGGGCAAAATACCCCAACTCGTCATTAATAGCCTCATTGAGTCCATGCCTCAAAGGTGTTCAACGTTGCTGGCCGCCCGTGGAAACCATACCCCCTACTGAAAATGATTTTCTTTGAAGAAAACACCTTTTCTTATTCTTTTTTTTCTCATATGCACAAATTGTGTTTTTTTCCTTTTGTACACAAATGCGCAATAAAATGCATTTTTTTCTGCCAAACATGTGTAATTTATTCTCATATAACCTACTATGTCTGTCGACCATGTATCAATCAGCTAAAAAGTTTCCCAGATACAAAATCCACCTAAAACTGCAATATCCTTTAATTGTTTTGAGCAGTGTATATGAAACGTTCGTTCTATCAGTCACTCAGGACGACATCTCAGTCCCCGAACCCCATGAAATTTACTGGATGAGAAGATAGATGTTGGCACAGCCGAAGTCAACGAAAACCATTTCATGACATTTGTAGATGGTATTATTTAGATTTACTTAAAACAGTGAAGACACGTATCTGAGTGCAAGCCACATTGGAAAAATGTAGTGTAGGTGTAACCGTGATCGAGCTGAGCAGAGGCAATGAATTACAGAAGAATTTCTCCACAAGCATTAAGGATGACATGATAGACGAGTAATAGCTTTATTCGACAACATATATGAAGAACAACTCCACGTAATTTCACTTCATTAAAACTTGAAACACATTTAGATCTATTGAAGAACAACTACTGATTTAGACAACCCCAGTGACAGCATCTAGTTGACAATAATAATTCGTGTAAAAGTTTGTCTCCAAAGCCAGTGCAACCGTATAAATATTACAAGATTTTGCTCAAGGTTACAGAAGCGCGAAAATGCTAGACCAACGACAGCAATGTTCGGAGGGAAACAAGGGGGGTAGAAAAGGCGGGGCTTGCTCGCTAATGGTTGATTGCAGAAAAGAAAAACACGATGACAGTCTAATCCATTTTATTCAAACACAATCTTCTTTAGATTGCGGGAAAATGCTCTCTTTACCTAACGATACGTTTAATAACTCTCCATAAAACAACATCGTTTTTATTAAATACCAATTAGGAAGTCAGAAACAGTTTATTTTAACATCACTTCGACAACAAAATCTCATGTTGACACATATTAGAACTCTACAACGCCAGCAATAGTTTATTTTAACGATCAATTCGACGAAAAAATCTTCTGCTCTCTGCGTCTGTCGCTTCATTATTAGCGAAGAGGCGTAAGAAAACATTTTATAACACGTGACCTTTTTTACCCAATGCACAATCAACTTTTGCGGCGTACTAATTTTTATCAGAGATTTAATATTGAAGAAATACGCCTCTTCTAGTTTTTGGCGGGAAAATAGTCTTCTAGAACATTATCGAAAGTAAAAAACGCTGGAAATTAATAGAATAAAAATTCGGTTTTTCGGTATTGACAACCACGGAATTTGTCCGGTATTTAGCGTTAAAAACATATAGATACATAGTTATTCAGGGTTGAAAAACTTTCCGCTATTCGGTAGTGTCCGATATAGATGTTTGTATATATACAGCTCATATTCAAAATATTAGAATAATTACTTTTTTTTACAAATTGAAAATATCATTTGGTAATTTAATATATTTTAATGCAAATGTGCAAACAATATTTTTATTTAGAATTTATTGTTGATTAAACTTATTTATTATCTTAAAATTAATATCATTTTTAAAAAGAATAATTGAAAAAAAAATATTTTGAAAAGTCAAAATATTAGAATATTTATTCAAGTGGTTCAAAATATTAGAATATTTCAGATTAATTCTCCTTTAATTAACACCAATTCATAACTGTGGCATCATTAATTAAATTCAGACGATTTTATTTAAAGTCAGTATACTTTTTCTAGTTTGTTTGAACACAATATTAAAAAAAAATGGAAATTTTCAAAATAAACGTCGAAATGGCGGACGAAAACCAAAAACATCTGCTAGAGATGACAGGAAACTAAAGCATATAGTTAAGGAAAACCATTTTAAATGTGTGCGATTCTTGCACCGAAAATGGAAAGAAGAAGGAGTTGAAGTTTCTACATCGACAACATTAAGACGTCTCCATAAATTTAAGTTTGAATCTCGTATACCGAAAACAAAACCTCTCATGACTGAAAAACAAAAGCGTATAAGATTGAATTAATGTAAATCAAGACGCTTATGGAGCAAAAAAGATCGGAAAAATATATTATCTGGTGATGAAAGTATGTTTTGTGTTTCATATGGTAATCAAGGTATTCGAGTTTGGAGAATGAAGCAAGAAGCATTTGATAAAGAATGCCCTAAACGTTCCGTAAAATTTGCTGCTAGTGTCCTGGTTTAGGGTTGCATGAGTGCAGAAGGACCTGGAAAGTTATGAATCGTCTACGAAAAGGTTAACTCTCCGATATATTAAGAAATTTTGGAATATTGCATTTTTCCATGATCAGAAGATTTATTTGAAGATGATTTCATCTTTCAACAAGATTTAACGTCACCGCATACCTCGGTGTCAACTAAGATCAATTCTGCCAACGCTACATTAAGGTACTTCCTTAGCCATCAAACTCACCAGACCTTAATACCATCGAAAACTTATGGTGTATAATGAAGAAAAACTCCAAGAAAATCCTCCTTCAAGTAAAACTGAGTTAGTGGCACGTATAATGTCTATTTGGGCTAATATTGATAGAAATGTTTGTAAACACCTTTATATATAGTATGCAAGATCGATTGTACGCTGTTATGAAAGCTAAAGGGGATGCTACAAAATATTAACTACCATTTACTTCATATTCATAAGGTAATATTGTTGCGTAAAATAAAATATTCTAATATTTTGAACCAATCAAAATTTTATTCTAATATTTTGATGTGTTTCAGAAAGCAGTATACCTAATTCATTGTACTGTATTTCATATTTTGTAAATGTTAAAATCTTATCTAAGCATTCCAGATTTAATTTATGAGAAATTTAATTACGTTTACTTACAAGGAGACCACCAAACATGATGCGCACAAATTTTGATGATTTTCAAGTAATGTTGTAGGGGTCATACCCCTAATTATTCAGGTCAAAGGTTTCTTTCAAATGGGCTTTAGTTTTCGAGAAATTTCGGGTTAAAGTTCAGTATGCATTTCAAATGCCCATTAGTTCGCAGTCTTGAACAAGGTCTCTGTGGTGCAGGGCAAGCGCTCTGGATTTGAAAGCCGGAGATGAGAGTTCTGTCCTCGCCTCTGACTTTTACCTTTTTTTAATAAATTTTATATATTTGTCGCGTTGTAAGTTTTATGCAGAATAATGAATTCTGCATCTTTGAACTTTTTGCTATTTTCCAAATAAATTATATTTACATTTTCGAATTTTTCGTGAAAATTTGTAGTTTTTGCGCAATTTTTATTCTAATATTTCGGTTGACAAAATTCCAAACTAATTTATGTCTTGATATCCGGTCTTTTTAAAATGATTATTGTTTACATTTATGTATATTTACTTATTTATTTACCGTAGTTATGAAATAATGCATTTTTTTATTTGCATTTTCTATTTAAAAAAATTTAAATGATTAAGAAAAAATTAAGAAAATAATATATCCTTTTAATATTTGATTTGTTCTAAATATATTGAAATATGTTAACTGCTGAAATACAAAAATATTTATCATCACCGACATCGACATTTTTTGTTTATTAAATATGGAACTAATTGTGTGATACATATCGCACTGATGAATAATGATGACTTATGAAAAATATTCTGAACAAATTCCGCACTAAAAGTCGCCTTTAAATATATTCTTTACATAAATTGTTTTAACAATATTGGAAGAATGTATAAATTAGCATATTATATATTCTTTAAATACTTAAAAATTGTGATAAATATATTAAAAAATGCTTTAAATTGGAAAAAGAAATTATTTCAAACTTGGTAAATGTCTGCAAAGGAAGCTAAACGAAATTGATGAAAAGAAAATTTTATTTATTCTGATATTACCGTAAAAGTCATTGCAGACGATTTTTTTTCGGATATATTTTATATTATTGTAATTAACAAACGATTTTTCTTCTCTAGTTGAATTTTTCTGTATGGCATCGACTTGTTAGAATGAAAAAAAATTAATTGTAATATATTATTTTTTATTTGTGCAAATCAAAAATGATGTTGAGTTTGAACTTTACAGTTAAATGTATTTAAATAACATAAAAAATATATATAACTGGCTAAAACTTGGATATAAGAGTTATTGCTTTAATATTTTATTACTCCTTTCAAAATATGTTGTTGGAATTACCTAATCATACATACCTTTAAAACATTTGAAATAAAAATATTTTGTATAAATTATAAAAAAAATATATAAAATTCATTGAAAATTTCATAAAGTTAAAAAAAGTATTATTTTAGAACGGTTATTAAAATATAAAGAGTAAATAATAATAATAAAAAAATAAACAAACTGTAGATATAAATTAGTTTGGACATTAAAAATCGAAAATGTAAATAGAATTTATTAGGAAAATATCAAAAAGTTCAAAGATGCAGAATTTATAATTCTGCATAAAACTTACAACGCAACAAATTTATAAAATTTATTAAAAAAGGGTAAAAGTCACAGTCGAAGACAGAACCCTCATCTCCAGCTTTTAAATCCAGAGCGCTAGCCCTGCACCACGGAGACCTTGTTCAAGACCTCGAACTAATGGGTATTTGAAAAGCATGCTGAACTTTAACCCGAAATTTCTCGAAAACTAAAGCCCATTTGAAGGAAACCTTTGACCTGAATAGTTAGGGGTATGACCCCTACAACATACTTTAAAATCATCAAAATCTGTGCGCATCATGTTTGGCGGTCTCCTTGTTAGTATCAAAAATAAATAAATGAAAAATATTTTTTTCTTATTACTTTTTCCGAATTATTCTAATATTTTGAATATGAGCTGTATATATATATATATATATATATATATATATATATATATATATATATAGAGAGAGAGAGAGAGAGAGAGAGAGGGGGGTGTTCATTATGTCCTTATAGCGCATGTACTGTTTTACTAAAAAATGGTAAGTCACTACATATAAAAATGTCATTTTATTAGGGGTATTTAGTATTAGGAAAGCAGTGTGTCATTTGAAAACCACAGATTGATATTTTAGGACTAAAATATGGCACCCAATTTGCATGCTCATATCAACCCTAAACAATTTTTTCCTTACTTGTCGAATTAAGATGAAAAACTGATAGGCAAAACCATATTCTACTAAGACGCTGAAAACTGCTGTAAGGCATCCAAACAACCAAATATCCATAGCTGTCATGTAGCTTATTGGAGGTAAACCGCCATGAGCTTGAACGATTTGAGTTGTCAGCGTCAATAAAGAAGTGACTCCAAGCGTAATTCTAGCTGGAACAGCTTCAACATCCACCCAGAACGAAATCCAAGATAGCAGTACTACAAGCGTGCTGGGAACATACACATTAAATATTGCATTACTGAGTCTTCGTGAAAAAGTGAATTTCGCAATAAGAAACGTGTAATTTCCTGAAATAAAAGAACAAATAAAACATAGAATATAAAATGTCATTGTGCTTTTAATAAAATATATGGTACAACAGTGAACTAGTGTTAAAAAAAACACGATTCAATAGCCTATTAGAATAGTACTAATACAGCATCGTTTAACAGCTATAGGTAAAAACATAGATATTTCTTACCATCTGGCCACATTTCACATTCTTTATCTGGCAATTATTCAGTTAACTCATATTTTAAGAGGTTGATTTTGTATTGAAGTGTAATACTTTTTCCCTTTTTATCAGACGTATTTTTTTCTTCTGTCCAGTGAAGCAGAACATTAGAATCGGAATAGGAAACTGCAAATGAAATATAATGGATACTTATAATACGTAATTGCTTTAAAAATATTTAAAACAGTTTGAAATATCTCCATGTTATGAATTTGAATACTGGAAACATTTATAAAAAAACTTTATAAACATTGAAAAAAAAAACATGCCTAAAATTCAATTCTTTTTGGGATCTTCTTTTTGGACTGACTGAGTACGATGAACCGGGCCGGAGGCCGTCAGTTAAGTGACGGCGCCCAGACCTAAGTCGGACTTTGAGTAGAAACCAGTCCAGCGCGTCTATGCGTAGTCAGAGTTTTCTGTGCCTGACGATTGGGGCTAGCAGGAGTCTTTAAAATAACTTTCACACTACTTACCTCGATCGGGACCGCCTCTTTGGCACTTTTGAAGGATCTTTCCATGCCCTTCAAAGTCCGATAGCTGTTTCTGAACATACCTTTCCATTTTTTTCTAACATTTGTTGTATTTTGTTATGTTTTTGTTTGTTTTATATGTCATGTGTTTTCGAATGACCCCCAGTTTAGTCGACCGGCCACTACCTACATTCTGCTTTAGGAGTTTGTCGGCGGGAAAGCTTCTGGTGGCCACTCGGAGACAACCTAAGCCAGGACGTGTTTATGTGTTCAGGGACCCCTTTCCTTGAGGTCCCGTTCTGGCAAGAGGCATCTGTTCCTTGCCGCAGTCGTTGAACAAGTCGTTTCTTCCGTCTTCGAGACTCTATAATTGGAAGCTGTGTAAAGCAAGAGGCGTTGGGGAAACCCTGAATACGGCCTAGGGCCAGGTTTCCTCTTTTGGTTCCGGTTCCGAAGCTGTCGGGGGATTCCAGCATCTCCCCAAGTGTTCTGTGCTGGTATCCTCGAAGTTGGGGCTCCACCGCATATGGCATCGACCTCTGTCCTTAACTCATTTGGGTTAGGGTTGAGATTCGCAGGTGGCTTTCTCCCCCGTACTCTTCCCAAGACCTTAGAGCCCGTCTATGGAAGTGTTCGGGTAAACGGGCCCTTCCTGACGGATTACTCGTATGGGTTCACGAGAACCTGGATTCGGCGGTGAAGTACGCCTGCCTTCGGCGTAGCTTGTCATTTTCCAAGAATCACATCGTTACTAAATATACTAAGCTGCGATCCGAAGTACTTAATACATTTTACTTTCATACCCAACATTTTTAATTTAACAGTTGGTAAGTTATGTGTGCAGGACTTCTTTTTTCACTTTGCAAACTTCCAGGAATTGGTTTTTCCCCTCTATCATAGCAAACTCTACTTTTTACTATTGTTTCGTCATTATTTACCAACCCCGAGTTTTAATTTCTCTTTAGTTCTGGATAAGAATATTTCAAATGGTTTGGGGAGTTACAATTAAAATAACTCGGATTTACTTTGCGTTCAAATGTTTTCTCCTGGGCTATAGAGTCGTACTGAATTGAAGTATAAGGCTAAATTACAGTTTTATTTCCCAAATCCTTTTGGGACCAGATGAACGCAATTTTTTCAGTCTATCCTCCCTGTTCCTTGGGTTATTTGGTCTAGCACTTTCATAACCGTCGACAAGCTGTATTATTTCAGATTCCCCGTCAATTTGTCATCATTATATAGAAAATGATCTCGCAATTCAATTTCTGCGTGCCTCTTGATATGTTCCGCTGTTAAGAAGTCTTTTAGCTCATCATGTGTGGAAACCTGTACACCAGAAAGCCATTCATTTAGAGAATTACGCAGCTCAAAAGCATAATCCTTCCAAGTGTTCAAAGGTAGCTTTAGATGTTGCATAAATTTAAGCCTGAAAATCTCTGCGTTTAATTTATATCTTTTAAGAAGCATCTGTTTAATATTGTTAAAATTCTCGACAACTTCCTCTGTTTCCCATTCAGTTATTGATACTACGTCAATCGGAAGCAAACAACTAAATGCGATAGACAATTATCCTACGCAATCCTAACACGTTTTACTTGTCGCTTAAACAGAAACAAATATAAGCTAACATCGGTGAGTTTGGGTCAAATTTTGAGATTAATTCTTTTAATTTTCGGTCTGAATTTCTATCACGTGCATTAGTATTCTTGGGACATTGCTCTGAGGTGGGTACACCTTATTCTATTTTTAATTTTTCCAATTGGAAATTTAATTCCATTTATTTACGATCCGATTCGATTTTTAGCCTTTTATTTTCTCTCTCTAATTTCCCTTTCTGCACTATTTCCTTCCGTTCAAAATAATCATTCCACAGCCTTTCATGCTGTCCCTACAATGTTAAACATTTTATGCTGCGTTGAACCATATTTGTTGTTGCAGTAGCTGCGACCATAACATGGGTAAATGTCGTTTAAACATTTGGAGCTCCAGTTAAACCATAGCTCCAAATGTTGGAACAATATTTCACCATCTTATGGTTGAAGCTACTGCAGCTCTAAAAGTTGGTTCAACCAAGGACAAAATTTTTAACATTGTATCCAGACTCCCTTGAACTTCTTGAAAAATGGTATCGTATATCAAGCCAACAAAATTGACATCGTAATCATCTATGACTAGTAATTAGTTTATTTAACTGTAAAATCAATTAGCGGTAACTCTAATTCATTCGCCAATTTGATTAACCCACCTTTATTACCTTTTCCCAAAGATGCCATAATTATCCGTTAAAAATATGGCAATTTTAACTTGAATTCAATATAATAAATAACAATAGAAAAATTTAATTATGAATTGTTAATATTAGTATTCTGAAATGCATTGTGGTCATAAAGTCTTTCCCTGATTATGAAAAATTATTACGAAATAACCTTTGAATGGAATACTATAAAATTTGTATTATGGAAAAGTCATGTTCTTAATTTTTGTTGTCCAGTCTCTATAGTCCTTCGTGAGTTCCTTGATGAGAAATTTGGTGTAGGGTGTACCGGACGAGATGGACCAACTCCTTTGATTATTTCTTTTGGGGGTACATGAAGGACAGAGTGTTTGCAACACCAGTAAAAGACATTGAAACACTCAAGGTCAGGATCTCAGATGCTGTGTCTCGTGTGACAGTCCAAATGTTTGGCAATAGGCGGCGAGAAATGGAATATCGCCTTGACATTCTTCGAGCTACCGAGGGTGTGCACTTCAAAATTTTCTGACTTAGGTACCTGTATTAAAAACTTCACAAATGTATTTACAATATATTGAAACAAGCATATGCCTAATTAAATGAGATTTCCTGCAATAAATTATTCTAATCAGGGAAAGACTGTATGACCACCCTATATTACATTTACACATTAAATACATAAATTCATCAAAAAAACACATTGATTCCCACTTTTCCTTATGGGTATATGGGAATGAACTACTATTAATTTATTTTTAATCCAAGGTGATTTTCTTCGGCCTAAATCTAAAAGCCCACATATATCACAAAACACAAAAATACTTTTTCATCCTAAGGGCTCACAACACCACTTTTGTAGCGAAAAATATAATTTTGGATTCCACTCACAAACAGGTCAAAATCTTCTCTTGAATACTGCTTCTCTTTTTTCTTCTCTGCTGAAACAAAAGCAAAACTAAGTCAAACTCCTTGAGAAGATCCGGCAACCCTTTCTTTTCTCCTCGACAAACAAATAGCTGGAAACCCTCCTTCTATTTCTGCAGACGAAGAACACACCCCACTTCCTTCTTCCATTGGCAAATCCCTCTTCTCGCCTCAGCTGATATGGGTCTAACGTAGAGAACGGGCGAGAACGCACCTTTCATACTTCCGCGTCCTGATTTCAGGGGATCCCTGAAATCAGGACCCAGGGGGTCCCTGCACAGGGGATTGAATCGGGGATCTTCTTTTGTCTACGACTTGATCATCGCACGGCGCGTGGAAAAATATATATTTTTTAACAGTTCTCGCTTATTTTCTAGATCAGCACACTACTGATTCTAAGAAATCCTCAGATTATTTTCTTCTTTTCTTTCCTTCTCTCAGTAAGAATAAAAATCAATTCCTTTTTTTCAGAGTGTACAGACAAACTGCAGTCTCTTACTTTTTAAAGTCTTTAAGACACACAAATTAGATTTTCTCTAAGTTTAATGGCAAACTTGTTGCTGTTATAAAACGGTGCAAATTTCTAGCAAACATCAACACATCTGTTGCACATTTCTTGCAAACATCAATTTTGGAATTCTCCTGACATGCAAACTCTTCCAGTGGAAGTCCCGTGATCCAAATATCAAAACTTTTCATACCAGATAGCTGTACCGTAATTTTGTAAATCAGGAGGCTATGTTATTTCAATATAGCAAACGTTTAGTAATAAATTAAAGTTTAAGAGTTCATTGATTGACAGAATAGTCTCAGATCAAAAATATCTACGAAAGTGGGTTCAGGCACTAGTCAATACAGTCCATTCCAGTCTCGTTTCGAGATCTCAATGAAATTGATCTCTTTACCGTCAGCTAAGACAGATTTGACTCCCTCTGTAAAATCCACGCTACTTATAGCAGAGCTCGGAGAGAACTTCTCTCGTCTGGAGTTGAATTCCATATCTTCATGTATCCCCTTTTGTTTCTGTATTTAAGCGTTGGGAGTTTAAGTGGTTTGAAGAGGATTCGTGTAGAAGTTTGGAGAGTTTGTATGTATCCAAAAATTTATAGGACAATAACTGTCTATATAGTATCACACTCAAAATTTATATCGGGATTGCTCACTTCTGTGACGTCACTTGAAGAGTTCTTGACTGGATTTGTGTTTGCTCAGATCACTGTTGTTAGTGGTTTTTACGAGATTTCTCAAAAATTTTTTATCGGATTGAGGGGAAAAAGGTTTCTCTTAATGAATTACTCATAAGTGTCCCATAACTATTTAAATTATGAAGGCAGTTCGTTACATATTCAACTTTATCATAATCAACATTATAATCAACAAATACTTACAACTCGCTATTTTTAAGATACATTTTTGGGTATCCATTGGGTAAAAATGAAAGTCCATTGGACAGCTAACAATGAGGCAGTATCTAAAAAAAACATACAAAATATATCTTGTTATATAGCATATTTAAAATGTAAAACAAATTAACTTTGAATTTTCCACGAAAATTACACAGATAATAATTTATGACCTAATCGGGAATGCTATCATATACCACGAATTTATTATAACAATTTTATTGTGATACTCAGACTTTTTAAACAGTAAATTCATAAAAAAAATAATTAAAATATTCACAAAAAAACAAAATGCGGTGTTTAATTTATGCATAACGTGTACTTTATTTCTTAGATATAGAAATAGAATGATTCGAGTTAATGTTTAAAGCACGCATGTTTGTGTCATTAGTTAGCAGTTCATAAGTAGGGATTCTTCAAATTTCACACAGCGAATGTCTTTCTTTATGCAGTTCATTAATGTAATTGGAGATTTTAAGATTTATTGGCCATTCCCATCATTCCCCACTATAAATGTACGACCAGTCTTGAATGTTTACCTTAAAATATTTTCTTACTGTATCTCTGTACCGCCTATTACTGAGTGGTTGGCTAGGATGTTTGGGATGGTTTTCTAAATATGTAACCGTTCGTATAAACTTGCGCACGTAATTCCAAAATATGTATTTCAAAAATACCTTATTATTCAGATAAAAATGAAAGAACATTTAAAACAAAAAAAAATTAAATAAATTTCTGAAAAGAAATTAGAAAAAAATACGCATCCATTCCATGATTATAGTTTATCATTTTGGAGGAAAATTTAATATTTGATTAATAACGATGCATAATTTAATTTTAGGCTAATTTTAATATTTAAGTATTAAAAAACAAACAAACAAACAAACAAACAAACAAACAAACATCAACTATAATAACCCGGCGATTTAACTATTGAACGGTTACTCAAAGATATAATTGTTTCGCTACGTGCTCTTACGCTGTTGATAGTTTATAAGTATACACAGTATAAGAGACATAGTCTTAAGAGACCGAATACAAATTTTATTTTGTGAATGTTTCAACCAAGAATCAGTTGGTTGTAATTTCATTCAATAAATCAAGCACAATAAGCATTTTGTGTAAAATATTTACGATATTTAGCTGCGAGTAACAAAAGAAGTAAACTAAATAACGTTTAGACACTTTATTGTATAGAAACATTAAATAATATCTTTTTTAGAGATGAAAGATTAGAAATTTAATTGATATTAGAAATTTTATGCAAAAAAATACAGTTTACTTATCGTATCACGTTTCCTAATGCATATAAACCAAGTACTAAAAATGAGCTATATTCCATTCACTTGTGTTGCCATATTACACTAAGCACAGTACTATTTTAATTAAAAAAATATATAAAATAACAATTATATTCGATACTATAGTGACTAATTTATTAATAGTTGATCCTCATTACCGCAGGGGAAACTTCCACGATTTTTTCTGCATGGTAATTTTCACATTAGATAAGTCAGAAATTTTGCCTTTAAATGACGCGACATCTACTATTTAGAAATATTGGTGGAAGTTTTCATCTGAAGTAATGAGGCTCTGACTGATTGTGTAATACTATATAGTTATAATGCATTATTTAAACCTGCTCCATCTATTGAAAGCGCCATCTTTTAATACTTTTGTGGCTGTATTAGGTACTGTTAGATGAAAAAGCTTTCCATCTTTCGTGTTGTCGAATACTAAATCAGGCACCCAGATATGTTCCATAAGATGCGGTGGAAATATTGGATCTTCATCTTGTTTAGTCTGATAATAAGTTAAATTTAGTCTTTCATCTCTCCATAATTCTCTCATATAAATTTGAATACTGTACTCCTAGAAAGAAAGGTATTGGAATTATTTACATTTAACTGCCATTGAAAAACAATTGTCCGTCGTCAAAAGTAAGAAAATATATAAATAAAGTATAAATAAAAAAAATAAACGAATAAAAATAACACCCCATTCATTTTTATTACTTATTGTAGCAGAGAAAAACGAAAATAGCCATTCGAATCGGAATCATCTTTTCTCTAAATTCATATATATAGAAAAGTAAGCTTTTGATTCTGTCTCCATATTGAAATATAGTACCATACTTTAAATTTTTCACCCTATAAATTTCACTTCCTATTTCGATTCTACAAGAAATTTTAACTATGGATACCAAATAAGAAGCCACTTGGTCAAGGAATTTAGAAATTATACAGATGTAAATATTAACCTCCTATTATCAAATTAAGTTTCATATTTTCATTTATGTATCCTACAATATTTATTTTTGATGTTGCTTTTTATCTGTATATTGTTAATATCAACCATCCCAAATATAATTATGTGAGTTTCATACATCTTAAAATTTTTGTATGTAAAATGTGAATTATAAAATTAATATTCAAAACAATATCAACTTAACTTATTGCATTTTTCAACAGAAATCCATTTCTAG
The DNA here is from genome assembly GCA_963931845.1 of Maratus michaelseni. Taxonomy (NCBI): domain Eukaryota; kingdom Metazoa; phylum Arthropoda; class Arachnida; order Araneae; family Salticidae; genus Maratus; species Maratus michaelseni. Next base: position 77,355,369 of record OZ007592.1, on the reverse strand, counting down.
AAGCTTCTAATATACATATACAAAATTACAGCTCGATGTGATTAGTAGTTTTTTGGGCTAAGCTTAAAAAAAGGCCCAATAGTTTGGGAGACGGTATAGTCATTAAAAAGGGAATAATTTCAAAAAATAAGTCAGATGTCATATTTTAAATTCTAAATGGCACCAAAAACGATTCGAGGGAATATTCTATACCCTTTAATGGATAAAAATTTTTTTAAAGAGTTTTCTGAGGAAACTTCCTTTTAATATTCCTTGCAGCAAGTTATAATAAGCACAACATATAATACCATACTTTATATATGTATGCTTTCCAATGATGAAAGCTCTGAAATTTACGCGAAAAAATAAAACAATATAGATAGAGAATGAAAATCAATAGAGATTATTAGATTGAAATTAACTATTTTAAATGTCTGTAATAAAAAATGATGCATTGATCGAAATTGAAAGAAATTTTAAAGAAAGAAGTGTAGATGTTTACTTTTTCTTGACGCGTAAAAATCGACGCATTTTTGAATTTAGTCAATTATTTCTGGTTGTATTTCTGTTGAAAGGAACTTACCCAGCGTTGCATAACTAATTAATTTTATATTATTTATATTATTACTCAATAGTATATTTATAATGTACAGTAATGTTTAATATGCAGTAGTGCTCCAAATTGTGGAAACCTTTTTGAGAAGGTGTATTTTCGAGGTTTGATAGCTCATAACACCACTTATACATCAGTGGAAAGCTAATTTAATCAAAAATATAATGAAATAAATTTTGTAAAATTATTAGTATTTAATCAAACGTTATAGACAATGAAGCAAGAAAAAAAAGAGAGAAAAACAATTTACTTGAATGCAGCCAGTGACCAAGAGTATTTACAGAGCCAATCAGGTGTCATACTGTTTTGGCAATGAGTCATTCAGGTAACAGTAGGATTCAACTGTTGTTGCCATGTTTTGGCGGACATTTTTAAGGGCTTTATGTGATGGATTTTAGAGTTGGATATACAACATAAAAACGGCACAACGAGTTGACTGATCACCTAGAAAGCGCTATAAAATACTACTAAAAAGTGAACAAGGTCACAGTAATGAAGAAATTAGAAGACAAATTGATGGAAATGTAACGAAAGATTGCATTTCTTAATTGTTTAAGCAGGAAAGAAGATTATGTCACTACAAAACGAAACTGGTAAAGACGAGAAAATGTGCACAACTGCAATAGATGATAGAGGAATTAAGAGACTGTGTATACGTGACAGAAGAAAATTATCTTGATGTATACCATGTGATGTTAACTGCAAGGACTAGTTGACGTATATTGCAAAGATTTCGTTTAAATGCTAGATTTCCACGCGAAAAAATCATTTTTATTTCTCCATCAAAGAATGAAAAGATTAAACTAGTCTAGCTCATGTTAACCTGAACAACAGAACAATAGGACTTTGTCATTTGGTCTAATGAGACCAAAATCTCCATGTTTTATAAAAAACGTAAGAAGAAGAATCGGAGAAGATTTGTACCCTAATTGCATTACACACCATATAGCATTTAGTCAGTGTTATGATATACAGTTGTATGACATCAAAAGGTGTGGGTAAAATTAATGTGAATATGAATGAAATACACTTCAATCCCAGTTGAATCTGTTCGCACGTGATATTTTCCAAGTTAATGGAGCATTTATATTTCAATAGGATTCAGATCCATCTCATGTTGCTAAAGTGTGCTAAACATGTTTCAAGGTAGTCATATTCCAGTGATGGAATGTCCCGAAAATAGCCCAGACATTAACCATATTGAAACTCTTTGAGGTCAACTAAAGAAACGTATTACACAAAAGCAACACAGCAATAAAATCCATATAATAGAAGCAATGATTTAATTTTATTATCCTATTAATACAGCTTCAGAACTCAAAAACTTGGCTCACTCTATGAGAAGGCGTTGTAAGGCCGTAATTAGGAGTAAAGGTTACCTAACTAAGTATTAATTGACAATGTATATCTCATTTTTTCGATATGTTTCACTTTACTTCTTTATAACTGCTGTTCTAATAAACATTTCTTCATGAAATTTATTACATTACATTCTTGATAAAATTGTTTTTACATTGGTATATAATTTTCATGTTAAAAGAAAGTTGTGTTATGAACCATCAAACTTAAAAAATACACTTTTTCAAAAAGATTACCACAGTATTGGCCACTACTGTATGAAAAATGTTTGTATACTTTATTTTTTTTACCCTCACCGTACTTTAAACGGCTTAAATGGCCTGGATTTCGTTAGGTTTCTTCTACAAAGCCTAAGAAATGTCTTGTGTCAGTATCATCTTATTATCAACTATTTAAACAAATGAGAAAAAAAAAAAGAATTATTTTGATATTTTGAAATAGTTCCTAGCAATGTTTCTAAACCGATAGTAGTTGAATAGTGCGTTTCAAACATAATCAAATTAAATTTATTATAACATTATGTGGAGTTTTATAAAATTGTACTTTTTAAATGCTGGTAATATACTAGTTCTTGAAAACTTATTTCACGTAAGTGATTATAATAAAATTTTCTAACCATCGATTTAGGGTGCGTTGGGTTATTGCTTCTTCAGCCCAATCCTCGACTGCAAAGCTTAAGCCCAATTTCGAGTCAAATTGTAAGCAAGTATAAGTTTTTTATATCTTTCAACCTTCTTCAACTATCAAGTTGTTTGAAAAATAATGGAAGAAGTTTGATACTGTCAAGTTTTATTTATTTCCAACGCGTTTAGATAAATCTAAATGATGCACTAATAATATGCGTAATAGGTTCATTCAATGAGTTTAATATATGACTTCACTGGTTAAGCTACAGTAATTGTTTATCATTTGAGAGTGCTCCAAATATTATGTTGCCAAAAAAGAGTTACATTAGACTTCAAACACGATTAAAATTTGCCTCGAAATTTGGCCTAAACCTATTGAAAAGTAGTCGAGAAATAGGACAAGAAAGCAACATCCCAACGCATCTTAAATCGATGGTTAAAAAATTTCTCTCAACCGAGATAATTCTTCTAGATGTGAGATACCGAGGTCGACATTCCGATCTTGATAACGACTTGTTCAAAGAAACTTTGCAAGCAAATCCACGAGTTGCAGTTAGTGAATGCAACAAGCAGTTTTTATATCAATATCAAGCATTTTCGAATAACTTTGACACATGTAAACTAGTCGTTGGGGCCCACCGTAATACTTACCCATCATGGATATGCATAATATAAAATATGAAAATTAAACATGTGTAAACTATTTATAAAATGCATTGCAATTCGAATAAAATCATGGCTTGATGACGTCATAAACTTTAAATGCTCTATTACTGAATTGCATAAAAGAAACATCCTTAAAACTCCAAAAAATGATAATTATATTAACTAACAGTTTAGTGCGTCGGATTAAGCGTCTCATTTCAAATTAAAATATATCTTTGAATTGAAATTTGAATGAAATACAGGGTCATGAAAAATCGAAGAGTGTGAAAAATAGGATTATAAATATCTCGGCAACTAATTATCCGATCAACTTCATTCTTTATGCAAAATTTATGTTTTTGTATCATTTTTTATATTCACTCCTTAAAATAAACAATTTCAAAAACTTTTATATACCTTTTATCAGAACGAATATTTCAAGAGTCCGAAAAAAATAGTTCCGGATAATCGAAGTTACTGAAATTCAATAAGCTTCTTCCCATTATAACATACTAAGTACATACCATATTCCAAGTCTCTATTTCAATTTGTTCGGGAGATAGAGCGTTTACAGACACACAGACACACACAGAGACAGACAGAAGGCAATTTTTTTTTTCTAAAAATATGTTTTTCGGAATCTCCAGTATCTGAAACGTGTAAATCCGTCAAATTTTCTTTTCGATTTTCAAAACGATTAGAAGACTTACCCTATACTACGCATTATGGGTAAGTAAAAGCTGAGAAGCTGGATACCAGATGAATTAAGGGCTTATGAATTAAGGGTACCTGCACTGTACAAAAAATATTTTTGGGATTTTTGTACCTAGAAAATGAAGCAAAATATCTTTTTGCTTTTTGTTTCTTACAGTTTAAAGAAAAAAAAATAGATTTTTTTTTTTTTTTTAAATGACAAAATAAATTTGGGTGTTCGTAGCAGATCTGCCCCCAGGAGATGGCGTCGTTCTGGTAGTCGTACTCCGTGATCCCCATATCTCTGTCAAATGTTATCTGAAATTATAAAAAGCATAATGTTTTTACTTCGAACACTTAAACCTAGAAAGTTATCGTTTGGTTTTTGAAAAAAAAATGTATTTGATCAAAATACCGGGCGTTCAAACTTAAGGGAATCACGTTTAAAGTTTCAAGTCATTTTTTGTGCATACTCGGTTCTAAATGGCTCGTGTTTCTTAGGCTGTTGATTAAATACACCTTCGACATTAGTTACAGAGAAAGCGAGAGACAAAAGCAACATAAGCTAGAAGAAGTGAATAAGTGAGGTAATTTTTAAATATTAATGGAGATTAGACGATACCAATCATGGGGATTTAGCGTACCATTTCACCCTGACCTTAACTGACATGTTTATCCATTTTTTGCACTGTTTATCTTTTCATTGAGTACCTTTTTAAAGTAGTACATGTTTTCCTTTAAATTTTGAAGTTTCCAACATTCAATTACAAATGTTATGCCGTTGAAAATACAGATCAGCTTTTCATTTTATACTAATATCTTCACAATCCTCATTATTCTTCTTCTTATATATTACAGATCTTTTAAAGATATTAGTAATAAAACTAAATAAGATAATAAAAATGAATACACTAAGGCAATAAATTTTAGAAGTTACCATTTTTGAATCATCAATGTTATCTACATCTGTTATGACAATTTCAACAGAGACATGTGCAGGCATTCCTAAAAATTAAAAGAAATAATCAACATATTTTCCTAAAAAGATCTGTAGGGGTACTCCCAGTTTGATTCGATAAAATTACAATTTTATCAGGATTTTCTAAAAAAATAAAAGAAATAATTAACTTTTTCTCAAACAAAGGTTTATATGTACTCTCAATTTAACTCAAGGAAATCAATGTTTTATTTATCTTTCATAAAGCGATTCAAACCCAGTATAGCAATAGATTTGTTATATTTAATTCCCTTCAAACGATCACAAAATATGCACGTTACAAGTGAGGAACTAATGTTTCCTCAAAAGGTGTGAGGGCAATGTTGTAAACTACGTATGGGTGGATACACTATACTTCTGAACAAAGAACAACAGTACAGAACGTATACCATCCCATATAGCACGAAAGCTCCTGAATACTTTTCCAGAAGCTCCAAGTCATCCCAAATTCCTCCTGATACTAAAATGACAAGTTCAGGACTTAACGCGGAATAGTCCTTTAAGATTTCCTGGGCAAAATGCTCCCAGTAACGTCCTACGGAGCAACATCCCTAGGAACTCGTTCCTGAGGAAACACCTAGGAAGTCGTTTATGAGGAAATACCTAGAAAGTTGTTCCTGGGGATATATCTAGGAAGTCACAGTGCTGGCGCCATCTCATGAGTGATTCTGGAGTACAGTACTCAATTGCTTTTTTGTCAAAAATAGTGAATTCGATTTGATTGACCTTAGTTTTTTATGAATTAGTTTTATATTACAAATTATTAAATTGTTTTAATACACCAGATAATTCTTAACTTTTAAGTACTTTTTTATTATTACAATATCTTTTAATATTTTAAGCTTTAATTTATTATTTTTATTATTTTAGCCTAATATTTTAATTAATTTATTCATATTTTAAATAATAAATATTATTATTTGTCTTTAAACAAAAATTTTATTCATTTATTATTATTTTATTATATTTTTAAAAATACCATATACATTTATCTTTATTATTTTTTTATTAATTAAGGAATTAATTAATTTATTTAAATTAACTAAATAATAAACTTCTGAACTAATACAATAAAACCTATTAATAGGGGACAGTTCTGGGCCACATACTTTTACCGCTTTTTAGAGGTCAAGATATTTATAGGACTAATAAAATCTGAGAGTTTGTCTATCCATGTGTGTGTGTATGTGTATTTGTTGCAAGAATATACCAAGGAGAATTCTGATGCGCCTGAGTCTCAGATTTTTCATTTTTGATAATTAGCCGAGATTTTAATTAAACCCCGAATTTAAGAAAATAACGACAAAATTGAAAGAAAACCCGAGGGATCTTTTTTCGTACTGACGAAACCGTTCAAAAAACGGACATTCATTCTTAAATTTATTACCTCTTACTTTCAAACGTCATAATCCGTTAAAAAAATACGAATTTTAATCCTTTCAAGAAAACGTTTTGAATGAAGTTCGATTTCGCGGGGGTTTTTCTTCCCTTTTTTCAAACCTTGCACCGGGATCAGTTTTAGATACACAAAAAAAAATCGTGAGTGGAAATCACTTTGCACCTCCCAGAGACACCCTTTTATATACACTAAAAGTAACTAAATGCCGCTATTTTAGCACACTCTTTTTACACGTTCTTCATACACTCGAATTACATCACATATAAAAATCTCGAAACATTCGGATAATTATAAGTATTTTTTTTAAGATAAAAAAGAAAAGAAAACTGCAAAATTATCGCTTAAAACATGAATAAGCGGGTGGCATTTGCTCATGTTTTTCTAACTAAATTTTCACATTTGCACATGAAAATTATACGCAGGCTTCCGAAATATTATATGCATAACTCATAAAAATTTCAAAGAATTCGAACGAAATAAATTATCTTGTTTTAAAATTAAACGATCAGACGCAGATAAAAGAAAAAGAAAACACAGCCCTATTACAATTAATTATAAATTGTTTTCATAACATTTTTACACAGGCTTCACAAACATTATATTTCTAAGTGATAACAATTTCAAAAAGTTTGGGCAATAAGATCTATTTTTTAAACTATTACATCACTCGATCAGAAAAAAGCCTTCTTAGAAGCTCCTTTATTTCTAAATATCAATATTTGTTCACGAATTTTTTATACAGGCTTTGAAACTATTATTTATGACTCGTAAAAATCTCAAAGAATTTGGAAAATAAGAATTTTTTTTTTTTTTTTTTTAAATGTTAAATGACCCAATCTGAAAAATAAAACCTATAAAATTTAATTTAAAACTCTGAATGCGCTATTTTTGTCGATATACAGAAAAGCATATAACACTTACTAAAATAAAGTGTACATTTTACTTAAAAACTTACAAAATATATAAATATTCCGGTTCTGCCGATACGAGGTTCGTTTGGACAGATTTCCATTTAAAAGTATAATTTCTATCAAAATCGTATTAAAGATATAAAGTCTTACAAATTTGAGGTTTATTTAACTTTATTTCCGCGTGCCCCTGCAACGCCAGGTGTCCTACCTACTATATATAATTGTCGTAAATTTAAGTTCGAATTCGGTGTGAATGACAGTCGGAAGATCGTTGATAAACATGTTTAACTCTGCCCAAGGTTTCCCTTCTCGATCGCATCAGGAGGCCGTGTGGTGTCACCAACAACAAATTACTTCAGTCCATTTTCAGTAGAAGAAAAACGTTTATTGACAGTTTGAAGACATCTCTTCAGGAGGAATGCTCGGTAGGCTGTAGTTAAATCTATGCAGCAATACGATCCATTGCGACAGTTAATAATTGTCCGAAATTTAAATATATTATTTAGGTGAATGGTTGAATCCACCGGGCACGAAACCCTTCTAAAACTTTATCAAAACTCTCTACATTATTAATTAAAAAGACGATGTTCCGTATTAGAAGACAGTTAAATTTTTACTCTGCTCGTTATTCAACGCTAAACGTCAAACTTCTCCACTGTCAAAGTTCTCTCCGAATCAGGATGTGCGAGAGTTTTAAAATCATTTGCGAAAGAATACAACACACGTCACGTGACCGACTTTCATCAAATCACAAGGTTTTTTAAAGAACTCTATTAGCATTTCCGGTGGAATTATCTTGTCGAAAAATGGTTTCCTTACAGTGAAAAATGTACTACGCTTTTCCAGAATATTCGTAATCTCGTACCAGACGCCTGCCATATCAACAAACCAATTTATCTGTTTTGAGGCTGTGATTAAACTTCGAATTTAATACGTAATAAATAATAATAATAATAAAAAGAAAATGAATCCTTGTAAAAGGAAAAATAAATTAAAGTTTTTCGGAAATATTTTAATAGACATTTAATATTTAATAATAGAATAATCTTACGGGAATAGGATTTTCTAAGCGGAATAATTTAAGAGATGTGATATTTTAGCATTTAAATAAAGAAGTTATAGCAATTTGACTACACGGGAATAATAATAATGAATTTTAATAATGAATTAAAATAAATATGTTCTATTTAAAGAATAAATTAAAAAGCTATCGCCATTTTTAGGTCTAACTACTTTCAAACAAATATTATTAAGTGGATTAGGATAACCTGGCATTACATATGGATAGTAAAAGACTATTTTAAGAATAAGAATTATTTTAATAAGCTGTGGTTACATACGGAAAAGTATTAAATGGAAAAATTTTGTAGTATAAATTAGCAGATTTCGGGAAAAATTAAATTTTGCAATATTATCCCCCATCCCTAAAGATATTGGATGAAGTTAATAGTTAAGTAACTAAAAATTCAGACAATAGAAATTTAATACTTTAGAAATTTGAATTTTGAATAGTATAAATTTAGAGACTGTCAGCAAGGAGATGAAAAATTTCTGAAGCAATGGCTCCAATAATAATAAGAATAAGAATGATAATATTAATAATAATAAAATAATAGTAATAAAATAAAATAAAATAAATAAATAAATAAATAAATAAAAATAAAGCTACGAGCATTTCCCCTGTAAAAGAATACAAGAAATGGTTACAATCTCACTTACCATTTGCAAGTGCATAGGAAAATTACAATAACAATAATTAATAAATATTAATAAACAAGAAAAACTAAATAATAATAATAACAAATTTTTGCTTTCACCAAGTTCACAAAGTTTAGAATAAACAGTCATAAGTAAATTGCTAAACAAAGTTTTAAAAAAAATCAACTTCATTCAAATTAGAATTTTTTAGATACAACTTTTTTAATCAGTCTCTTTCTTGGATCGTTATAAGTCCTCATTTTGATTTAAAAAAATGATTAGTACAGTTCCTTTTTTAAATACATTTTTTATATAAAGGCTGAAAATAAAGACATTTTCCCATCAAATTTTAAAAACTGTAGTCATTTTTACCAATACTTTACAATTCTAGCATTTTGTCACAACATATTTCTCTTAAGTATCACAGTAAATTTTCTACATAATAAACAAGTCTTTTGGTAATGATTAAACTACTTTTAAAGGCTTGTTTATCAAATTATTTTATTGAGCTTGTTTATTTTGTACTTGGAATATGTTATCTTTGTTATATTCCTGTGGGATCCCAACATCTTTAATATTTTTCAAACATTTTTTCACTAATAAATAATATAACTCTTCAGTAATATACATAAATACTATAATAAAATTCAATTCATAACCATAACAATAATAACTTTCAATATAACCAATACTTCTCAACATAAGTAGTAATTCATAATATAATTCAATAGTAAAAATAATAATAATATAATAACAGTAGTATAATCTAAGAAAATATCACAGTTTGTTTATTTATTGTTAGGGAAAATATTGGTTGAGGATAAAATAATTACATAGCAAATAAATAAATTTCTTATTTTTTAATTATATTAAGAAAGCATTTTTGCCAGTCGAAAGTATACAAAAAAATATGTATAATAATAATTTCAAAATCCAAATAAATTTAAATCTAAATATTTAGAAAATGAACTCTCAACCAGTAGTTCCTTACAGTAATTTTTTTTTCTCTGATACCCTTTTACAAAAATATACTGTTAAGTTATAAGTATTCATATCCTAAATGTAGAGAGTTGTTTTTGGCAAACTTAGAATAAATAAAGACAATAAATAACAATAAAAAGATGTTAATTTTAGATGAGAAATGGAATACAAAGGCAATTAGTTAACATACTTAATTTTCTATTATTACAAAAAAACAATCACTGTGAAATCACATCATCACTATCCAATTATTTATATGTTTATATAATTATAGAAATATTTATAAACTGTTACTATTTGATTATCTATTGAAATAAATAACATAATATTAAATTTTGAAACAATTGGTTTAAGACAAAGTAAATAAAGTAAAAATAGTTTATTTTGATATAGAATTAAAAACATTTAATTTCATTTTTCAACATCTATTTAAAAATTCCTAAAATCAAAATACACATCTTATGCCTGCTTAAGGTGTCTACTTAACCTCAAAAACTCTCAAAAACAAGTAATATTTTAGTTGATCAGGCTAAAATATACCCACAATGTTGAAAATAAAAGCTGTGACATAATTATAAGATAATTTATTTTAAAGTTTTAAAATATTAAACTTTCAAAAATGAGTAATATCTCTGTTGCGCACCAAAGACATACCTGATACTATTGAAAACTATTGTAATAAGAGATATTTAAAGAATTAGAATTTACTCTATTGTTTTTACTTTAGTTTGATTTTGTGATGGTGACCATGAAAGTTTTAATTTTAGTTTAATATTTATTATATTTTATTTTGTAATTTTCTGACAAAAACAGAACTAAATTCAAACCTTTCTTAGTGAATTTTTAAGATTTATAAGAATTTGTGAATCCAAATTAAGCACTAACCAGAACATTTATTCAATAAAATACATAAAAATCTTCTAAATTTTATTTATTATTTTTGCTAAATTTAAATTTAATATGTTGCATTAATTACCTTAGAATAACTTTTTTATCATAGTAATAATAATAATAATAACAATTGTATCATCAGCAAAAATAATAAGAAGAGCAACATCATCAAAATAAAATTATTTACATAGATCATGATTTTTTTGAAAATGCAACTTACCTAAATATTTCTAATTTCTCTTCTAAACATTTTTTTATTATTTGTCATCAAGGAAAGCATGACTTTAACTTCATATTTATCATCATCAAGTATTAAAACTATCATCACATCATAATTATTCTGATTATTCAATTCTAGTAAATTTATTAATGCTAAGGATCTTGGTAAATAATGAATTTATTTTTACCTAAGCTATGGAAAAAATGAGGAATAAAACTCCCCATTGGTCAACTTAAGATTTATTAAAATTCAAAATTACCTAATAGAACAATTTAACTAGGTTAACATAGTGCTAAGTATCCACATATTCCTGTAAATTAATTTCTACTTGACCTAGCATTTTATTTAAGCATTTTATTAATAACATCATCAAAAATTTCAAAGTTTCTATATTAAGTATTTTAGCAAGTTGGTAAATGCATCATAAATTCTACATTAAATGAAAATAAACAATAAAATACTAAAATTATTTTTACATATTCACAGTTTAAATAAACAATAAAATATGAATACTTTATTTACATATTTACAGTTGACACTCAAGTACACAGTTAGTTGTCAAACATTAGGATTATGCCTTGGAAGAGTATCAGAGGATGTTGAACTGCACACCCTTGTTTAAAACACACCCTTTAAGTTTTCAGAGATATTTTTAAACTTCCAATCATCATCCTTCTTTTCTTTTACACAAGCATCATCGAAGTATTTTAACCATGCTTGTATCTCAATTCCTAAATCTGGATCAAGTGTTATAAATTTTGGTTCTGCCATGATATTTAATCTAACAAAAGAGTTAAATCGATCTTCTTTTAAATATCCGGATCATAAAAACATAAAATTTTAAACTTATAACACTATATACCATAGAAATATCGAAATAGATAAAATAGTAAATAAATATGTAATTTACGATCTCAGTAACATATTGAAAAATCATAGAATTGTCCTTCAGAGTACCTGATCTTAAAATATGAAAGTCTAAAATCTATACCACTATCTATAACATTATGATGACGTATCATACTAAATAATCAAATTAATAAATTAACCTTAACAACACTTAAATATTTGTATACGACTAGATTTGCAACAGAAACAATTTTTTAAACAAAAACTTAATCAGTATAACATAGTATTTAAAACCTTTAAAATTCAGAGTAGACTATTAAATAAACAATGAAGAGAACAAGAAAAAAAATTTTAAAAATAACAACAAATAATAAATATCAATAAATAAAAATATCAATAAATAAAAATACCAACTTACAGTCACTCTGGAACATATTTCACAAAGAGAAGATTTCACAACGCTACAAAATCTTTAATTTCCTGACAACACCAAAGTCATGCATTTTCTTAATCCAATTTTCTTAATCAGCATTAGGAAAACAAGTAAAATGAATGCATCTTTATAAGTTACGCAAGACATCCATTCTTCATGGCATCTTCGTATCATATTTTACCAAATTAGCAAAATTCACGTTTAAGCTCCACATAGAACTTTCTGTTGATCACCAGCTATTTATCAAACGTCTTATCCTGTCGTACTTTAATTTATTGTCGTAAATTCAAGTTCGAATTCGGTGTGAATGGCAGTCGGAAGATCGTTGATAAACATGTTTAACTCTGTGCAAGGTTTCCCTTCTCGATCGCATCAGAAGGCCGTGTGGTGTCACCAACAACAAATTACTTCAGTCCATTTTCAGTAGATGAAAAAAGTTTATTGACATTTGAAGACATCACTTCAGGAGGAATGCTCGGTAGGCTGTAGTTAAATCTATGCAGCAATACGATCCATTGGGACAGTCAATAATTGTCCCAAATTTAAAGATATTATTTAGGTGAATGGATTGAATCCACTGGGCACGAAACCCTTCTAATACTTTATCAAAACTCTCTACATTATTAATTAAAAAGCCGATGTTCAGTATTAGAAGACAGTTAAATTTTTACTCTGCTTGTTAGCCAACGCTAAACCTCAAACTTCTCCACTGTCCACGTTCTCTCCGAATCAGGATGTGCGAGAGTTTTAAACTCATTTGCGAAAGAATACAACACACGTCACGTGACCGACTTTCCTCAAATCACAAGGTTTTTTAAAGAACTCTATTAGCATTTCCGGTGGAATTATCTTGTCGAAAAATGGTTTCCTTACCGCGAAAATGTTCTACGCTTTTCCAGAATATTCGTAATCTCGTATCAGACGCCTGCCATATCAACAAACCAATTTATCTGTTTTGAGGCTGTGAATAAACTTCGAATTTAATACGTAATAAAAAATAATAATAATAAAAAGAAAATTAATCTTTGTAGAAGGAAAAAAAATAAAGTTTTTCGGAAATATTTTAATAGACATTTAATATTTAATAATACTTACTTTAATAACCTTACAAGAATAGGATTTTCTGAGCGGAATAATTTAAGAGATGTGATATTTTAGCATTTAAATAAAGAAGTTATAGCAATTTGACTACACGGGAATAGTAATAATGAATTTTAATAATGGATTAAAATAAATATGTTCTATTTAAAGAATAAATTAAAAAAGCTATCGCCATTTTTAGATCTAACTACTTTCGAATAAATATTATTAAATGGATTAGGATAAACTGTGTTTACGTATGGATAGTAAAAGACTACTTTAAGAATAAGAATTATTTTAATAAGCTGGGGTTATATACGGAACATTACTAAATGGAAAAATTTTGTAGTATAATTTAGCAGATTGCGGAAAAAATTAAATTTTGTAATATAGATGTGTGTGTTGTTAATTGAGAAAATGTTCGCAAAATAGAAGTGTCTACTATTATGAAGTGTCTAAAATGAAGGTTTTACTATATTTTTAGTATTTTTTTTTTTTTTTAAATATAAATTTGCCTTATTAATTAGTTATTTTTGTATTATCTTTTGCAAATTACCATATATATAATGTGATTTTTGTCTCTATTTAGTGAGCTTTCTTTTAACTATATTTTCGAAAAAAAAAAATATATTCGCTCCTCTTTTAGCGGATGCAAAAGTCCCAATGCAAATATGTCTAGTCACATAAGGGTAGAATTTTAACTCATTTACTAACTGAACCTGAATAGTACTGATCCGCCTCCAATCACTTTTGATTGACGTGTGTACATACTTACGGAATGCGTGCAATACGTGCAAAGAAAAGTCATTGAAAGGAGAGAAATCTTTCTTATTCCCAGAATAAGAAGTAATCTGTTTCATATTTAGCTCTGACATAACTAAAAGCAGTGCCTGATTTACGGCAGGGCATTCGGGGCACGGGCCCAGGGCCCCCAATTTTCAGGGGCCCCCAAATGCTATAAAAGATTTTTCAATTATTGGCCAAAACAGTTTTAACTGTCAAAAACAAAATTAAAATGGAAAAATCTGTTTGTCAGAGATTGTCTATATGTCAAAGTAACTTCACTTTTTGCTGATTGTTTTTTAACAATTTATGTGCAGTAATGTACAGAACTCCATTTTTGGGATCGCCATATTATTTCATTTTTATTTATTTTACATGTAAGGACCCCATGGTTAACATGGACAAAGCTGTGTGGTTCTGCTAGTTACTTGTGTAAATTTAGTTTTTTTTTTTTTTTTTTTTTTTTTTTTTTTCATACTAAGTTTGTATTTGAAAGAAAAAGTTGTTTGATTAATAGGATATGCTAAAATTTTAAATAATTATAGCTTGGTACTGCGGTAAATTTATTATTAGTTGTTGCCTACTTTATCATTCCAACTATATGGACTTGCATAGAGAAAGGTAATCAGCACCACACAGTTTATTATAAAATTCAATTTAAAATGCCTAATTATCAAATAATTATTAAAAAATAAATTAATGATTATCAAATTTAATTTTTTTAATTAATATTTTAAAGAAATTATCAAAGTCAATAGTGGTTATCTTAATAAGTACTGCTTTCGATATTAATTCTTTTAATTAAAAGAATCTGTGCGAGGGGGGCCCCCATACGCATCTGTGCCCAGGGCCCCCAAATTTCTAAATCGGTCCCTGACTAAAAGAAAATGTTTGTCGGTACAATAGAAATAAAAATATCTTTACAGCAGTCGACCAAAGATTTAGTAAAAGACAAAATCATTGCTTTTAAAGGAGTTCCTTGTTTAGAATTTTTACACAATACTTCGTTGACAATCATAAAAAGAACTGATATTTTAAATCAAAATCCGTACTTTTAGGCATTTTAAATTTCTTGAAATATTAGTTTTATTAACTAAAATTAAATTATACTTTAATGGAGAATTGTGCATAAAGAAATTTCTATGTACAGAATGTTTCCACGGGATTTCAAAAGATCGCTAAATGGAGATTTAATTGTAAATTAGTTTTATTTATTACAATAAGAAAATAAAACACTTTTGTTACAGACACGAATTTTACTAACAGTTTCGTTTTTCATATTTAACTAGATACAGATATCGATCAGAATTTTCATATTTTATGTATTAAAAGCTAAAAAAATGTTATTGTCATTTTAAACAATAGTTTATGTGGGAAATTGATAATTAAGAGGCCTATTTGTGTTATCTTAGGGTGTTTCGCAAATGGTCTGCACAACAACGCGAAACTTTCTGACACATCTTTTCACTCTTTTTTAAAAGCAAAGACGTAAAATTGGTTAGCCTGACCATTGAATTGATCTAAGATCGAAATGAGTTTTCCATTTTTTGATAAATAAATTGCTTATCGAGTTATAATCGATTCATGTTGCGTGACAACACGTTTTCTCCTTTCTCGTGTTACGGCGTCGGAAATTCAGTTCCAAACTTTGATTTTGACAGTATTTTCTGAAAGATCTTCTGCCTTTACCAAAAGATAGAAAAGCGTCTTTCAGTTACAAAGTTTATAAATAAGAACACCTGCAAATTTCATGCGTTTCCGAACAAAAATGAACTAAAAATATGTCATAAAGTAGCCAATTTGGATTTGAGAACAGCCGTAAGCATACATAAATTCAGAAAAGCTTTTATAGAAATATCGTTTAACAACTTACATATGGTAATATCAATATAGAAATCATTTAGAAATCAAATTGAGTTTTTCTTATTCTAATGCTAAATTTAAAATTATAATCTTTCTATTATTAGAAAAAAATGCATTTTTTATTTGTTTTTCAACTTTTGGTTTATCAAAACGTCAATTTTTCTCTTACTTTGTTTAATTGTGATTATTTATAATTTGAAATTTAATTTATTTAATTTTAAGTATTTTTATTTATTTGATCCACTTATCATAGTCCCCTGATCTCATATATGTGACTCCTAACTAAAATAATGATAAAACGCAATGTTTTAGAAAATGCCCCTTCCCTTTTCACTTTTCCCGTGATGCCGCGTCGGGAATTTGTTTCAAAACGGCGGATCTCACAGTATTTTCTAATAGATCTTCTGCGTTTACCAAAAGAAAAAAGAAACTAGTGGGTATAAGTGTGATCGAAGATAGCACAAAGGGTTTCATTTAATATTCCTTTCATAACACTTTATCCTTTCTTTAATAAATCCAAATAAATTTCATTTAGCAAAAAAAAAAAAAAAAAAAAAAAAAAAAAAAAAAAAAAAAGTTACGTTTTTTATAAAGTAAAAATTTAGCGGTCTACTTTTCTCGTTTTTCTAAAATCTGAATCGGTCCTATAGCGGGCAAAGCCCGCTATTATACTCTGTCATAATAATATCTGTCATGTGGACAAAATGCGATATTAAAAAAAAAATATTGTTCAAAATTAAACATGCTGTATAGAGACCTTCGAAATGTTAGACGTCAAATTTTCTTTTTAATTCTCTAATGACGTCATATTAAGCTGCTTTCTGTATTTACACATACTCATACTCCTATTATTGAGAAATGTTTGAAAATATCTGTTTTATTACCAATATGACGTCATATTAATCTTTTTTTAAATTGGTGAAACTTTTTATTTCATTTCATTTTTCACGTGGAAATCTTTCAATAGAAAATTAATTATTGTAGAAATAATTTTATTATGGATTTTTAATTGTTGGCAACTGTACGAAAATTTATAACGAAAATTTTTTTAATTTAATAGAAAACGGCTGTTAGATTTTTGTTTTTTTTAACTATATATTAAAATAATACGATTTTTTTTCAAATTTTATTATTTTGAGCTTTATAGTAGATATTCTGCTATAAGTACACAAAATTTCACGACTGTAAGTTATATAGCTTCTGATAACCGGCTCTGTGACAGACAGACAACGAAGCGGGACTAATAGGTTTAGTATGATGAACGAAACTCTAAAAACGACTTTCTATTTTATAGTTTCTAAATAAGACCATCAGCCAATTTAATGGTTTTCCGAACAAAAATGAATTAAAAAATGTGTCAGAAAGTATCTCCTTTGGGTTTGATAACAGCCTTAAATAAATTATTGATACGCTTTTTTTCTAGTTATCAATTTAAAATTGTATTGAATATATATAAAACATGATTTTTATTTGTATAAAAGTTACAGAATTTTTGCTATACGAATCGCAAAAAAATATGCATGTTTTCTATTTACTGACTTTCATAAGAGGAGAAAGAAGTACATGGATACTTTATAAACGATTAAGGATACACGGACCTGTAACGTAATCGCTAGAGCGTGTCTCTGGTGTGCGTAAGTACTCAGGCTCAAAAAGGCGTCAAAAAGAAGGTAACAAAATTTATTACGTAAAATGTCGTCCATAACTTTCATGTAATTCCATATGTGTGATTAATAAAAGTAATGTCTGTTACATGTGAATCCGTCTGATTAATAGTTATTTAAATTTTTAAAAGATAGTGTGCGTATTTATTTAAAATAAAATAAATTAATTAAATACTTTTTATATTACATCAAATAAACATTACTTTGGAATTTTTTTATGCAAATTAAGTGATCTTGAAGTATTCCAAATTCCTCCAGTATTACTTCCTGAAATCTAGTGTAGAACCTCATGAAGAAGGAACCTGAAGGGGGACCTGTGGATGCCTATAGGGCGCACATTTTTTCTTCCTGAGGACTTCTTGACGACATTTTTTTTGCATGCTCAGGATGCCTGGGAGATGATGGTTTTTATTGTCAATCTTCCTGGGCATGTCCTGGGGAAGCAAATGTGTTATATGGGGTAGACTTTCGATAAAGTGATCGACAATTATAGTGATTTTCTTACTATAATGACCAATCGAAAAAGTTCGATATACGAGGGTTATTTTTAAAATATGCTTCGTTTTTTAATAAAAGAAAAATGCTGTAAATATCATTAAAATATATATATCATATCCTACACACTTTCATCTATTTTTCTAAGTAATTTGTATTTCTAATCAAACATTTGTCATACCGTTCAACAAATTTTTGAATTCCGACGTCAAAGATATCTGCCGCCTGTGAAGCCCAATCCATGACTGCAATTGTCACTTCTTCGTCGTCGTTGGACCGTTGACCACAAATTCCGACCTGTGAAATCGTAAATTATCGGTCCTCTCGAATTTTGTTGTCCATATCACAAACCAAATCTTCAAAAATCAAAGAACGTCCTCCTGGACGTGACTCATCATACACATTATCTTGAACGTCCTTGAACATTCTTACACATTTTCGAACGTTACTATCACTAATAGCATTATCACCGTAGACTGCAAAAATCTGATGGTCAATATCCGCTGCTGCTAAGTTTCTTGTATTCAAGAATAGAATTAGAGATCGTATCTTACAGTCGGCGGGCGAGTAAAGTTTGTTAAACATTATAAACTTCTACAGCTCAGCCCACACACAGACGATAATGCTGCAAATAGCATCTAAACGCCCACAAAGCATGCTGGGAGCAGACGTGCATGAGCACTGCGGCGATCGCGCGTCATTCTCACTCTCAGTTACAAACGGACCTTATTTCAAAAATAGCCTTCGTATATAACCATTCACGGAGCGTTGTGTTTAAATTCAGCAGAAAAAACAGTTAAGCCAAACATTCTAATATCTCTACCAATACAGTAACATTTCAGATATGGTCCGCTCGCAATAACTTGCTCGATGACTTTGAAAAAGGTTCCAATCATACGGTGGAAATAAAGTTGTTCAAAGACACAATTGGTGCGCAGTAAATGTATTATTTAACTGTAAACAAGATCCTGCCGATTTCTAATGATAATTCTCATCTTAATTAACGGAAAATTGCATTCTCATTTACATTAACCATCGGCCAAATTATCGCGAGCGGACTATATCTGAGCTTCAATTACCCGGATCGATATCAGGATAACAAATATAACAGTTGTGGTGCATTCTAATTCTAATAATATTATAAATGTGATTGTTTATGTGAATGTTTGGCTGTAAACGTCAAAACTGAGGATTTAATACACTTGTATCTTTGCATATATATGGATTATAACCCAGAAATGAACATAGGCTATATTTTGTTTATTTTATTCAAATATTTTTCTTAATAATTGAAAATTTCATTATTTTCATAGAGAATAAATGGACATTTTATTCGTATAAATTTTTAAAATGGTTAAATTTACTTCATCGTTGCCACTACTAAATCTAAACACGAAATAATAGTTTTCACTCAACAATTTATTTTAAATTGAAAAATTTCCACGTGAAAAATTTAAATGAAATAAAATATTTAAGAATTCAGCAGGAGATGAAATTACGTTATATTAGAAATAAAACGTGCATTTTAAAGTATTTGATATTATACAAGGTGCACGAATACGAGTAAAGATGGAAAACATACGAATATGACGTCATATATCGAAAATAAAAAATACATGCTTTGATGTTGAAATAAAATTATCTTGTGTTATCAAATTATGTATTATAAATTTCTTTCTTTTTTTGTTTTTCTATTTTACATGAAATGGACGTAATTTAAATGTATGTAATATATGTATCTGTATTTCAAATGAAATGATTTAAAGATTTATATTTTAAATGAAATGAATCCAATACGAATTGATGGTGATATGAATAATACTTGGCGGTTTGTCGACTGCGCACGGCTAACATAAAGATACCATATTTTAAATTTAAGTTTTAAAATGTATTAAAAAAGTTTAAAATGAATAATATGTCAGTAATATGCACCGCAAAATTATCCATGTCGAAAATTAGAATATCTTAGAAAAAATGACTTTATTTCTTAAAATAAAGTTGCTTTTTTTGTCATAAAACAAAACGATTTAATTTGATTGCGTCGAAGTAACATAATTTTCCCTCTACCAGTATTGAAAGTAAGCTTCGAGAGCTTGAAGTAAATTGGTACAATCGAGACACGTTTGTAAATCGTCGTTTCGCATACTGAATTTAATTTTACATTTCGTTTAGCTTTAAATATAGTAAAAATAGTAAAAAAGTTTGTTGTCATTTTTAAAGACTAGCTGTTACCCGTGACGTCGTTCACGTAATATTAAAATAAAAATAAATGCATTTGAGGAAAACATTTCACCCCGATAATTAAAAACATATACCAACAAACGAACTCTATATCACATTTTATAGGACACGATACGGTATTTCCTTGTTATTGAGGCCTGGACATAACTCGGTCTTAAAAAAGTAAAATTTTGTGCTAAATAATATAAAAACAATTGCAAAAATTAAACTACAACCAATGAAAATAGGAGTCAATGGTGAGCGAGGAAATGATCATATCAATAACCAAAAAGTGTTTAACATGGAAAATACAAACCTGGTTACAAAAATGTATTTACTTTTGCGTAAAATGTCGCCTGCTAAAAAAAGCAAATTGACTATGTATCCGATTACAGAGACTAACCTTCATATTCTCGGCTATTGTCTACATATATATGAAAAAATATCTACTATGTACAACACACTTTCGAATTTACAATATCAGAAATTGGCACGATCGGATTGTATAAGTATACGCCAAAAAAGTTCCAGTACTTTTTGATTTCTTCTTTGCTGTTGAATGACGCGAATTTTTAGACCAATTTGATTTTCATTTTGATAACATTGTTTTGTTTTTTCAGTTTTTAAAAATTTTGTAAATTTACTTAAACATTTCATTAAAAGTTATGTCCTTTTTTACATCCTATAAAACTTCACAAAAATCTATTATAAAAAAGGACATTCCAAAAAAGCTATTTAAAAAAAAACAACTCTTTATTACTTTAAAACTAAAAGAAATATGCTTTCTTAAAATCCGGTTGCCAAACCACAGTTTGCAAACGTGTCTCGATTGAACAAATATTACTTCAGCTCTTCAGCCTTGCTTTTAATACTCAGAGAAGGAAAATAGTGTTACTTTGATGTAATCATATTAAATCTTTAGATTTTGTGAACGAAAATGCAACTTTATTAACATTCCTGAAAAATAGTTTTTTTTTCCAGCAATCAAGTTAATTTTTTAGTTTTTACGGATGGAAATCAAAATTTACCGCTAACCATGACGTCATTTTCCACATGGATAATTTTGCATATTACTGACATTATTCATTTTCTTTTCAAAATTTTTTTTCAACTTTTTTAAAATTTAAATTTAAAATAGAATATATTTATATTAGCCGTGCGCAGACGATTATCCGCCAAGTATTCTTACCATCAACATCTTTCGTATTAGATTCATTTCATTTAAAATGTAAACCTTTCACTTATTTTATTTAAAATACAGAACTCTAATTTTAAACACATACATTTGAAATACATACATTACATACATTTAAAATACACTCATTTCATGTGATATACAAAAGAAAAAGAACATAAGTGTGATCGAAGATCGCACAAAGGATTTCGTTTAAATGTCCTTTCAAAACACTCTATCCTTTAGATAATAAATCCAAATAAATTTCTTTTTACATAAAAAAATGTCATGTTTTTGATAAAGTAAGAACTTACCGGTCTATTTTTTCGTTATTTCGAATATCTTAACAGGCCCGATAGCGTGCGAAATCCGCTATTCTGTCATAATAATATCTGCCATGTGGACAAAATGCGATATTTAAAAAAAAGTAGTCCCTCCTCCTCTCCCTTTCTTTATTAATAATATTTATTCGCATTATTAATTACATCATTGTCTATTAGCATTTTATTTTTTTAATACAAAAATCAGCATGTTTGTGATTAAATATAAGTTCGCTTCTAATAATGTGATCTTTATAAGAATTATATTTCTGGATTCACCGTAAAAAAAAATATATGTATAGATGCAAAATTGTCAAATCGATAAATACAATATTAAATTAATAATAATTATAATAATATAGCTTTTATTTTCCTATTACTCTCAAAATCTGCGTTTTTTTATTTCCTCCCTTCAACAGTGGAGACGAAAAGCGAGAAGCCAGGATGTCCTGCTGATGAATGGCATAAGTCTTCGATTTTGCAACTAGCTGCAAATGTTCTTTCGATTTGGAAAAAAATATTTTCATTAACGCAAAATTAATTCATAATTACTGTTCTAATTACGCTGTCATTGTAAAAATTAGATTTCTGTGTTCGCCGTAAAAAAACACTCATAGATGTGTTAATTTCAAATCGATAAATGCAATATTAATAATAAAAAAAAATCTATACAGCCTGAAAAATGCCTAGTCTGCCATCTTTTTCCTTAGGAATCAAGGATTGAAGACTTTTATTATGCTCTGCTTCAACAGTGAATTTAACATGTGTCAACAGTCTAATAAAACCTATTTTACTGTTTATAATCTTATTATTTTACACCTTTTAGCAATTAAAAAAAGTATATAATTACAAGGTGTTATAATTTATTATATTTATAAGAATAAAATTTTCCGCTTACCTTCTTTCGACGGAGCTTGAAATTTATCATAATTGATAGGGAAAATACAATCTGGCCTAAAATAATAATTGTGCTATAAGTAACTTTACAATAAATGTAAAACAAAAAATATACTTTTTATTTATTATTGAACTGTTTGAATAAATCTGTATAATTAAGTTGTGATATCTTCTTTATTCAGACCTACATATGTGGATCTCTATTCATTAAGACTAAACCATTTATTTATTTTTTGTTTGAGATTTTGATTTTACTTTTAGATACTTGAATGTTTTTGCTTTAAAACGGTATAAAAAAAAAGCTGTACTGATGCGCATTTCCTTCGCATTTCATCTGACTTTAGAAAATGTCTCTAAGACAGCATGGCCGTAAAAATAATTTTTTAATTATATAATTTAGAAACTTCGCAGAAAAATAAAATAAAATGAAATAAAATAATAAAGGATTGTAGATAAATTATGTATCGAAGTCATTGAATTTTTTATTATGATAATTAACTCGTCATTTTAGAGAGATATTTTGGTTCCACAACTAAAAATTACTAGCGTCATAAAATATCAATTTCAGAAAAATATTTTTTTCTATGATCTTTGATGTTAATATGTGCGTGTAAAACCAATGGATTACTGTACCGTGGAACCTCGCTAACTCGGACGCCTTTAACTCGGACCCCTTTAACTCGGATCTCCGGATAACCCGGACTAAGTCTGCATGAGCTTCGAATTTCCAAAACAGCATTTATTCGTTCATTCACATTATATTTTGAAAATATATTTTTTAAAGATTTTGTGGACGTGTTTCAAAAAATTGATGGCTGCACAGACGTTGATGTCAGCGACGTTAGCAATTGGTTGAAAGTTGACAATGACGGAGGTTACGCTGCACTGACCAATGAAGAGATAATCGCCTTCTGCTCATATAAATAAACTGAAACTGATTGTACAAATAAAATCGGGACTGATGATGATAATTCTTCTATTACGAGCCATGCTGAGGCAGCAACACAGCTAAATCAATCGATGGTCTGTTTTGAGCAATAAACAGATACAACGGCAAATGATCATCTTGTACTCAATCAAACGGCTGCGTGATCGTGCTGCTCACAAGCGATATTCAAAACTACAACAGCAGAAAATCACAACCTTTTTAAATTTAGACTAGATGTTTTCCAATTCTGTAAAACAATGTTTGGATTTGACAATATGCAATGATTTGTGCAATAAATAGTTAAGTTTCTGTAAGTATGTTGCATTTTAATTTCTTTTTTACACGATCACCGGTTAACCCGGATTTTCGATAACCCGGACTGCCTCCGTTCCCAATTAGTCCAAGTTAATGAGGTGTTACTGTACTTGTAATATTATTTTAACGATGAGTATGAAAAAGATATGTATGTGGTAAATAAATAAGATGATAATTCATTAATAAATATTTAATTTCTATAAAAAAAACGTTTTTTTTCTTTTTAAAATTGATTTTTTTGATTCAAAGGATTAATTTCTCTAAAACAAGGAAGAAAAATTATGCGTCAAGCATAGATTATGAAACATTTCATCGTCTAATAAGATGGAAGATTATGTCTAAGCAAACAATTTGGTAAACGCATTTGAAAATTCAATATCAACAATTACCATCTATAGTCGGAAAAATATACAATTGTTTTTTCTGCAGTCCCGTATAAGATCTATAGTTTTGTATATATGCTACATTGTATGCAAATATTTAGTTCAGTTAGGAAACGCATACCACAGTTGAAAATTAACCCTTCATCAATTTCCGTTAACAACCAGAAATGTACTCTAATTCTTTGTTGCAGACCTGTTTATCAGCTATAGAATTTTAATTTTTAATTATTTTTTTTTTGCACGGTAAATAATATGCAAAAAATTAATTGAATTTTGTAAAGCATACCGCAAATGAAAACTCCGACAGTTATTGCTCATAGACAGTTCTGCATCTGAATTATTTTGTGTGGCCCTGTAAATGGACGATACACCATATTCTATAATAAACAGCTTGTAGTGCACCTCAGTGATTTACATTAATTTCAATATTTTTTAAATAATGTAAAATATTTAAAATACACTGCAAACAATTTTTTTACCTTAGACCATAATGTTACAGCAATTTTTTGAATGCCTCTGTAAACAAACTATAAATGGTACATCCTTCATTTTCAATTGTGTACTTGCCATGGTATACCTCGATAACATATATAAATTACAAGGTAATCCGACTATATTTACGTCAGTTAGATGTCTGACGGTCATGTGGTCAGACAAACCGATTTCATAAGCACTTTTTAAGTATGCTGAAAAGTGTTAAAAATATATAGATATGTAACTAATTATGTAAGTTTATATAATAAAAGTAAGTTAAGATGACTTTCAAGAACTGAACTTTTGACAGGAATTGACGTTATTTTGTTTTTCATTGGAAAATATATATAATATCGACTGAAAGTTATTCAGAGAATATTTTGGAAAAATCTGGGACTGATGAATTTTCAGAATAAATCAAATTAATTCCATATAATGAAAAATTAATTCAACACGGATATTCCACACACATTAACATATAAGGGTCGCCCAAATAAAAGTGGTATTGCTATAATACCTCCGCCATTTGAAGAGAGAGATTACTGCGCATGCTCCTATAGAGGACGCAGAGAGCTGGGAATGCATACAATATCCCGCCATATGCGTGTGTGATAGCGTGGAAGTACGTTAAAAGGCATCGTTCCTTACGTTAAAAGTACGGTTAACGTTACGTGGAAGTACGTTAAAAGCATGGATGCCTCCAAAAGGTGCAACACGCGGTCGTGCAATTTTTAACAGCTGAAAATATGAGTGCTAGTGAAATCTCTCGTCGAATGCAAAATGCATATGGCACGGAATATGTGTCACGCAGATCTTTTTCCGATGGTGTAAGGATTTTTGTACGGGGGGCAATTTCGCTGGGGGCTTCTGGAACATTCCCCTTACAGCCCAGACCTCTCGCTGTGTCACTATCACATCTTCGGTTAACTCAAAAAAGCTCTGAAAGGACGGATTTTCCGACGATAATGAGGTCCAAGCTGCCGTTGAAATTGGTTCCACAAACAATCCCGGAGCTCCTTCACCCAGGGTATCCATCGTCTCGTTGACCTCTGTGACACTTGTTTCGACCTACAAGGTGACTTTTTCTAGCCTATCTGTTACGTCTGTATTACTTCTTTCTTTTGTATACTAATTTATATTAATACTATTAAACCCTTTCTCAAACCGACTGTAGTGCCACTTTCATTTGGGCGACCCGTATATATATGGAATTGGAGAAAATGTCTAAAGGGCTGATTGGTGGAAAATGTCCAAAGAATTTTATGAAATTTTTATCTGTCTTAATCTGTGTTATGCATTTATTAATTTATATATTAACACTTGAATTAAGATATTTGTAATCAATAAATATGGCTAATGAAATAGTTTTTCTTTTCTGGAATCTTATTTTTAATTTTTATGTTTTGAAATTTCTATTTCCTCTAAAATGAAATTTATTCTAAATATGGTTAAATAGAACATTTTTCTTTAGTACTAATTTTATTATAGTTCTAGTCCCACTGATAATTTGTATAAAACCATTAAACATAAGAAATATGTTTTTTTTAGAAAATGCATTACGTCGTTTTAATACGTCAGAAAGAAAGCGATATTTTGCCAAATATTAAAATTCTCATAATTTTTTTTAAACTACAGCATTAATAAAATTCCGCCCAATTTTTTTTCAGAATTATGTTTATCGAAATGAAGATTATTTTCAGGATTTTGATGAAACTTATACGAGTGAAGCCTATGGAAGGTCTCCATACACTAAAGAGACGATAACCTTCCACTGGAAACCTTCCTCCATACGCTTATGGAGACCTTCCTTGTTAGAACTGCAGCAGTAGATGTGCTTGGTTAATTCGATGATTTTCACAATATATTGGCAACATACTTTTTGCGGATTTTCATAAATTATGTTGCATCGCGTGATTGACAACGCACAATATATATAATAGCTCGGACACTTATAAAATCCAGAAATGTCGAATATTTAAAATAATTTAAAATGATTTCTGCTAATGTATCAAATTGTTCATACCTTCATCTTTATATGCTATGTATTTTTTTAGTAACAAAAAGAAACTTTACTCTTATAATTACCAATATGTATGAAAAGGACAGAAAATAATATTATAAAAGTTACCGGACACTTGTGAGACCTTAAAAAAAAAACCCACCTGTTATGGATACAAAAATGAAATAGTATATTATATTATTTTATATTAAAAATAAGTGAAAACGCCTTTCACAATTGTCTGCTTATTTTAATAAAACAGTATTACTTGGTGTATGGGATATTTTACAGTTTGATTCTATGGATGATTCTAGACAAGACATTTCGTTGAATTTTTCCGAAATATAGATCTTTATGTGCATATATGTAGAAACACATATACTATAAAAGTTGCTTGAATGTATAATTTAAGCAATTTGAGAATGTTTACCACTCTACATTTTAATCCGGATTTATATCATTAGTGAACTCTGCAAATCGGACGTTAAAACTATTGACTAATATTTCGTGTTGTTTTATCTCTTTTTCAGTGCAATAGCCATTTTGCAACCGTCATTTTGTCTTCTGAATAGAACATGTGTTAAATGGTGTGTTAAATGTGTGCCTTCTGTGTGAGCATGTACGTTTTGTTTGGATTATTAGTATAGAATCTCTGAAACTCAGATCTGATATGCCAGCTAGAGTCCTACAGGAAAAAAAGCAAAAGCATTTATTTTTTATAATTTTAACTGAATATTAAGAATATCACAAAAATGAGCTTAGAACAGCAGATAAGTTAACATAGCATCCCTGTAAGGATGTGAGCTTTTAGTAAAAATATTTGAACTTGAATTGATTTTGATTTTTTAAGAAAATATTTAAAACGTTAGTTATTCACGGCTTACAGATGGAAAATATGTCGGAAAGGAAAATAATTAGACGTCTTCGAAAAAAAAAGGATTATTTTAAGGTCGACAGTTACTAAATCGTTGAACATACACTGAAATTTTTTTTAACTTGGACGAAGTGGATGTTGAAGAATGAAAAGAGTATGTTGACGTTGTAACAGACAAATTCAAATCACCGAATGTTACACATTACACTGACACTTGAATATTACACAAACACTCGTCTTTATACACTAAATTATTCTTCATTTTTCAACATAAAATTTTCGTACTCCTAGAAAGCATGCTTTTTCCGTAAATTTTTCACGAAAGTTTGAAGAAGAGGGAATTTTCCGTTTATTCCGTGCACGCATGCGTAATGGCTCTATTAATACAGTTCAAATTTATTTTAAAAATTAAAAAATAAACTTCAATAAATTAAAATTTCGAATATATTTAAAAATAGCACTTTCGAATTAAAAAAATGTAACAATTAATTTTCTTATTCATTTAAAGTTATTTGTAATTTATTTTTTGAAGTTATAAAAATATTCGCATTTAAAATGTATTCGAAGCAAACAAATTAAAAAAATATATATATAATAGTTGAAAAAAATCGACTTTACTCAAAATAATAATAATAATAAAAATAAAATAGCAAACAAAAACAATGGTTTCAAAATTTAAAAAGTAACAAATAATTTTCTCATTCATTTAAAATTCATTAATAATTCACAATATATTTTTTAAAGTTATAAAAAAACACTCGCACTTAAAATATATTCTAAACGTGCACGTTTTAAAAATATATATAATAGTTGAAAAATAAATCGATTTTATTTAAAAAAAACATTTCTTCTAGAATTTAATTAAGAATATAATATTCATATTTTACATCTAACAATCAAATTAAGAATATATATAATTTACGTTTTTATTATCTATTAATACTAAAGTGTTATAACCCCAACCATCATCTCATAACGCGAAATCTTCCCGCAATTAACTTCCACATTGCCAGCTTTCTAAACCCCACAAATTTTAAGCTCAAAGCCGCCATTTGTAGAAAACCCGTATCATCATCCTAACTCTTCTTCTAGCAACTGCCCGCTGGCTTTACCGGTAAGATAATTTACTCAAGTCAAGCAAGTCCCAAGGCCAGCCAGCAGATATTCTTAAAGTGTATTAAATAATAAATACTTCAGTAAAATACTTTCTGTTCATTGATGGCAGCATAAAGAGAAATATAATTTTTTAAAACCGTCGTTCTTCAAATAACGAAAATTTTTCCTCCTGTAAGAGAAAAAATAAACGGAAATTCTTCAAATAACGTAACTAAGCTGACATCAGTGCTGCCAGGAATATTTTCGTGATTTGAAGGAAGAATTTCTGAGAGTGTACGAAAAAAAAATACAGAGCTCATTTGAATTATTTGTAACAGATTGTTTAAATAAAGAATATATTTTACATCTAACAATCAAATTAAGAATATATATAATTTACGTTTTTATTATCTATTAATACTAAAGTGTTATAACCCCAACCATCATCTCATAACGACGAAATCTTCCCGCAATTAACTTCCACATTGCCAGCTTTCTAAACCCCAAAAATTTTAAGCTCAAAACCGCCATTTGTAGAAAACCCGTATCATCATCCTAACTCTTCTTCTAGCAACTGCCCGCTGGCTTTACCGGTAAGATAATTTACTCAAGTCAAGCAAGTCCCAAGGTCAGCCAGCAGATATTCTTAAAGTGTTTTAAATAATAAATACTTCCGTAAAATACTTTCTGTTCATTTATGGCAGCATAAAGAGAAAGATATTTTTTTAAAACCGTCGTTCTTCAAATAACGAAAATTTTTCCTCCTGTAAGAGAAAAAATAAACGGAAATTCTTCAAATAACGTAAATAAGCTGACATCAGTGCTGACAGGAATATTTTAGTGATTTGAAGGAAGTATTTCTGAGAGTGTACGAAAAAAAAAATACAGAGCTCATTCGAATTATTTGTAACAGATGATTTAAATAAAGAATTGGGGGGGGGGGGATATGCCAAAAATGTAGTAACGTGGAAATCGTGTACAAATAATACAATACAAAAAAAAATAGAGGCAGGACAGTTTAATATCATATCAAAACAGGAAGTACATTATGAAATATTTTCAGATGATGCTTTTAATGCTAAATCAAATAAGTTGTTACAGTAAAACTACTAAAATGAAATATTTCAAAATTTGAAAGTGATGTAAATAAAAGATTTTCATTTTAGAGCAGTTTTGAAACTGCTGTCCATCATAATAATTCATTAAATAAGGTGGACACGTTTAATTAATTCTGTGCGATTCAATTACATTTTACTGCCTTAAACAGGATTGAAGGCTTTTCTATTTCTGAAAAAGAAAAAAATACTTACGACACTGCCATCGAACTATTAAAAGACAGATTCAGTAACAAACAATTGCTGATTCATACCCACTTGGGTAATCTTTTGGCAGTCAAGCAGTTGAGAAAATCGGCGGATATTTATGCGTTTGACAACATACCTATCGAATTTAAAAGTTTGGAAAGTCTCGGTACTGAATTAGAAGAAAGAAAGAACTATTTAGTACGATATTAAAAATTATTCTCCAAGATCTTCTAATGATACTGAATAAAACTGAAAATAAAAAGGTTATTTTAATATAAAAAAATTAATGAATTATTTATCTGTTTCTTTAAAAGAAATAGAAAAAGCCACGCTAGTGTTTAACACAATGGAAGTACCCGTAAAAATCATTCTCCTTTTGATTTGAAAAACAATCACAATTTTCTCATTAGTAAACAAAATTCTGTTCAACGGCCAATGATTTAATATCCACAAACCTGAAAGAAAATTCGGTCGTATCAAAATGCGTGTCGCGTTTTGAGAATCACCAGAATGTTCACCATTTTAGTTTCTGGCTAGTTTTCTTCGAAAGTCGAAAGTCATTATGGCCCATTAATTGTTAATATATAACGAATATTCATGTTTGGTTGTAAATATTTTTAATATAAAGAGATTGTGTAACAATAGTATGACAAGGCAAATTGTTATACATTATGTTTTCAATATTGATTTTTCCTAAGAATTATTTCTGGTGAACAAAATATTGTCTCAAAATTAAACGCAATACAACCCATACAAACAATATTTTCTTGCGGCTAGGAAGGATTGTGATTAGTAAAAAATATTACAATAAATCTTACCTTTCTTCTTCCATTAAAGCCATCGTTTTTTCATTAAGAATGCAGTATAATAATATTAGAGCAAGTATCATATTGAATAGTTTAAGATTTTTGATTATTTATCTTTCGTTCGGTCTCCGACTTACAATTTATGTGAATTCTGTGCAAGAGCAAAGTAAAATTGTTCTAAGGAATTTAAACATTATGCTTTTGTATGGTTGTTATGGAAATCTAAATTTCAAACAAATAAAATGTTGATAGACTTTTTTTTTAAATTTTTTTTTCATTGCATATTAATGAATTTATATAAGCTTTTAAAAATTTTTCCTGTTACATCCGTTTTACGTTAATGGTGAAAATGTTTTTATTGAAGAAATTCTATACACACGAATGCGATCACGAACATGCATTTTTAAAATCATAGCATGACAGATCATTACAATAACATCAAAATGTGCTAACAATATTCAACATACAACTAAAAGTTTTAAGTGAACAGATCGACTATAAATTACTAACGATTCGTGGAACATTTGTATTTTTAAAAGACTTTTAAACGTTATAAATATTTTAAAGGATATGCAGTTAGATCTTACTATTAAATTTCCTTGCTAAAATAAACAAAAAACGTACAGTAAAAATAAAAATCTATAAAATATGATATTTTAAAACATGATATAGTTTTCACTGAAACAGCTTGGATTTTACTATTATTTGTTTTGATATTACTTACTAATCAACTACTTTTCGTACAATGTTTAACAACCAAATAAAGCTATCTTGCATTGAGATTGTTGTTCCTATAAAGCTACATTTACAGACAATCGTGAATAATTAGTATAATATATAGTGACAATCTTGGTGATCTGATAAGGTTAGAAACTACATTTGATGCCAAATACTTATCTAGAAAATCTGAAAATCAAATCTTTACGTCGCATAGGAGTCGAAGTAGTTAATGTTTTCCAGAAATTGAATTTTATCACAAAAGCAAGCAAGTTTAATGGGTAGAATATTGCTAGACAAGTAGGAGACTATGTAACATGCCCTTCGGATTTGTCAACTTGAAATAAGGAGATAACACAAATTGTACTAAAAACACAACAATTTATTTATAGCAGCAAACAGAGAATAAACAGTAGAGCGGGTGGATTTAATGCAAACGATAAGAAATAATCTCACTTTAAGAC
Source organism: Maratus michaelseni (assembly GCA_963931845.1). NCBI lineage: Eukaryota > Metazoa > Arthropoda > Arachnida > Araneae > Salticidae > Maratus > Maratus michaelseni. The sequence continues at coordinate 77,323,220 of OZ007592.1, read as the reverse complement.
CGTGAAGGGCGGTGGTACATTTTTATACCGCTTAATTTTAATTCCCATATGTCCAGATTGCACCAGTATTTTCTAATAATTGTTTTCATTTATAATGTACATGAAGAAAAGCTTTTACATTTTCTTTTCAAATAAATGTGATCGTACATTGTTGTGTCATTCAATCATTTCAACATTTCAACAGTTAAGTACTTTGCTCCTGAAAGAGTTAAGGAAGACTAAGGGGGAGGGGGGGGGGTTGGGGATAAATGTTTTCCCAAAGCTAATAAATTTAACTCACTTAACTAGGCTCTAAAGGATCTCACGGCTCAATCTCTAGGAACCTAATATTTACTTAAGCAGATAATACCACTATAAACAGAATTCTATGGATTCTGATGGCTATTTATAGAACGCTTAGCTTTTTACCAAATTGGCGAGATCTCACAGCCGAAGACTATCCAAACTTGCTATTCGAAAACTTCAATTAAAGTCAACACATGGCTTGAATTTCAAGAGTGAGCTAACAAATCCGAGGGCAAGCTGCGTTCCAAATCCTCTGAAGCCATCTACTACTGCACTCTATATAGTTACTATACAACCACAGTTACCTAATTAACATATCATTGCAGAAATAATAGTGACAAGTAAATTCTAGGAGATACAGACGTATTTTACGAAGCTTAAAGAAATGACAGAATAGACATCATTCACGCACAAATTTTAGACGCTCTAAAAATTCAAGACGCCTCGATCGCACACAAAATATCAAAATTTGGTCACTCAGTAGAGTATAAAAGAGTAGATAGGCACTCTGCTACAATCATTTCCGGAATCTGAAAGAAAAAATTCTTGGACTAAAAGTAACAAAGAATTAGTATAATCACTTGTTTTGCCTATTTATTCAAACATTGCATCGTTTAAAACACAGTAAAAGATACTGCATATGTGTAAAATAAAAAAAAATCAAAAGCACTAAAATATAGTGTAGATGTGTAAAAGTTTTAAAAATATTTTCACCTGCTGTCCTGAGGCATCATCAGTTAACCCTCTGAGCGTTTTGAAAAAGGGTAAAATTGTAATGTTGTTTTCTCTGCATTTTGTTTTAAATGCTAAAAAAATATGATTCTTTCAGCATTATAAATAAAACTTAATTACAAATATGAATGTAACCCTTGAGACTATTAATCATTCTTCAATGTTTTGAAAATTCATTAAATCTATAGAATTATATTATCTTAAACATTGCATATATTGCAGTGAAATCTGGAGCTTAGTGAACGGAATATTACGTTCCACACGCTTAGAGGGTTAATGCTGTTTCATTTCGTCGTCACTAGTTACTGTCATTGATGTTTTCCCCATCTTCTTTCCCAGTTCCTAACAAGCAACGCCATTTGTTATCAATTTCAGCATGTATCATATCATTGCATATTTCAGTGTTTGCTTTGGTAATTCCTGTAGTCTTCCTTACTAATGCGTAATTTAAACTATTATAATCTGCTAATTCATCAACACCTTTGAAGTCTTTCGCAATTGGTGATTTGTTGTTTAACCTGGCTATTGTAGTTGTGGATCATATTTTTAAACATTTTTGTACTGTTTTTTTGTTTGTTTGAAATATATATATATTTTTAACTTTTAGACGTATGTATTATCTTTTAGTGTGTATTAAACAATGCAATGTCTGAATAAATAGGCTAAAAATTTCTGTCAAAGACATTTTTTTTAACTTTCGAGCCAAAAATCAATAAAACTTATGATTGGAAACTACTTTAAAATGTTTGCCTACCATTCAATTTTTTGCTTTCATCATCTCTTATCCATCAATGTTGTTGTTGTATGGACATGCAATTTAACATTATTTTCCTTACTAGTTTTAACTTGTAAATTCATCAATATTTTTATCTTAGCACTTCGCAGAATTCATCTCACCACGCGATATGGCTGCGAAGAATTAACTACGCAATATCAAATATCTTCAAAAATAACTTTTCTACAGTTAAATGATAATGCAAATTTTTCTCAGTCTGGCAAAAAAAAATATCCCTTTTATGCCAACTGCATACTGCTGCGTTGCGGGTCCGTTATTCTACGTGTAAGTTCAAAGTTCAATATTCGCAAGTTATTCTTTCCTAAATGAGAAAATATCCACTGTTCTCTACGTGGAACATAGACTGACAGCAATTTTTGCTGCATAAATCAATATCTAGAGATAAATGTGATATTAAAATTTCAACAATTAAAAATGACGTCAGACATTAAATAACTCTTTTTGTGTATAAAAATGAAATATATAAAAAAATATATAAAACATAACGTGATACAATATAGAAAGACCGCTTTCCCTGAAATAAATGTTGTTAACACATAAATGCTTTTCGTTACAGACATATTTTAGAAAAACTCATTGGTATTCAATTGTAACACTCTTTCTTCGACAATGCAAAACCTTTCCAAAACAGAAAAATATTGAAAAACGCCACCAATCTTTGAGAAGCAAGTTTATAGTTGTTAATGTTCGTAAGATAATAAAAATGATTGGCGTGTCAAGGAGAATCTTGATTTGCCTACACATGCCCATATCACGGCGTGTGTCGAAAATCCCAAAACGAAAATTCAAAATTGAAATCTGAGTTGCTTGCTTTCCCAACATCAAATAAATACATTAAAGCAAGTTTTTAAACTTAAATTTGAATAATATATTTTCATTATACATATACTACTGTTTTCAAATACAATTTGACATCGTTATACTCTGCATCAAACAAATCAAAACAAAAATATAAAGCAGAGTATACAAAACTGATGTAAAATAACATAATTTCTAAATTGTTCAATTAATTTTTATTTCTTTAATAAGCACATTCAGTGAAAATGCTTAACAGATCAGAAAAGGTGCAAAAGGATTGCTCGTTCTTCTTTCATATTGTTGAAAAATCTACTTAATTATAATAATGGAACGTGTTCACCTAGATATAGTAGACTTTTGGCACCGGCCGGTTTCATGCTTGCGAGAAATTATGTTTCTTCTCCCAAAAAGGTTGGACAAAACTTTCTCATCCTTATAGTTATATGGGGAGGCCACCGTCGATTTCTCTACTTGAAGTCTATTTATATATAGGTACGTTCGGCCAGGTCTGGGCTCAACTAGGAATTCTTGACGACTGGATTCTCCTTTTAGGCACTGGAAAACAACTTTTAGAATGGTTAGAAATAATCCGTTTCGCTTGTATAAGCATATCTGACATTGAAACAATTTTTTGCCAGTTTAGCCAGCACCATGGAAGTGTTATTGAACATTCTCATTTTAGTATAAAGACGTTTATTGCTTGCAGTTTTTTATAAAATGGGAAAAACACTTAGCACACGTACACTCATGTCAGTCAGCTGTTTGACGTTTCTTCAACATAGGCTTAGAGGACATGGTCTACCCATGTGTTTAAAAAATTGGCTGTCTAAAATGTTTATCATTTGCTCTATCATAATTTGATTTCAATTTTATACTGATAATTGCACAAACTGTCCACTTTGATAGTCCTATTTGAAATAGAAGTATTTGAAGATGCCTGTTATTCATCGAACCAAAAATGTTTTAAGGACGAAAAAAATTATTAGATAGATACTGAGACGAAATAGAAGAATCAGTAGAGGACATACGAGATCGAGGAAGCTGGAATTTACCCCTCGACATTTGACAGGACTCATTATCATTCCTAAACTTATAGAATTTGACCTGATCTAAGTTAACGGTTGTCTTTCAGGCGCAACATCTGTAATCAAGTTTTTATTCATCACTTCCAACACCGTGAAGGACCTATAATTTTCGACCAAAAATTAGCCATTCTTTTCTGACGGCATGAGCTAAGCTAAATTTTTTCCAGCATCACCAACATTTCAAACTTTATTTCTAATTCTTTTGCTTTCTACGTGTTCTATTATAGTAGAGAGCGTGCCACTTCTGCGGGTTAATTATCTGCACCTAAACCTTTCTGATAAATTTATGTACATCCTAACAAAAAAATTTATTCTCTGATTCCGACGCCATGATGAACATTTGAAAGGGGGTAATCATTGTTCTACCGAAGAATTATTCGACAGTAATTTTTCCTGTTGATTCGAGTACAGTCGAACGATCTTACGAAGAGTATAAGCAAAGCGCGACAAAAAAAGTTTCCCACTTTTTATGATACAAGCCAATATAAGACGAAATTATATGAATTAAATTACGGTTTACTCTTTCAGCCATATTTGATTGTAGCTGATAGGGCGCTGTAAAAAAAAGAAAGATCTCTGATTTTGAACTCAGAACCTTAAATATATCAGATGCAAAACAAGGATCATGATCTCTAACCAATTTTACGGATACACCATATTGAGAAACGAAATTATCAAAAAAAAGCATGGGCAACTGCTCTCGAAAAATCCTTTCTTAAGAGAATAAAATCTACTAATTTACTAAAATTATCTACTCTGAGAAAAGCATATTTATAATTTTCAGGATTAAAAATTAGATACGGACTAATTTGGTCGAGTCCCACAGACTTCATCGGTTATTATCAGCGGACTTTAATTGGTATTAATTTCCCAGATGGACTTAGATTACGGTATTTACACCTTTGGAAGGTACTGCAGATCGAGACATATTCGTGCACTATTTTGATTATTTTGAGAAAGTAGCAGGCATTACAAATTAGGGAATATGTTTTACGAATACTTAAGTATTCTGCTAGTGAATTATCATGAAATTCTTAATACTACCCTTACGAAGACTAGCGGAAATAACAATTTAAATTTCTTCACGTGAAATAAGAGTTTTAAAATAAAAAAGGAGACAGTTAATCAGTTTAAATGATTGGAAACATTTCTCAAAGATAGCTGCATTTAAACTATCAATCACATTTGGACCCTCAAAATAACGATATAAACCTCAAAATTGAAAAGGTCCCTTCTGCTGCAGAATCAACTGCTCCATCGACCTCATTACCAAAGACGACAAAAGACAAATCAATGGCACAGCTTCTTTCGTCCTTTTGGAAAACTTGTTGAAGTAACATGAAATTTCATTTCCAAAACATTGGTGAAATTCATTCTTCTACTTAAGGCCGTATTATACCTATCAAATACTGTTCCCGATTTCTTGTTTTCTAAAGTATTTTGAGATTTCTGTTTTAATTTCTTTTTCAGCGTATTCGTCATACTCGTTTGTTTAATCTTTCTTCTTCATGATCTATTTGTTGTTGGAATTCAACAAGGTCATCATTGGACAAATTTTCTGAATGCGAATCTAATAATTCTCTTAACGTTGAAAGATCGATGTCGTGGAAGCTCAGTTCTTTGCTGATTGATATTATCTCTTTAATAACATTGTGCATTGACGCTTTAAATTTAAAATTGTTTTTTTATTTTGGAGAAAAGCTTTTCACAACTCTTTTTATGAAATTCACTGAGATTTCTTCTTCCTGAGTAATGCATGTTTTTATCTGCATATTATAATGTAAAAAAATAGAAATATTTCTAGAGCTATATGATAACTTATTGCTGTTGCATCGATCAACTATGAAAATACTCTTCTTATGAAACAAGTTTTAAAGGTTCAAATATGGTCTTGGTCCATTCACTCTAGAAATGCAGCGGTGTTAGGATATGGAAAAATGTATTTAATCATTTTCAGTCAAATCATTGAGTGATATTGAATGACTAAGGACGTTATCTATAGTCATCAAAACTTTGAAACCCACGTGTTTTCGTTTACATTAGTATTTGGCAGCAAACAAAATTAAGATTTAAACCAGTCTTCAAACTCTTATTGACTGACCTAAACTTTGTTGCTGGCACGTCCAAACACTAGAAGTGCTTGCTTATCGAAACCATTTAATGCTCTTGGATTTTGTATTTTATTAAGAAATTAAGGCTTTCATTTAAAATCCCCTTCTGCATTTTCTACATGTGTAATTATTTCTTTAGAAACTTTATTGACAGGTTGTGACTCTTAATTATTGTCTAAAAATCTTCACGATGGTATTTTGTTTTACATTAAAACTTTGGCAACAGTCATAATTATTTTCTCCAATTATTGTTTCATCTGAAAATTTAGATGCGGAAACTTTATCTGCTCTTGCTGATGCTTCTTGTTTAGTAACATTTCTAAGTCCTGTTCGGTATTTCAGTATTTTAAAATACCCTTTTCTTGCAGCAAAACTGACTTTTATCTTTTCCTATTGTTTTTTTAACAACAAAATAGACTAAGATCCCTAGTAATAATATTTTAGTACCTACAGAAATCCTCATTAGGTTACAATTTTCTGCCTAGATCGTTAAAAGATCTTCCATTTTTGTCATTCATGAAGGACACCTTCAACATAGACTGCGCCTCCAACACAATAACCCCTACGTTTTTGGGACGTACTTGCCTGGATATCACATTCGTCAGACACATCACCTTTGAGATCGACCGTTTGACATAGGTATACATAATAGTATAGGTATACTATTAAATAGTTATAGGTATATTAAATAGTATAGTTATAATAAAATAGGTATACATAATAGGTATATATAATAGTACTATCGCCCAATACTAAATAATTTGTATAACGCCGTTGCAGTCCCTTTGTATGCTAAATACAAATAAATTGATTTAAAAAAATCCACGCAGCCTATATTTTTTCTACTCTCACCACCCATAAACGTTGCACATAAAAATACCTACGGCCATGGAGACAATACATTGCACCCGATTTTTTACTGAATAATATATCGACACAGTATAAATATCTATCCGCATTCAACAGCATCTACCAAATGAGATAAAAGAGTAGTCACTAAAATTATTGGAGAAAATTCGTTTCATTTTTAGTGTACTAGGCGTGGTGAATATGAATTATTTTTCTACGAAAAATGTCAGTAGAGTAGTGCTTTTATTTATACTTAAATAAAACAACGGCAATTTATTGATGTCAATGATATTTTATTGAACTTAAAATTCCGAAACAGATACTATATCAATAAACTACATATTTTAATTACTATTGTATTTAGTGTTTGTTTAAATTATCTTTGTTTGTAATTATGTGTGCCTTTATGTTTCTTTATAGTTTACTGTTAGTATGTGCTCAACTGTCAGGTGTGCATTTCTTTTAATTATTTTTTACTGACCCATATATTTCAGGCAGTTAATTTTTCTGCATATTTAAAGGATTATGTTGCATGTAACAGCAATTTGGTAAAAATTTAACAAAAAATAATTAAAATTCATGAAATTCATTAATCAAAATGTGTTTTAAAGTGTCCTATGCTTTCTTATTAAAGGAGTATACTGAAAGTAATTGCATCTTATGCTTACCTAATTAAATATTTTAGTATTCATAATAAAGAGTAGAAAATTGTCTATCAAGTAATTTAAAAGTTTCATTTGTGAAATTACTACCAAAATGATATACTGTAAAGGAAAAAATTCTAAACCTACAATTTTCGAAGTTTACATTGTTTAATTTTCATTCAGTACATATATCATAAATGTTTCGTTTAATTCAGTGGTAAAAAATGAAATTGGCTATCAAAATGTGTCTCGTTTAAAATATTTGAAAATCAAAAATTCACTTTTGAAATACTATGTACCATTAACTGCTGACATTTTATTGCATTCCTATTAACGTCAAAACTTCATTTATACATTGCATGTTATTAGCATGTTCCAGGATCACTGTAATGACTTACCATGCTAATATGATTTTTTACCACTCTAAAAGAGTCATGTTCGTGACTGCATGCCAGTATATAAAATTTACTCAATAAAAGCATTTGAATTATTAATGTGAAACCCTTGTTAACATAAAAAAAATTTAAAGCATTAAAGCATAATTTCATCAGTGTGAAATGTACAAGCAATGAAATAAAAAGAATATTACTGCAACATTTTATTTGTTTCAGATTAGATTTTCCGTAACAACCATACAGAAATATCGTTTCTGGAGCACTTAATTTTTTTTGCTTCCAGTTTTCTTGAGTATAATATATATGAATAGTTAATCAGAAACTAAAAGTTAAATATCTTAATACCTTATGGTACAGTACTTTGACATGGTATACGTTTTAATATTTTACTGCGTGCTTAATGATAAAACGTTGGCATTATCTGGACAAGAACGGTAAGATTTTCTGTAATTAGCGACTTATTAACGAAATTAATGTATAAAATGATAAAAATTTGTAAAATAATTAAAAATAGTACAGCAATAATTTGTTTGGTATAAAAAGATTTCCCGCAGAAATGTATAACAATTGAAACATTTACAGCGTATTATATTTTTTCCTAGATTTATTTTACAAAGTTATTACACATCTAAGTAAGATAAATCTAGTCTTAAATAGGAAAAAAGAGGAAAGCTAACTAATATCTTACCATCATTATTTTTTTAAAAAAAGGTTATAATTTAGTAGTTTAACAATTGCCTAATAAGGAAACCTTATCTTTGGTTTGTACGAGTGCAAAATTTCTGTTAATATGCGATTTAATTATAAAGATGTTTAAAGAAAAGTTTGTCGTAGAAAACCTCAAAGAAAAGCGTATGTAACATTTTTATCGGCTATGATGGTATCGACATAATATAAGAAAAATACTTCATATTTTTAAAAATTTAGCTGTAATAAAAATAAGAATTGTGAATTGCTTTCTACTAATTGCAGCCGTTCCGGAAAATTCCGGAAAATTTCGATATATTTTCACCGATCATGACCCCCACACCCCAAAACCACCCCCCGTTCAAATGTTGATTTATATATATAGATATATCCATATATATATATATATATGTATATGATCTATGTCATACGATAACGCTCGTATTTATAAATTAATTTGGTGACCGAGTTCGTTGGACAGCTTTGTCCGCCATCTTGAAACAAGATGGCGGCCACTGAAAATTTTAAATCTAAAATAAATATACAAAAAAATTAAATATTCAAATTTATTTTTTAATTACGTGTTAGGCCTTGATACAAGGATTCCAGAGCATTTTTTGTTTTACCTCTATCTTAAAAAATTGCTGAGATAGAGCAGTTTGAAATTCTAGGGTGGCTGACATTTTGAAACAAGACAGCACAAAACAAAAAACAACGATTAAGTTATGAGTTTTAGTGAACGCGATTTCTCGCAAATTATTTTCTTTCTTTGTTGTAATCATTTTCCCAATCATACGCATAAAACTATATATTCATATCTGTTAGCGCCAAATTCTCGCAAAACTTGGCGACATTTGACGAAATATCGCCAAAATTGGCGACTAGATTAAGTTTTCATAAATGATGCCAATTTGGCTATAGCTCAATAATTTGGCGAATTTCTTATTCAAATTCAGTATTAACGAATCTTTTGTAAACGGTTTTTTTTGCATTTTAACTTGCTGTTTTCGAGTAACATTAGCTAAAATTTTAATACAAAGATATAGGAAAGCTACCTTTTCCTCCCGGTACAGGCCTGAAGGACTTTTTTAGATTTACAGTGGGCAAATACTTACGGTGTTGAGCTTAAATTCGAAAGATTTCTATTCGATAATCGTTCGTTGAAACATTGCCGTGTACAGCCATATACGTGTAAGTAAAATCTGTGGTATGGAAAATTATCTTTCCGGGCACTTACTAGGATAGAGAGTGGAAGCCCTACTTCCGAAAAGGATTCCCAATCCAAAAGGGGTAATCTTCTGACAAAGTAATTGTAACTACGTATAAGTCATTGAAATTTTCTGCTTAGTCGAATCGACATGGTCTAGTACGTATTGAGTTTTAGACTGACGAGTGTTTTCACCCTACTTTCTCGCAGTGAAACTTTATTCCATTCACATGCGATTTATCATTTTAAAACGTCTAATTAATTATTTTAAATGTTTTTTTTTTTTAATTTATAAGCAGTAGAGTCGAAATTCCTTTTTTAAAGAATAATTTGATTTTTGATCTCCCCTTTTAATAGTAATTTGATAAAATAAGTACATAAGCTGAGAATTCTTTTATTTTCAAACATAAATTTCCCAATGTTTTTAAAGATGACATTTTGGGCTTTCAAATATTATAGATTAAACACTTTAAATACCTTGCTTTGTCAAATAGGTTACTAGTGGGGGAGTTATAAATAATCAGTGTGAGGGTTTATGGCCGATACGTACACATCGATCGAAACGTTCAATCAATCAATTTGAAATTTGTGATGTAGATAATCCTAAATATGCATTCAAGAATATGATGAGGAAGGAGCAATAGAGCTTTCATAGTTATTATTATAATGATTGAATTTCGAAAATGTCAAATGGCAGCACCCACTTTTTCACATTGTGATATGATTCTTCATTGTGAAAAACCGCAAATGACGCTGTAAGGGTAATCGCAGAAAAAAAAACAGCGGCTTAAGAATGAAAAAGAAAAATGTTTTACGAATGATGCAAGAGTGCTTTGATTCATTGCTTTGGACAGTGTTATCTACCACCATTTTTCTTTTCCATTGTTGTCATGATCACCAAAACACACTCTTGTGTTTTTGTTTCTTGGGGTATTTTAAATAAATTTAATACACATCAAATCTGCTAAGTGCGTTTGTCATGAAAAACACCAATGTATGTAAGATTCCGCATATTCTACGAATTATGATTTATATTTTAACCACAAAATCCACTTGTCATCATGTCATTTTAAAATTCAATAATCCTACTAAACTGTTTTGTCTTCTGCCATCTATATGGATTCTTATGCTGTTACCATTTATCTTTACTAATCACGGAAGCGTAAAATTGTGGTAGATAAAAATTTCCCCAAAGAGCTCTTGCAGCGTATGTGAAACATTGGCAGCTCTTCTTTTTGCCTTATTCTGCTAGGTTTTTTTCTTTTTCGATTTGTGTTTTTTCGTTTTCCATTTCGGAACCATTTAAATGCCTTTTATGTTATTTTACCATGTAGACCATATTGTAGTGCAAAAATGTGGGTGTTGCCATTTTAAATCTTCAAAATTTAGTCACTCTAATTGTAAGTGGTGCTGAGCTCAGTTGTTTTTTTTCACAACACTTTTGAGCTCATCTATTAAAATACCTACGTATCAAGTTTCCCTCTGTTTCTTTGAATGCTACGGTTGCTATGAATTTATATATAAATATTTTTTATCATCACCCAGTACATTCATTTCTAAAGAATACTTATTAGTAATTTTTCTATTCCTTTTTAATATTTAGATCTAGGTAACAGTCAAGAATTTGTAGAAAGTATGCAAAATATTGTGAAATTAATATTAACAAATCTAAGTTATTGCACAGTCCTGGGAAAAAAAGATGCCTTACAGGGGTCGCAGCGTCCTATATTTTTTTAAATAATCCCCACCACTATTTTCAAAATATAATATTCACAATATCCTGCTATTGCACATTTTAAAGAAATCTACCATGAAATTTATAGTTTGAAAATAGTGGTATCAAATATATAAAAAAATATGGGACGCTGCGACCTCTGCTTTCCACTAATTTAACCAAAAACGATCTTAAAATGATGTTGCTGGTGTCATCCGATTGACACTAACGTCTACAATTCAATGATGCGCACTAGGGTTTGAGAATAATTTAAAAATTAAAACTTTGTTTTTTATAGGGAAACATTCACTTTTGACACCAGATTTATGTTTCTTGGATAAAAGCAGGCTAGAAAAAGGTGTAGTTTATGCACTTTTTTTAAAACTTTGATAGAGTTAGAAGAGGTCAAAATGGGAGGATGCTAATGTGACAAATCCATGTGACAAATTTTAATATTTGACCGTAATTTTATCACTTTCCAAAAAGTTATCCAACTGAATTAATAGCCACAAACATAGTCCAGGTCTTTTTTTCTATTCAAAGACATATGATGAGGACAAAGTTGTCAGTTCATATTAAAATCAATTTTCCGCTAACCGTTTCGTCGCTAGTCATATCTATAATAGCTTTCCAGCAAACACCCCCCGAAGCCCTTTCTTGAAATTCAACCCCTTGTTATCCATTATACCATCCAAAAACTTAAATATCGTAAATCGCCTGGGTACGAGAATATCTCTAACTATGTCTTTAAACAACTTCCTATTAACTTTATTATTTATATTACAAAGCTAATTAGCTGTATACTTAAGTTCTGTTACTTCCTTAAAACATAAAGAAAAAACTTCTATTATCTACACATTGTACAAACTTTCTTGTAATCTTAATGGTACTAATAACTTTTCTCCCAGTCTTCTACCCTCTTTAAGTAAAGTGATCGAGCGCATTATTAAGAACCCAGCTTCACAAATTCGTTCACGATAACAAAATTCTCATGTCATAAAAATGTAGCTTTGGAGATAATCATTCAACGCAGTACTAGCTTTTCGCGTTGTGGAATTCCTAAGTGAAAATACGAAGTGAACGACCCACGGCTACCACCTTTCTAAACTTCACCAAGGCTTTTTTGATACTTTCACAAGGGTTTCATTTACAAATTTATTAGGATTAATATACCGTCTGGAGTTTATACACTTTTTGCTTTATGAGTTTATACACTCATACCTTCGGGATTGTAATTTTCAATTCCACATAAACAGCAAACTATCTACACTACACTTAAAAATATGTGGCATAAGTTAAGGTTCTCTTTTGTGTTCCTAATTGTTCAATTTAGATCTCAACGACATTCCACTAGACTTCTCACAATAATTGCACATTATGCGGACGACATCACTGGCCACCATCTTTACTTTCTATTCAAAACCTACAAAATTGCCTCAACTTATTCATCGAGTGGTGCGATCGATCGTTCATTGAAATTATCGAGAGAAAAACTGCAGTTGTCTACTTTTCTAAAACTTTCTATTAACTTAACAGTGTTGCCACTCCGCTACTTTTTTAAAATTCAGATTACTAGATTGCCACTACTTTTTTGAAGTAATAATATCTGCATTATTTAATGACAGGTATTATTAACTTAGTTATGTAAGGTATAAATAAGGTGATTTATACATTAAAAAAATTAACTCAATAGTAATTTTAAAACTAGTCGGATGTGTCAATCCCAAAACTTTCTTCTATCTCACACAGGTTTAGCATACACTAAAAAGAATCAGCACCCATTTATATCAAGGCCTAACTGAATCTAAAGTTTTATTGAATTCCATGCATTAGTTCTTGAGATATGACTATTGCTAAAATCGTGTAAATCTTGCAAAAAGCAAAATAGCAGCACCACCTGTTGGGAGATTTAGACCAAAATTGAATCAACAACAACTTATGTCAACGTAAAACTGAATATGAAGTTTGGTGAAAATCCGTTCATTAGCTCGTAAGATATAGCTATCGTGTTAATAATGAAAAAGTACCATAGAAGCGCCAGCTGTTGGATATTTACACCAAAACATAAGCAGCGTCTATTTATGTCAAGGTCTAACAGAATATAAAGTTTTATGAAATTTCATGCATTCGTTCTTGAGATATAGCTATCGTAAAAATCAGGAAAAAAGTGGTATATCTGCGCCACCCGTTGGGATATCAAGACCAATACGTAATCAGCGTCTATATATGTCAAGGTCTAACTGAATCTGAAGTTTGATGAAAATGAGTGCATTAGTTTTTGAGATATAGTTATCGTGTTAATAATGAAAAATGTAGCATAGCAGCGCCACCTGGAGGGATATTTACACCAAAACATAAGCATCATCTATTTATGTCAATGTATGACAGAATATAAAGTTTTATGAAATTTCGTGCATTCGTTTTTGAGATATAGTTATCGCAAAAATCAGGAAAAAAGTGGTATAGCAGCGCCACCTGTTGGGATATCTACACCAAAACGTAATCAGCGTCTATTTATGTCAAGGTCTAACTGAATCTGAAGTTTGATGAAAATGAGTGCAATAGTTCTTGGGGTAGCTATTGCGGAAATCGCGAAAAAGGAAGCATAGCAGCGCCACCTGTCATGCGATTTTCCCCAAACACTAATCAGCACCAATTTATATCAGGTACTAACTGAATATAAAGTTTTATTAAATTTCGTGCATTAGTTCTTGAGATAGAGCTATTGCGGGAATCGCGAAAAATGCAGCATAGCAGCGCCACCTGTCGGGCGATTTCCCCCAAAAACTAATCAGTGCCAATTTATATCAGGTACTAACTGAATATAAAGTTTTATTAAATTTCGTGCATTAATTCTTGAGATAGAGCGCCTACAAAATTTTTGTCACATACAGACAGACAGACAGACATTTACTAAAAACTATCAAATCGTGTTCAGGACATTCTAAAACGTATAAATCCGTCGAAAACTGAAAGTCGAAAATTTTTATGAATCCAATACTTTCTTCTTGTAAAGATAGAAGAAAGTAAAAAAGTAGCGGACAGGCAGTACTGTATCTTTATATACTAACACTTAACAATATTACCATACCATGATCAGATGATACTAAGTATCTGGGGTTTGCAAGAAAGGGTTCACAAGGTAGTCGGATATTTTTTTAGCACCAAATATATATATATATATATATATATATATATATATATTAGTTAAAAATGTCACTGGTAGAGGCGCTGGCGACCCGAAACACAATGAATAGGACAACAGTACGCTCCATCCATTTATTCTTGCAATAACCAATTGTTCAACATGACTTCCAGACCACATTCTTCGTCTCCATTTATTTTACTGTGCGAAATTTTTGCAACGCAATAGTTGCTGACTCTCCGTACAAATAGAACAACTTCACCAACAACGCTCGATCGGGTAATGATAACATTCTGAAAGCGAATGAGAAATCCTCGTGTATCCCGGTTTTATATTGCAGGATTAATTTGAATAATTCTGCTTAATCTCTCGCATGCTAGCGCCATCTGCAGGTGACTTTTTAAACTAACTTTTTTTTGCTGCTAAAAAAAATCCGACTACCTTCTGCGCCCTTTCTTGAAAACCGCACTTCTTTATCATAATGTCTTCCTTTTTTATGAATTTTTAAAGTTTTAACGAACTTTTAGTTCACCCGGTTCATTACTGAGGTGCACTATAAATTTCATTTACAGGGACAGTCAAAAGTATTCCGTTACATTACAATCAATGGGAAAAAATAGTTTCAATTGATCTTTGATTATGTTATGCCATTTGAAATTATATGAAATTCATATACAATTATGAAGCGAAACATGCTTTTTGTAAAATATGGCCTGCAAAGCATTTATTATTCATTTACAGGATCACACAAAAGATATTTGTTACACAATGTTCTATGAGAAAAAATCGTTTGCAGTGCAATTTAATGATGTTTCACTAATTCAAACATAATGCAGTTTATATGCATTATTGAGGTGAACTATAAATTGCTCACTGAAAAGTATGGTATGCACTGTATTTATAATTCATTTACAAGGACACACAAAAGAATTCGGGTTACAGTCTACGTGTGTTAATTACAGTCTATGTGTGATAAGTGCGTTTTCCAGTTTGGTTTGCTTTCTTAAGTTTAACTAAATTCTTGCACAGTGCGTCGTGTGCATAACTTCTGTTGATCATATACAGGGCTGCAGAATGTAATTCATAAGTATAACTGACTACGGGAATGAATCGCTTAAGAGTAGTTTTTAACTGTGTTACGCATTTTACTGCTGAACTACATTTAGTAGACAAGAGAAGTTTGTGGAGTATAAATAATTTCATATACAGAGAGCTGCGCAAAGTACAAGATGTATTGCTGTTTATGGTTGGTAATTGCTGGAAGTAAGCTTTATGTTGCAAGTCTACAAGTAATTTTCAGCAAAGTGCATTTAGTCGATATTTGAAAATTCACTCAGAGTGTTTTACACTGACTGGCATTTTTTTCTAAGTTCTAAAGTTTTTACTCTAAAAAGGGACAAAACCGTTTACTTAAGTATACTATTTACGAATTGTAATCTTCACATTCTTCAACCGCAAAAAAGATGAAGATTATTATTAAAATATAATGGTACCCTGAATTAAGGGACTGTTCGAACTCTTAGAAAAATTCGGCTGCGGCAGCCAGCATTTTTTCCGTTAGCGCGTTGCTTAGTATTCAAGGGCTGTTTTAGAACAGGGTCTTTTTAAAATTGTTACGCAATGATGTGATCAAAATTCCATTTACGCGTTATTGAGATTTAATTGCAATAAAACTCTGCGATTAAACCACTGTTTTTGAAATATGCCATGGTACAAAGTTGTCAATCTTTTCAGAGACACATTTTTTCAGCTTTGAATACAAATTTGCTATATATTTCATTGTACTAATTCATTAAAGTAAAAACAAATACTTTTTTATTAATAAAATATATATCCAGCCCTTTCGTCTTTTATTTCACGTTTTCTGCAAGAATTAAAACGCGTCCAATATCGGACAGATAGGTGTCCACTGCTGGATTTTGCGTGTCAACTATTGACGCCTTCTATGCTCTCCGAAATATGCTGCGCATTTTATGCGGTAAATGTTTAAAACAGACATTTTTACAGCACAGTCTCCTGTACAGAAAGGCGTAATTGAGATCGGAACATTCGCTATGTTTGCAGCCGATAAAACTAAGAATGGTAAACCAAAGGATAGTTTAGAATGTTCACTGCTTGTACATTTACTTGTTCCAGAGTATTGAGGCAAAATCAATCCAAAACAATCTCAGTTTTGCTAATAGCATTTTTGAGCGCACCCATTTCACACTTAATTGCATTTTCCATTTGGATCAATAATCGGATCAATCATCGAAAGTAAAGTTATAAATTATATAAGTACTTAAAACTGCTGAATCTGTACTTAAAACTGCTGCCACGTGCATTTTTTTTAAAGTTTAATGTATGCGATCAATTTTATCTTGAATGCTATAGAAACGTTTTAACTTTATTTTTTCGTTTCCCTTTAAAGTTATACCAAACTATTTTAACCGTGTTTTTATGCAATCAGTGAAAGTGATAGTGTTTGTTTACACATGTGAATAAAATTTCGATTTATTTATTTGTTTATTTTTAAAAGCAAGGGCATGTAAAAGAAAAAAAGTTTTTTTTTTTTTTTTTTTTTTTTACTTTTAAAAGGGAATGTCTGTAAATATTGAAAGTTTTGAATACAGTCAATATATTGATTCTACAAAAATAATAATAATAACATTTTCAAAGAAAATTCTGTTGTTGCTACGCTTTATATGTATTTCTATCAACGAGAAAAAAACTTTTCAAATTTTTAATATTTTTATTAGTGTATTCATACAGAGCATGTAAATATAGGGTATGTAAATATTGGAAGTAAGCAAGTAGTTGGTCCAAGTAGTGTAGTTTTAACGCCAAAATGTACAGTTTTTCACGTATGAATTCTGCTTTAATATTTTACCTTATGATGCATGTTAAAACTTCGGATTCTTTTGAACAAATAAAGTAAGCTTTTCTCTTGTATTTTGCTACACAAAATATTCCGTGTTTATGAAAGATAATAAAAGTAGTAGTAATTATCAATACAAAAGAAAATAAAACTAAAAATTTATTACCTATCTTTTTATTTCCTAAGGTAGAAATTTCATGCCTATAAATTTTTATTAAATGGTACATATTCATTTGTATTAGTATTTGCTTTTCAAAGTTTTATTCATGTTAGGATAGTATAAACCCTTTCACCGAATGTTAATATTCTTCTTTTTATTGACAGTTTATTTTGATTTATTTAAAATATTAAGTTAAACAATTAGATTATTATATCCATTTTACTTAACTATCATACGTAGTATAGGGTAAGTCTTGTAATCGTTTTGAAAATTAAAAAAACTTTTTTGACGGATTTACACGTTTCAGACACTGGAGATTCCGAAAACATATTTTTAGAAAAAAAAAATTGCCGTTCGTCTGTTTCTGTGTGCGTCTGTGTGTCTGCAAACGCTCTATCTCCCGAACAAATTGAGATAGAGACTTGAAATTTGGTATGTTCTTAGTACGTAATAATGGAAAGAAGCTTATGGAATTTCAGCAACCTCGATTATCCGAAACTATTTTTTCGGACTCCCGAAATATTCGTTCTGATAAAAGGCATATAACATTTTTCGAAATTGTTTATTTTAAAGGGTGAATATAAAAAACAATAAGAAAGCATAAATTTTGCATAAAAAAAGAAGTCAATCGGACAGTTAGTTGTCGAGATATTTGTAATCTTATTTTCCACACTCTTATGATTATCTTCATATGATTATCATTTTTGGAGTAATGAGAATGTTTCTCTTAAGCAAATCAGTAATAGAGCATTTAAATTTTATGACGTCATCAAGCCATGATTTTATTCGATTTGCAATGCATTTTATAAATAGTTTACACATGTTTTATTTTCATATTTTATATTATGCATATCCATGATGGGTAAGTATTCCGGTGGCTCTCATCGACTAGTTTATTTTGTATTAGATACAAACTCTCAATGCATTTTATAATTTTTTTAATTAATTTGCTTTTTTAAATCTTACGTTATTCTTTCTACTTTCCAGTACACCTTTATGAAACTTAATTACGGGGAAAATTCAAGTTAACGCTTCCAAATTATAGTTTTAAAATGATCATTGTTTAATAAAGTACCATAAAACAGCATAATTTTCAATTTAATGCTTTGGCATTCATTAAATTTATTTTAATTAATAATTTATAGATGGCAAAAAATTAAGTTGATATATAAGTAATGTATATAATGCTATATAATAATGGGGAGTAATTTATATAATGCGTTGTAATAATGCTTTTTATGGTGTCATATATTTTTATGTATTGACGTATAACATGAAATATTTGAAAATATTTTTTATTAACTGTAAAAATCTTATAAACGTATTTAGTTTTATATTTCTGCTATATGTATCACAGTTTATATAAGCACTATATTTGGAAGTTTATATATATATGTGTAATTACACTGCACTACATATTATATCCCGAATTTGTAATTAAAATCGTATGTTTTATAACCTGTTCCTTTTCCTATAATCTTTGTTTTAAAGGCTATTTATTTTTCTACTCGGCTGTTAGCTTTTAATATTGTTTTGATTTCTCAAAAAGTAATATATTAGTTAAAGGGCTGAATATGTATTTGGTGAGTGTTGAGAACGATTGAGGGTTTATTTTTTTAATTCTTTTAGTTTAATACTAATTTTAAGTTTTCTTTGTTCGTTCCAAACCTCAATACTCAACTGAGAGACAGGTAGTTTTTAACACTTTCCAACACAGTTGAAAAGTGCTTATGAATTCCGTTTGTCTATCTGTCTAGCTGCTCTTCTGGCTGTCCGTGCTCTAACTCGTGTAAATATGCACGGACTGTCATGCAATCGACGTATGTTTTTGAGGTTTACTATGGAATGTTCGGTACTGACACTAAAGTATGTAGCACCTATAGCTCCTTTACAAGGACACTCAAAATAATTCCGTTACATTACGGTCTATGGGAAAAATCATTTGCGGTTTATTTTAATGGTGTTACTCTATTTCAAACATGTTGAAATTAATATATAGCACTGAAGTGTACTACAAGAGACTTTCTATAGAATATGGTGTGCTGGTGTGCATCGCCCTTATAGTCCCTTTACAGGGATACTGAAAATAATTCTGTTACATTATGGTCTATGGGGAAAAATAGTTTTTTTTAAATAATGTTTTACTATTTCAGACATATTGAAATTGATATATATCAATGAGGTGAATTACAAGAAACTTACTGTAGAATATTCTGTGTATAGTATTATTCGTTCATTTACAGGGACACACAAAATATTCGATTAAAGTACTGTCTGTTAATAATAACTGCTGGACATGCGTTTTCAGTTGAGGTACGCGTTTTAAAAATTTAACTAATTTTTGCCTATAATCTGGTGTGTATAAATTCTATAGATTATATACAGGGCTGCATAAAACATCTTAAGTACATCTCCGTTTATTGATCGAAATTGCTGAAAAAGAATTTTCAATCGTGCTACTCGTTTTCTAACTAAACTAAATTTAACATGCTATGTTGTATATACACAAATCTATAGATCATATACAGGGCTGCACAAAAGAATTCAGATATATTTCTGGCTTTTGATGTCAATTGTTGAAGTTAGATTTTCATATGTGTTATGCGTTTTACAAATCATATATTCTAATACGAGCAAATCTTGTGTGTGTGTGTGGCTATATATATATGAAATTTTATCTTAAAAACGGCTCGAATAATTTTGACAAAATTTTGTATCCTACCATTTCGGGGCACAAGAAAGCCATTGGGCTAGGTCACATTTTCAAGAAAATTCAATTAGTGGGTCATTTTGGGTCACCATGGGTCAGGGTCAAGCTAATTGTATCTAAAAAACGGTTCAAACGATTTTGACTAAATTTTGTATTCTACCATTTTCGAGCACGAGAAGACTATTGGGCTGGGTCACATGTTCGAGAACTTTTGATTAGTGGGTCATTTTTGGGTCAACGTGGATTAAGTTAGTTTTATCTAAAAAACGGATCTAACGATTTTGATAAAATTTTGTATCCTATGATTTTCGGGCACGTGAAGACTGTTGGGCTAGGTCACATGTTCGAGAAAATTCGATTAGTGGGTCATTTTGGTCATGGGTCATTATTGGTAAAGCTATTTGTATTTTTAAAACGGCTGAGCGGATTTGAACTGAATTTGGTATCCTACAACTTTAGGGGAAGAGAAGACTATTGGGCTAGGTCGCATGTTTGAGAAATTTCGATTAATGGGCCATTATGGGTCAAGCTATTTTCATCTTAAAAACGGCTCAGACGATTTGAACTAAATTTTGTATTCTACGGTTTTTGGGCACGAGAAAATCATGGCGCTAGGTCACATGCTCCGATTAGTGGGTCATTTTTGGGTCACTGTGGGTCAAGCTAATTTTGTCTCAAAAACGGCTCAGACTATTTTGACTAAATTTTGTATCCTACGGGTTTCGGGCAAGAGAAAACAATTGGGCTTGGTCACATGTTCGAGAAAATTTGATTAGTGGGTAATTTTGGTCATAGGTCCATGATATTTGAATTCAAATCTAATTTTCACCTAGCGTATCTCGGTCTTCCCTGCTCGTTGTTTACTTGAACATAAACTTTCTACTTATTAAATAGTGTTTTATTATAGTATTCTGAATGTGTTGGACAGTTTTTCACAATCTATGCTTGACGCATGACTTTTTGTTCTTGTTAAACATCAAAAGAGCCGAAACACATTTAGAGCCTATATGCAATTGTTTGTAGAATTTGTAACATGGTTTGTGAAATCCATATCACCATATTTGTGAATCACCATATTTGGCCTTAGAAATAAAATACTGATCAGGTGCATCGGTAAATGATTTTTTTTTTCAATTTGATTTTACTAGTTAAAAGTGACGACAAAGTAAGTAACAGGTCTTTACTTTAAAATAATGTGTTTGGTAGAAGTGAAAATAATACAATACTTCCAGGGATCAGCGAACAAAGACAGTATTAGTCTGTATAAACAAAATGAGATTTAACATTTCATGTTCTTTTATTATTGCAAATCAGGCATGTGAAACTCGTTTACCAAAGGCCAAATTAAGCATTATATACAAAGCTGTGTGTCAAATAAAAAAATAGAGAAAGAGAGAGTGGATTTATATTATTACCCATTGCAAAGAGGCTAAATTCAGTCACGTTTAAAAAATATCTATGCTAATCTCCAAAATTATTATTATTCCTAGTGCATTTTACCCTATCTAAAAAAATCTGACAGTATTATTCATCATCCAAATCTACAAACTTTTGTTGCGTTTGGTACGTTGTTAATTATATTAAAAACTATTTGTGCATGCAGGTCTATTAATCTCGATATTTCAGTACTTTTATTATTATATAAGGTTAAAAATAGCAAAGGTGTCGGAAAGAGAGTGCACTACCGAAAACAGTTAGTTTCGTCTAATATCGCTTTTATACTATCTGTCGATTGATGTATAAATACAGAAATTATATATATATCAATCGTAATAAAGAATTTATATATCACCATCCCAAATCCACACATTTTTCTTCCAATATGAAATCATACTGAACGCTTCGATTAACTGCAATAATAAATTATAAACAGTAATTTCAACTTCAACAGTTGGAACTGAAGGAAACGTATTAAATTCATTTTCACTTCTCTTAAAATTCAAAAAAGTCTTCTTTTGAAATCCTATTTAAACATATTTTTAAACAATCAAATTAGTATAATCTTAAAATGTCTATTTCGATGATATTTGTAATGATTAATGTCCAGCCACAATTTAAAGTGTAATAATTTTTGTTTTTGAAAATAGTTTGCAAAGTTTAATAATTTGAACTGCTATAACGTTCAACAAACGTATTAGTTTAAAAATGTTAACGCTATCAAATAATATGGAAACATTATAAATTCTTTTTACAGTTTTAAGTTTATTAAGGAGATTTATAATATTAACTGAAAATTATCAGTTTTTTGTCCATTGGTGGTCTTTTAACTATCAACTTTCATAATTTATGGATTAATAAAACTGGTAAACCCTTGTTACCAGTCCGAAGTGAGCCGTTAAAATATCAGAAGAAAGTTTAAAAAAATTTGTTTAATAAGGTTCATCTTCAATACACATATCTCCAACATTTTTATTAGATTGAAGTTGATTGAGTGTACGAGTTTAATTATTAGTTTCAGAAAAGTTTTTATGCACATATCTGGCATTTAAAATATTAAAGCGCAATCAAAATTATACAAAAATTAATTAGCTTGATAATTTTCCTTTTCCTTTAATTTTTCAATTACTCCTTTTATAACAGCAGTTCTGACAGGAGCACTCTTATTTCCAATATAACTTACTTTTGAAACTAAAAGCAGAATTCTGTCAAAAGTTTCGTAAGTGAGTGGAACAATTGATGGGTTTTCCGAGCATAGAAATTATTTTCAGATGCTCCTCGTTTACTTTTAACCCTTTAATGCATAGTGTATCAAATTTACAACACTTTTTATTTAACGTTTAATAATCAAATCAAGTTCTTCGCAACCACTATATTTAAATAGAAATATTAATTCTGTAAAAATCACACAAATCAAATAAATATGCTACTAAAGAAAGTGCAAATCTATCTTAAAATTTCTGGTGTCTAATCCTTAAGTTAAGCATAACAAACAAAATTGTAAAAGAAGAATTCATGTATTTAAGGGTTAAGTTCGAATCATATATACGAATACAAACAGTCTGCTGAACAGAATTCTGTGCATCTGTATTTTCATAAATAATTCAAATACAGAAATTATAGCTTTCAAGTCGTTCGTCTAAAATTCCCCGCTGTATCATCATTAAGTATCCATCATTTATTGGAGTTCATTTAACTGCGGTATATTCTGTCAAGCTGCTTCAAATAACTGACCAAATGTCATTACCAAATGGTCATCTGTGTCAGTTGTGTTGGCTAGGATGCTAGGATGTCATACAGACAGTTCAATTGGAAGCGCATTAAAATCAAACCATTATTATAAAATTGTGCTTTGAAGAAACCTCCCCTTGGCCACTACATAAAAATTAAAAACACATTTATTTTATTAAAAGGTTCTAAAAATATTAAAAACCACATGTAAGGATGTTAATTTACATTATTTGGCCCTGAGAACTTACGACCGCACACGCGCTTGTTTTCAAGGGGATAAAGTTGCAATGAGCCTCTGGAAAATGAGGGCGTGTGCGATCGAAAGGTCTCGGGGACAAATAATGTAAACTAACATCCTTGTATGTAGTTTTTTTATGTTTTTTGCACCTTTTAAGATAATAAATGTGTATTTAATTTTTCGTAGAAGAGCATTGGCAATAAAAGCCAGATGTTCCGGGTTAGTGTCTGGATACATTTTCAAGAGCTGGAAAAATTACTCCTCGTATGGATTTTTACCAATCAGCATGATTGTGATTAAATATTATTAAAAAGTATAATTAGTTATCCACAGTTTATTGGATTTCCTTTACCTGCAGTATATTCTTTCAAGCTATTTCAAATACCAGGCCAGACATCTTTACCAAATACTTATCTGAGGGAATTGTGCTAGCTAGAATACCGTCCAGATAGCTCAATAGGAAGAGCATTGGCCATTAAAGCCAAATGTTCTGTCCTTGAGTCCCGGCCTATACACATTTTCACTCACAAGTGGACCACCGAACATGGTGCGCACCAATTTTGATGATTTTATAGTATGTTGTATAGATCAAACCTCTAACTATTCTGCTGAAAGGTTTGCTTCAAATGGGTCTTAACTTTTGAGAACTTCAAGGTAAATATTCATCATACGATTCAAATATCTGCTAATTTTTCTTCGTAGTGCAGAGGTGGCATGTTTGCTCGCTGATCAGACGGCCAGAGTTTTGTCCTAAGTTATAACCAGTTTCCTTTTTTAATTAATTTTATGATTTTGACGAATTACAAGTTTTACTCAGAATTAGGAATAACTGGAGCTTTGAACTTTTTTATATTTTCCTAAAAAATTACGTTACTTGTACACTTTCTCTCTCTATCTCTCTTTCTCTCTCTCTCTATATATATATATATACATATAATATCGTCAAACCATGTGATTTAACGTCCACAACACAAAAGCATGATGTCAGGTTTGATTTCAAATGAAATCTCAGCAGACGATTTCTAAAAAAAAAAAATATAAATAAATAAAAAAATAATATGTATTGTAAGTTTTATGCCATATTTGCAAACGATTTTTGCATGTCCAGTTGAAAAAATGTTTATTTGTTTGTATTTGTTAAAATTAAAAAAAATTGAAATGTAATCTGTCAATTTTTATTCGTGCAAAGGAAAAATTATGAAATGAATTAAATAGACAAAAAACCGGTTTAATTTTATTGCGCTGAGTAATTGTATATATATATATATATATACGAGCAGGGAAGACAGAGCTATGGTCGGTCAAATTTAACTTTGCATTCAAATATCATGACCCATAATCAAAATGACCCACTAAAATATAGACAAAAAAATCCGAGCTGTTTTATAGATAATATTAGCTTGACCCATAATGACCCATGACAAAAATAACCCACCAATCAAATTGTGACCTAGCCCAACACTCTTCTCGTTCCCGAAAACTGTAGGTACTAAATTTAGTTCAAATCCTGTGAGCCGTTTTTAAGATAAAAATAGCTTGACTCAGGACCAAAATGACCCACTAATCGAATTTTATCGAATATGTGATCTAACCCAACAGTTTAAAACCATAGGATGCAAAATTTAGTCTATATACTCTGAGCCGGTTTTTAGATGAAATTAGCTTGACCCATAGTGACCCAAAATAAAAACTCACTGTCTGGGACATGTGACCTAGCCCAATGATTTCTCGTGCCCGAAACTCGTAGTATACAAAATTTAATCAAAATCGTAAGAGCGGTTTTTTAGATAAAATGAACTTGACCCGCGTTGACACAAAAATGACCTACTAATCGAAAGTTCTCGAACATGTGACCCAGCTCAATAGTTTTCTTGTGCCCGAAAATTGTAGGATACAATATTTAGTCAAAATCGTTTGAACCGTTTTTTTATACAATTAGCTTGACACTGACCCCTGGTTACCCAAAATGACCTCATAAGTGATTTGCTCGTATTATAATATATGGTATACATATATATGTATTATGGTCAGTGCTGCGTTTGAAGGGATTTTCCATTTTTACTTAGTTTTAAGAATGTCATTAACTACATTTGTTTTATACAGCGAATAATCTACTTAAATAGATAGTTAAAATAGAATAAAATGACGAATTCAGTGAATGCATATAAATTAATTTAATGCATGTAAATGTTAAATATCTTTTTTGTTAATTTCAGGCCTCGTGAAATTTTCCCAGATGATTACGATAAATATCAACCTCCTTGGACGAAAGGTATAGCTGACTTATTTTTAAAAATATTATATTTTACTTGTAATTTAAGATATTGAAATGGATACAATTATCCTTCTGTTTTATAACGTTATTTTTTCTACAGTAAATATCAATTTGTAGTTTACATATTTCAACATTTGCTCTCATACTTCATTATATATATTTCAGTGACAAACATAAATTAAAAAATAGACATTTCAGTTATTTTTTTAAAAACATTCCCAAAGTCATTTTATTTAAATATTTCACTTAAAAGAGAAAGTATTATTTCGGTCACATGTTCTCAAAGTCTTTCTGAGTTTCATCAATAGCATAAGAATAATTACGATTTTGGAGTTTTCGTGAATTTTTGAGGATTTTCATTACAATAGAAACCAATTTGAGCCAGATATCTTCAGGCACTCTTGACTCTAATATAGGATATTTTTACCTTTGAATATCAGTTTCTACGAGTAGTTACAAATAATGACAAATTTGAGGCTTTATACACATAAAACTATTGGTTATTTTTTTCCCACAGTAGTTTTAACATAATATATTTTTATATTATTTATTATTATATTGTTATAATATTTTGATGATATTTTTTTATTATTGAAGAAGAAGCTTTAAAGAAAAAATAAAAAGTTGTACGCAGTTTTATCGTACACTGTGAAGACAAGATTTTTTTTTATCTAGGAAAATATAATATAACCGCGAAAGAAATTATGCAATAACATCTTCCTACTAACGACCCCGAAAATTTTTCTTTGTCCTTAGAAACGTCAGAAACCAATATATATTCCAGATTTAAAGAAGCCTCTATAATAGTAATGTATCATTTGCTGGCATTTATTTTCGGAAAAAATTCCGAGGACTTTTTATAGTGTATTAGTAGTTTTCTCATATGTGTTTTTCGAATACTATAAATTCTGATGTAAACCTTTTCATGTTAAACAAACATGTTTTACAGACAAAAATGACAAATTAACCGCTTTAACAGTTGGTCATTTTACATATTTGTTGCTTATTTATTTATTTGTTTTTAATCTTCTTGGGCCAATTTAATTTTTTCCAGTGAAATTGCTGTTCTAGACTTCAGCTACGGTCATAAATTAAGATCTACATTGCTTTTATTATAGATACGGACACCATGACTCTAGGGACACTGAATAACTTGGAACTTCGAACGAGTTCATTAATCAGAGTACCTAGAGCCATGGTGTCCGTATCTCTAGTAACAGCAATGTGGATCTTAATTTATGACCGTAGCTGAAGTGAAGAACAACACATACACTGTAAAAAGTTAAATGGGCACACGAAGAGACGAAAAAGAAAAAGAAATAACAAGAAGACCGCTTTCAACCCAAAGTAGATAAAGTACAAGTTATATTAAAATAATTATATAGAAATAAAAATTGTAAAAATAAGCCTACAAAATATTTAGAGTTAAAAATAAATTAAAAAGAGAAAAATGCTATATACAAAAGCTACGTAAAAATAAATATATACAAAAGGCCTACGAAATTACCCAGCCCTAGAAGTAGCCATCGTAGGAGATTTTTATGCGCCAGATTTGTTAACACTGATGATACAATTTTTGAAATCTTATCTTGTTAACATTGTGTAACATTGTGTAACATAAAAGGAATCAAAGACTATTTATAAAAAAATTAAGATATTATGCCCTCAAAATATTTCCGCTAATTTCCAAAACGATATCACGTAAATGCAAAGTTTAATTTTATACACGATGATGTATAATGCAACTGTTCCTTATGTAAAAGCATCATGAACATTTTTTGTGGTCTTAGTTTCAAGTAATTGATATTTTTATTTATTACATTTCTTCTACTACGCTTCAATTATTCTAACAAATTGCGTTATTCAAACTACACAATTGAAATGCTTTTTAATTTTTTTGATTATAAATTGTTAAAAATAAACTATAACTACAAATAATATAATATTTTTTTTTGTTTTTTAACACTTTAAGCAATAATTACACTTTAATTTAAACTATAACTGTTTAAATTGTTTTTCAGACAATCCTGCTCATGTTTATTTACAATTAAGTGTGATGGATGTTGATAAAATTGATGAAGCAGCACTGGTAAGAAAAATATCGCTATCATTTATTTATTTATTTATTTTTCATCTTCTTAACATTGTTTAAAACTGCAAAATAGTCTTATTGGATCCATCATGTGCTCAGTTAAACCAAATACGATATCAATACTACAGACCGACTGAATGTTTGGTCGGTTCGGTTTCCGTTTTCGCTTTTGGTAAGTTTCCGCCTAAAATTTGAGTTTTGACAAGCATTCTTTTTCGAGGGAAAAAAGCTGAATATTCGGCACAAAATGAAACCGTAATAAGGTCGCTTAAATGCTTGCCTATAGAAGAACACATGTGAAGAACACTGTGCTATCAAGCATTTTTCAGTCATGCATATGAATGTTCGATTCGATCAATATTGATGACAATAAAGCACTTACTATTTGTAACAATAACTATTCATTGCTTGTAATAATAAAAAGTTAAACAAATTATGATAGAATGATAAATTGATGGAAGTTGAAGTTGCACTGGATCCCCGCATGGCAAACAATTTCTATGAATTTATTCTTTCATTTATAATTTTCCTGATACTCACATTAATTTTTCCAAGAAGAATTAATATATTCTAGTCAAAGAATGTTTATATAATTTTATACAACCTTTTCATTATAGTAATCAAGATATATAGATATTCATAATATTGTTTTCACTGGAAAAAAAGAAAAGAAACGAAAACACTTTTTATATTTATTAATTTTCTTCAATATTGTTAATAATCAACCACATAGTACAATTACTACTTATGTAGCTATGTTTGATCCTATATTGATTTGCTATATTTCAGTTCAACAAAAAAAAATTAATTATATTCGACTGCACTATCTTGAAAAGATGCATGAGTGATATTATTTATGTTTAGAATTGATTTTGATTTTTTTTAAAGTTCTCTTTAATAAAGTAAATTTTAATGATACAGTAACTTCTCACTAATATAGTTTTGGGTTAGACGCAATGATGCACCCTGTCACGGCATGAAGAATGAGGAAATGACACGTTATGTTCCTCCCATTATTTCCACTCTGAACCTCTCTTGGTGTATGAATAATGCGCGTACAAATTTACAGAGTTAATTTAATAGAGTTAATTTAACTAAGAAACAGATAATTACTTTTTATGATTTTTTCCCAAAACAGGATCGTGAAAATGAAGTTTGTGATGTTTTTTCTTGGAAATACCCTAAGTTTCATGCAAATGTTCTTTAAAACTATTAAAACTCCGATGTGTTATTAAACCCAATCATACATGTTAATCAATTAGATAATGGCATTATATATATAACATAGATTAAGAAAAATAATAACAGTTTTTTTTCTAAAAGTTTAAATGGCTTTTCTTATGTAAGTAAAACAAGTAAGTTTGTTTCAAGGAAATGTACATAATATAATTGAATATTCTGTTTTCTATTATAAAGAATTGAAATAAATTTAATAGCTAAATGTCATTTTTTCAAAAGATAGTATTATTATCCTTATTGTTAAAAAGGTTTATTATGCAAAATTTTATTTTGTAAAAAACTTCAATTTTCTCTGTTGTACAATTTATATGTTTTAAAATTTAAAACAAAAGTCTCCTTTCTTTACGCGATATTTTCAGGCATGTGCCGATCTTATAACTGCATCTCTTCAGGGACGTATAAGTGATATATTACTGTATTAAAATTAATAGAAACATCAATAGCAAATTATATATCCTTAGCCTTTAAAATCTAAAAATGTAAAAATATATGCATATATTTTAAATTTTCTATTTGCTACTGTAGTAATAATATTTGCAAATTATAAATTACTATTTTTTTTTACCTTTATAAAAGAGGGATACTATCACTCTCTTAAAATATTGTATTTTAACTAATTCTTTCCACGAAGTTAAAGGCTGACTATCGGGAATCTGCGCGCAGCGGTCTCTTCATAAAACAGCACAGAGTAAAACACACAAACATCTATCTTTATGATTATATATGACAGTACAAAACTTTATGCAAGAGTCAGCAGTTTGACTTGATCAAAAAGTGAGTCGAAATATGCACACCTTTAACCTGAACATGATTAGGTTTAAAGGAGAAGAAATAAGAATCGAGACATTACACGAGATTATATTGTGATGTATAAGAAATAGATAAGAAAAATTCTTTAAGTAGCACATGGACTAAAATAAAATAGGGATCCTTGAAATACTTTAAAGAAAGTGAGTAGAAACTGACGCCAGAAAAACAAAATTGTTTCAGAAATTTCATGCTATTATCTATGGAATTTTACTATAAACAAGGTATTCATGGTGTATAATAGTATGAAGTAAGTAAAAAGTTCGCAGTAGATGATGTAATAATAATCTTGTATACGCATAAAAAATTTATCATTTAAAATTTTCAATGTTTGAAACTACGATTTTTGAAAAATGTATCAAATAATTACACTTTTAATCGTACACATTTAATGTTCTCTTTTTTTCCATTATATAGGAATTTAGTTTACAAAGTTATTTAGGAGAGTTCTGGAAAGATCATCGCTTGAATGTCAGCCACTTCCTGTCAACAATAGATACTTATTTTAATTTTCCAACATACCTTGCAGAATACATGTGGGTTCCTGATTTAGTTTTCGACAACACAAAGAAGGGTATGGTATTTCCCCTGTCACAACCTAATAGAATAATAAGACTCATGTCCGATGGAACTTTTCTTCGGTCTAGCAGGTTTGTTTACAAACTGATAGTAATATTTGCTAGTGATGTGTATATTACACATGGGTTATCCAGAAGTAATTTCCGTGGGTTAACTAAAACAAATACGAAATGTAATGGAACTAAATACTTTATTGTATCCTAAAGTACATACCATGGACTGTGTTTCAAAATAATTACCTGTTGGGACAATACTTTGAACGACATATATCATAGTGTGTATCTCCACAGGGAAGAACAATGCCACCTTTCATGATATCCAATTAGTAACAGATTGTGTGACAGTATCGACAGCCTGAAATATCTGACCAGCAAGAAAAAAACGGCGCAAAAGGGTTCTTCTTTTCATCAGCATTGAACGGTTGCTACTATATATGGACAGATTGTCGGCCACTATTCTTTGCATTAAGCAGACTGTACAATCGATCGATAAACTGGCACGCTAAAACTTGTATCATTGAGTCATTCATTATTTGTTCACTGTACACAAATTCACTTCACAAAATCGACGTTACATTTCAATGGCTAGTCCATTCTATGTTATTAAAAACCATTATGAATGATCACTCTTCACTGTTAAAAGTTTGCAGCAAACTGTCCGGTCATTTCACCGTTTTTATAGAAAATGCTTACATAACCATAATTTAACTCTATTCTGACCATAATATTGCCCATATTATGGTCAGAATAGAGTTAAATTATGGTTATGTAACCCTTTTCTATAAAAACGGTCAAATGACTGCACAGTTTGCTGCAAATTTTTAACAGTGTTCGTACGTGGCGGACATTGTGATGAGCGTGAACATAACCGCAAAAAATTATCAAGCGTTTACTGTGCTTTTTGCAATACATACTCTATTTGTCAATTTGTGTGTTTCTATTTGCCAATGGGTTCAACTACCCGATGTGCATGCACACCATTGCGATTACAGAACAATATCAAGATTAATTGCAAACGGAACGTACTTTATGGATAAACCATGTATTTTTACAGTATTGTGATTTTAAAAAATCGGATTTCTTAAAGAAATCAAACAAAATGTAATTTTTTTTATAAACAATAAAATTATTTTATAAGCGGCACGAGTTATTCAGCTGTTTTTAAATACATTTTGGAATGTGTTAAATACAGTCTATTAACTTTATGATGGGATCAACCAAAAAGCACATTTCAAAGATAAATGCGATGAGTATATCTTTCCTTAGAGTATAACTTATGATTACAGATTTAAATCCAGTCACATTATGTACATCGACACAATCATATGGCATTTCCCTTCTCAATCAATTAGGTTCATCTCTTGGCAAGTTGATTTATTCACATGAAATACATAATTGTATCATAGCATATGCATGTATTATGATTTAAAACTATCTTTGCCATTTAAAAAAAATTGCTTTATAAATCTGTATCAAATTTATTTTGTGTAAGTCTCTCGAAAACCGCTATTAAAAATACTGCAATAACTCTAGAGAATTTATTTTCGTTCATAGTTCTTTTTTCCAGATTTTCCATTATTTTGTTTTTTCTTTTGGGGTAGGGCAAGTAAGAGGCCACGATGCTTAGTTAAATTATAAAAGTTCTTAATGTTTATTTCTTACATTGAGGCCATTCTTTAAAAAAATATTTATCTTTAAATGACTATTCAGTTTCTACGTTTGCATCTTTTTGTCTCTTTAAAACAGAATAAACAAGCGATTTTTTTTCCACGAGTCCTGAAGGGGATTTGCCCCACCAGTGACTGAGAGGTTCTGCTCTCGAAGCTGGTAGACGGGAGGTGCTGGGTTCAAACCCCTGTCGCGCTCGTCGACCTAACCGTTCGGAGTTTTCCGTGGATTTCTTCGAACCTTGCCGTAAATACGGGTTAGGATCCCTTTAAAAGACCCTCACGGAGGGCACTCGCCCCAAGGGCATATATCCCTCGTTATGATAATTGGCCGTCATAAATCAACCAACCCACCAACCAACCTGAAGGGGATTTCTGATAGTAGCTTGCGTGAAGTAAAGCTTCCTAACATTATTTTTATATTACTCAAGTATGAATTTATGAGAAATTTCGTAAGAGAAAATTTATCTTTTTATTAATAATTCTTTATTTAATATTAAAAAAAAACATGATAATTACCAAAGACATAATAACCAATACTTGTTCTATATGAAATGTAAAAACTGGTAAAATTTTGAATGCATGGAAAAATATTATAAATCATTCTTATTCTGTTGTAATTGTAATAGCATATTCTTTTGGTGATTTAATTTTCATATTTAGGTATAGCTTAATTGTTGGTTGCCAGATGAATTTTCAGTTATATCCAATAGACACTCAAAAGTGTTTTATGAAGATCGGATCCAGTAAGTTTAATTTATTTTCCTTTCAAATAAAAAACTAATAAATTGACTAGTTTATTTAATAATATGCAGTATATAATTGATAATATTATAATATATAGTTGATCGTGTCGTCTCAATAGTAAAACATATTTTTTTAAGATCTCATATCTCGTTATTTTGTTTCTTAGTTTTGAACATTGCAGTTCTCAACTTAATGTTTTTCATCAAATTTTTTTTGTATATTATTGTAATTTAAAAAATAAATTTTTTAATAAGTATCTTCAACATTATTTATATATGAATATTACAGTTGTAGGAAAATTAACAGCCGTGGTAAATAATAACAAAGACAACAAAATAAAAATATCTTAGTTATTTATAATTTCACGACAAGAAAACTAACTTGTTAAAATGGGACATAATTACATTTTTCATTGCGAATATTGTCATTGCGACATTCATTGTTATTCATTGTCAATGAATTGTTTGATATATCCAGAAACTGTCATACAGATGTGAGGTTTGTAGTGTTTCGCACGGAAAGAGTATAA
This sequence comes from Maratus michaelseni, assembly GCA_963931845.1. Lineage (NCBI taxonomy): Eukaryota > Metazoa > Arthropoda > Arachnida > Araneae > Salticidae > Maratus > Maratus michaelseni. Next base: position 77,289,705 of record OZ007592.1, on the reverse strand, counting down.
ATATGCTTCAAGCAAATAATGACAATTCTCGAATTTTATGGGATTATATATATATGTGTGTGTGTGTGTGCATTTTTAATACATTTTTTAAATTAAAATGTAACATAAAACTAATTGTGTTCTAATAAATTTCTATAAAATGATATATGATGTAAATAAAGCTGGTAATGTGCAATGGCATATAGTGAAGTGTTAATCATATTCATATGTGTTGATTATAACTTTCACTTGTCGGTAGATAATTGTAAATGAAATAGCTCTCCGAACTAATGAATTGCAGTAACGAAACTTCAGAGAATGTTAGAATAAGCTTGGGAAGCTCTCAGAACTAATTAATTACAGTAACGAAACTTCGGAGAATGTTAAAATAAGCTTGGGAAGCTCTCAGAACTAATGAATTACAGTAACGAAACTTCGTAGAATGTTTAAATGAGCTTGGGAAGCTCTCAGAACTAATGAGTTACATTGCCAAAATGTCACTATGTGGACAGCAGCCTTTATTGAACAAAGGCGGCTGCCTCCTAAGGAAGATTGTGATCAAACTATGGACATGCAGTAATCTTGATGGCATATATGAGATACCGATCCAACGTTTTATAACTGCTCCTTGTTTTGAAACGGACAGACAATGCAGGGTGTTAGAGATAGAGAGAGGAACCCGTATTCGAATCGAAACATTCACATAATTCTGCGAAAAGACTTTCAAATGTGGTACATTTCAACAACGCAGGTAGTATAATGTGTACTCTCTAGTGTAATGTGGACTCTGCATTAAATGCACCAAGGCCAAAATGTCAGTTAGAACATCAGTTGGAGGAATGGCTTTATGTTAGATCACCACGATGTCAAATGTTTCTTTAAAATCTTTTCCTCCTGAAAGTAATGTTGAAGGTGTCATATGATGCAAAGTAAATGTTTGTGTTCTATTTCGTTACCCGTGGAACAGCAATGCAACTGTGTGTAATCAAAAGTTCTAATACACCGCGCTATTGGGGACAAACTTCTTTTTGTCGGGCATTGCAATTATTCTTCATGGTAAAGCGAAAGTAAATAAAGAAGTGGGTATATGCTATTACTCAGACGAATGTGATAGAACTTATTAGAGATTCTTGATACTTTTCTCATTTGTAACTGAGTGATTTTGATCTTACACTAAAAAGAAAGAAAAAAACATTGCACTTTATACAGTATCGATCACCAGAAGATGCCGTGAAACAAAGCGTATCAATACAAAATATGTAGATACAAAATATGTAATTTAATGATTAGGTAATCAACCAAAAATATTTTTTTATTAGTAATAAAATTATAAGTAAGTATATTGATCTACTGAGAGGTCTTACTAAAGATTTGTATGCGTACATAATCAATACATTACAAGTAATTTTAAAATGAAAAAATATAATTACAAATCATAATGAAATTTTTCAATTACATTAATTTTTTAGCAGTTCCCACTATTCCTAAGATGCCCCACTATTCCTAAGATAATGGTATTTAAACTTATATCACAACGTGACAATTCCTTTTTCTTTTCCGTAATCTTTCATTCGTTAATTTTTATTTTACTTTCTTTTCGAATCACCCCAGTTATTTATTTCAAATTTTCTTTTAAAGAAGGTTGTCGTAGTTGCTACTTCAAAACATATAGCATGCTTTGACCCTTTCAAAGGCGGCGGTATGTTTATGAAACCACTTAATTTTAATTTCCAAATGCCACAGTGGCACCAGAATTTTGGTATAAAATTTTCCGTTTTTCATGTATGTGAAATATAGCTTTTTTTTAATTCCCAAATAAATTCGTTCATAAATTCCGGTGTCTTTCCTTTCAACATTACTTTCAACATTTTAGCAATGGAAATGCTTTGCCCTTGAAAGGGTTAACAGTGATATTGCAGTGTTTGCCTGCACAGTCATATTTTAGCTGTTAACGTTATCTTTCTATTCCATTTATTCCCGAGTTTAAATGCTGGGTATTTTGGACATCGCACGTTTAACATCTTGCGAAGGGCGAAGAGCGTAGAAGCTTCTTGAACAATTATATTTTATATTGTATTCCAGTTGAAAAACACACGCAAACGCAAAAATTACCCTTAGGTTATGTTATGGGACGTAAGATAATGAATGTGAACTGTATTTTTTATATTTCTGACTGAATTTTCGTAATTGTGGATTAAAAGTGGAATCGGAAACTACGTTTGTTATTTCATCTCAATTATACAATCGCAATATCAACATGTGTACCTAAAGGCGTGTTTGTTGTAGTACGTGGAGACATAACTAGATAGCATTGGGATGCAGAGTTAACGCACGAAGAGGGATGGAAGATTAGTCTAGCGTCATTTGTTGTATCGGGTGGAAGTTCTCAATGTGAACAGCTTTCATATAAGAGAATAGTCATTCTCGAAAACGAGAATGTTAAAATACGCTTTGGAAGCTCTCCGAACTAATGAATTGCAGTAACGAAACTTCAGAGAATGTTAGAATAAGCTTGGGAAGCTCTCAGAACTAATTAATTACAGTAACGAAACTTCGGAGAATGTTAAAATAAGCTTGGGAAGCTCTCAGAACTAATGAATTACAGTAACGAAACTTCGTAGAATGTTTAAATGAGCTTGGGAAGCTCTCAGAACTAATGAGTTACATTGCCAAAATGTCACTATGTGGACAGCAGCCTTTATTGAACAAAGGCGGCTGCCTCCTAAGGAAGATTGTGATCAAACTATGGACATGCAGTAATCTTGATGGCATATATGAGATACCGATCCAACGTTTTATAACTGCTCCTTGTTTTGAAACGGACAGACAATGCAGGGTGTTAGAGATAGAGAGAGGAACCCGTATTCGAATCGAAACATTCACATAATTCTGCGAAAAGACTTTCAAATGTGGTACATTTCAACAACGCAGGTAGTATAATGTGTACTCTCTAGTGTAATGTGGACTCTGCATTAAATGCACCAAGGCCAAAATGTCAGTTAGAACATCAGTTGGAGGAATGGCTTTATGTTAGATCACCACGATGTCAAATGTTTCTTTAAAATCTTTTCCTCCTGAAAGTAATGTTGAAGGTGTCATATGATGCAAAGTAAATGTTTGTGTTCTATTTCGTTACCCGTGGAACAGCAATGCAACTGTGTGTAATCAAAAGTTCTAATACACCGCGCTATTGGGGACAAACTTCTTTTTGTCGGGCATTGCAATTATTCTTCATGGTAAAGCGAAAGTAAATAAAGAAGTGGGTATATGCTATTACTCAGACGAATGTGATAGAACTTATTAGAGATTCTTGATACTTTTCTCATTTGTAACTGAGTGATTTTGATCTTACACTAAAAAGAAAGAAAAAAACATTGCACTTTATACAGTATCGATCACCAGAAGATGCCGTGAAACAAAGCGTATCAATACCTGCCCACGCCGTGAAAAAAAGCGTAGGTGTAATCACATCTGATGAAGTGGATGGTGTTTTACGGCTCCCATATTATTGGCAGCGTACAGTGGGCAGTCTTGGAAAATACTCTGAATGATCATAAAACGACAACGTATTTCTCGTTAACGTGTTTTAGATTTTTCGTTTTGCAATAGACTCATATAAAATTATGTTCGTGTTTTTGGATTTTCTCATATGTACACACACACATGGTAGGCTTAACATAGCTCACATTATAATTTCACAATTATTCCACTGTATCCCCTTCCGTTTTTAAATTTGAAATATTCGTGCCACATTCGTATTTCGACAAATGACAGGTCAACGTATTGGGCCATGTCGTATGCCCCAAACCTTGTATACAATCGAATATCGCCCCACCAGTGGCTGAGAAGGTCTGCTCTCAAAGCTGATAGATGGGAGGTGCTGGGTTCAAACCGCTGTCGCGCTCGTCGACCTAATCGTTCGAAGTTTTTCGTGGTTTTCTTTGAACCTTGCCGTAAATACGGGTTAGGATCCCGTAGAAAGACCCCCATGGAGGACACTCCCCCCTTGGACCTATATCCCTCGAGTAGATAATCGGCCATTATAAAATAAACCAACCAACCAACCAATCGCAATATTAAAATGTGTACCTAAAGGCTTGTTTGTTGTAGTATGAGGAGGAGACATAACTAGATAGCAATGGGATGCAGGGCTAACTCACGAAGAGAGATGGAAGATTACTCCAGCCTCAGATGTTGTACCGGGTGGAAGTTCGCAATGTGAACAGCTTTCGTATAAGCGAATAGACATTTCTCGACGACGACACTTCAGAGAATGTTAAAATAAGCTTGGGAAGCTCTCAGAATTCTGTGTGTTGCTAAATATGCTATGTACGTTATTTTCAAACATATCTTATGATATGCAGAAATTTAAAATATTTGTGCCACATTCACTTTTCGGCAAATGATGGGCCGACGGATTGGGCCATGACGTATGATCTAACTCTTGTATAGTTACATGCGTGTGTTCGGAGTGCCTAAATATGCTGTATACGTTATTTTCTAAGCTATCTTATGATATGGAGAAATCGAGTAGAACTAACAAGTATTTTTTAAGGAAAAAATAATTTGAGTTCAAGGCATTTGTTCTTATCTTGTATCTGATATTTACTTTTCTCTGCCAATTGGCATAGTTTAGTGAAGGTATTTTGGCACAAAATAGTTTTTATGGGGTAATCCCTTTTTTTAATGCACGTTCACTTTAAATCCCATACTTGCTGATATCGCTTATTCTCACATTCTCACGCGCAGTTGATATATTCTCACGCGCAGTATATATATATATATATATATATATATATATATATATATATACGTCACAACTACTATTTAAAAAACATAAAATAGTAATTAGAACCATAACAATAAATTCAGATTTCGAGACAATTGTCTAGTTTGTATAAAAGTTAGAACTTACGACGTAAGAAAAATAACAAAATAAACGTAGATAGACAAACATTCTATTTGAAGATTCCAATTAAATTTACACTGGACCTACGAGATATTTTACGCGTATAAGACAAATTGTTGTGCGGCGTGACATACCAGCGAGAAACAAAATTTAATATAGCGTGATTCGCTGTAAATAAATAAGGGTTAACTAAAAAAAGGAGAATTTTATTGCAGTAATTGTGCCACCGTTAAAAAACGGTTTTACCTTTTATTAGGATAAAATATGAAATTTAATTTAATTATTTGGATATCATGATATATTTTTTAATATTTGTACACACACACATATATAATATATAATTAATTGAAGATTATGTAGAAAGGTTAGTGGGACTGGACTCGAACCAAGGCCCGTGTATATATATATATATGTGTGTGTGTGTGCGTATACAAATATATATATATATATATATATATATATATATATATGTGTGTGTGTGTGTGCGTATACAAATATATATATATATATATATATATATATATATATATGTGTGTGTGTGTGTGTGTGCGTATACAAATATATATATATATATATATATATATATATATATATATATATATATATATATATATATATATATATATTGTATAATTAACAGGGTTGGGAAATTTTCGTAAAATATTAACTATTCAGCAAGATGCAATACACAATCAAAAATTGTCGCGAAAAAATTTACATGACTGCAAAAGTAATTATTTACTACAATACGTTCCATATTAACATTTGTATAAAATTAACGTTACGTTAGAATAAAGTTCTTACATTGCAGAAATTGAAAAAAAAAACGAAATATGCCCAACGAATAAAATATATAAAATTTTTTGGTACATTTTTCATAGACTGGAGTCTTTAAAAGACTACTTAAAAATATATTCACTTGGTCAGAAAACCCACCCGCCAGTGGCGAGTAGATTTATGTAATTTCCTAACTACACACACATATATATAAATATATATATATATTACTATTATTACTATTAATAAATATTATTTGTATTATATTATGAATATATGTTTCTCTTTCAGTGGCAAATTCTGATTTAAAATTATCACTTCATTGGGCTGAAGAAATACCTTTAAAAAATTTAGCAAGTATTATTTTAGTAGATGACATTCAACCTCTGAAACATGTATTGGAAAAACCGAAATCGTACAAAACCACAGAAGTTTGGACATCAGGTAATACTAAAATAGTGTATTTTGATGCGTTACAGTTGTTATATTTTTAGTATTTCTTTTTATCATGAATGTTCTATAAAAGACATTTAAAGAATAACAAAGAAAAAAACATTTTTTATGTATAGATTGTATAATCTTTTCAAACTTCTAAGATACATTCTTTTGTGTCTTTGTCTACCTAAAAAATAGATATTGAATCATCCGGATAGTTCTGCAGTTTTCAAAGTAAAGCGCGGTTTTGTCTAATTATTTTGCTACTGTTGATAAGGAGTGACCTTGAATGACCCAGATATTTACATTCGGACTTTTCTGCTTGCGTTGCATAATTCTCCCTTGTGTTGCGGCATAAGTTTTGTGTCAGTACAGTGCTAAGAATGGATAACCAAAAAGTTAATTTTCGTCATATTATGCTTTTTTATTTTAAAAAAGGCAAAAATGCTAGTCAGACTGCTCGCAAAAGTTTTGCTGTATATGGAGAAAGTGCTGTTACAAATGACATAGTTCGAAGGTGGTTTGAGAAGTTTAAACGCGGAAATCTCAGCTTCGAAGATGATATCTGCTCTGGACGCCCATTATCTGTAAAAGTGGATCTATAAAAGCCACTACCGCTAAAAATACACGTTACTCAGTTCAGGAACTATCACACTGACTGAGTTTTCCAAAATGCGCAGTGCATGATCATTTGAAGAAGATTGGGTATGTAAGTCGCCATAATGTGTGGGTAGGGTACTGCATACTTTAACTCCCATGAATATGCTTGATCAAATTTCGCCATGTGATTCTTTGCTACAAGGAAATGAAGAAGCTCCTTTTTCAAATCAGCTTATTATTGGCGGTGAGAAATGGATACTATTCAATAATGTTACAAGGTAAAGATCATGGGGTAAGCGAAATGAACCTCTCCAAGTAACATCGAAGTGGGGAGGGCTGCACCCTGAAAAAGTAATGCTCTCTGTATGGTGGGACTACAAGGGAATTATTTATTATGAATTGCTGTCACCAAATCAGACAATAAATTGGCAAAATACTGTTCTCAAATGGCAGTTTTGAAAGAAAAATCGAAGAAAAGCGGTTTTTTGTACTACTTTATTGGTATTTATCACCAAAAACAGCAGAACTTTCCAGATTACGCAATTTATATATTTTAAAACAATGAAAAGGACAAATGTATGACAATTAATAATGCAGATTTAAGTAGTGTAATCAAATTTCATTAATTTTTTTTTCTAAAGTAAATTGAATATGGTGATTTGTGTTTCCATTTCTATTTATTCTTAAGAAAATATATGGCGGAAATGCAAATACCGCATTAAAATGTTTTGTGAAAAAATGTGTTTTGATTAAACTTTCATTAACGAAATATAGCTTACATAGATGTCAACCTTCCTGTTTTTTAAAGTAAAAAATAATAATTAATTAATTTCTTAATTTTGATGCAGAAAATGTAATATTTCTTTTTCGTTTTTTATTCGGTACTTATTTGATATCTTTATTAAGTACATCTGGTTCAAAATTTGTTTCATTGAGTTCTACCAGGTATCTAGGAGGTATCTTGAGTTATACCAGGTACCATCTATGCAACTTTTAATAAAAATAGTTCCCAGCTTTTTAAAACAATTGCGTGAGCCGTAAACTTTCAGCAGTGGAAATTTAAATCCTTATATAAAAAATCTCTTCCGCAATTAAAAAAACTCCCAAGATAATAAAATCATGTGTCACATAGATCATGAGACACTTTCCATTATTAGAAAATATTGTTACGAAATCGTCGCAAAGGTCTAGGCAACATATTAATTGCCCAGTTTGACCTCCATTAGGGCCACGATTTTATATTCTTTATTCTTAAATATCTCTAAAACTACTTTTTGCAGCAACAGTAATAAAAATTTGAGGAAATCATTTGAAACATTTTGTAATATAACAAATTTTGTTCAGTGTACAAATGAGTATCATCTTTATAAAGCATTTTAAACAATATTGGTAAGTATTCGAATTAGTTTTTACGCCCTTGTGAATAAAAGCATTACATAATCTATGCACCACATTACATGCTAAAACTTAGCATAGATAGAAAATGCAAATTATCATTGAAAATGCATTTAAAAAAATAACGGATAAAAGATAATAATTAGACTCTATATTTCTATGATGTCTTGTAAATGAACTATATACGTATACCATTATAAAAAAAATCCACCTTGAATAGTGACAGTCTGATGCATGTGTATTTTTTATTTTGAAGCTTCAAGCATGTCTTGAACATTTTAATGTTTTATGAATTTTTAAAAAAAAATTCCCGCTTTGGGTTATAATGTTATATGTAGTCATATAAATTTGGATCACCTAGAGTTGTACAAATGTACAACGTCCTTAAACTCTATTTCAAACTATTATTCCCGAGCTATATGAAGATAATTCCAAAATGTAAGGTGTTGTGTGACACTGTAAAATTAATATGAAGACAGGAAAGTTAAATGTATTACTTTCTAAAGAATATGCTGAAATATAACTGAATAAAGAATTTTTTAGTCTTTTTGTGTTTGGAAGCCTAGTTGCTTATAAGTAAAGGTACCAGAAGCCTTGGTATCAAATTCAAGTTTTTACAGCTTATTCGATTATCATTGATCTTAGGAATTCGATGCATCGCATATCTGCTATTGAGTTTTAATAATGCCGGGTCAAAGTTCAAAATTACAGTCATTTAAAAACAGTCGCCTTCAAAGAGATGTGTATGATTTAAGTTTACTTATGGTTCTCATACTGCCATACATTGGTGGTAACTACTATATGACTATATGATTATATTATTAAGGTTATTATAAGATATTGTAACTGCAAATAAATTGTAGGTATACTATTTGACAGGCAAGGTTTCGCGAGTTATGATGTCTTCTAGTTTTGTTCATTTTGCCAATACCTTTTCCCGAGGAACGAGCAAAATCCTTTCAATCCACACATTCCGGGTTCTTTTCCCAGTTTTTCAGTCACTTCGTAGTTTGCGGAACTTCTGCGTCTGGCTGCATACGAAAGGGTTTTCTGCTACTTTATTTTTTGGTAACTTGAATTACTTAATTTTTTCGGTAAATGTTTGGCAAACGTAATGGATTAGCGTTTTTCATTTGTTGCGTTGAAATGTAATGTCATAGAACGTGGTATGCGACTTATTAGCTCTGCCTTATTTATAAAACCTGAAGTTTCTTATGCAACATGTTGACTCTATTTTAGATTATAATTGTTTTTTCTCATATTGTTCTTCTATTTTAAGTTTTAAGTTTGTGATATGAAGAAAATATGTCTGTTTTTGTTTTTAAATCGCAATTTTTATAATCAGCTGATAATATTCTCCGCTCTGCGTAACAGTGCTCTCGTCCGAGTTTAAGTTGCTTGAACCAACCTCTGTTACTATTAAATTTTAAACTGAATTGTCTCCAAATATTTTAAAGATTGTACGAAGTTTCTTTTAATGTTATAAGATTCTTGAAACTTGAAAATTAAAGTTTTAATTTCGATGCGTACGTTGAAATCATGTTCAATCGAAATAATGTTGCTCTTCCTCAGTTTGATAAATATCAGCTCAACTATTCTCATTGAACCATTGGATTTCATGTGTTTCCGTCCTTGAATAGTCTTTGAAAAATTCATTCAAGACTACATTTCAGTTAACGAATTAAGTTTTTCCCTCATAACTAGGAACGACATCAAGCTTCAATCATTGACACACTATCAGTTTGTATTACTTAAGTTCATCCCTATGTTCAAGTAGAAATGTGCTAAAGGAGGCTACATTGATAAAGACGAAAATTACGTCAGCCCGACAGACTACTGTTTTAAAATTCAGCAAGGGATGCAGACATGTTTTAAGTGCGCCATTGAGTTGATGGAAGAAGAATCCTTTTCTCTTTGTGCTCATAATTGAGAAACAATTTTGTTTTACTCAGTTCTCCGAAAATAACAATGTGTCAAAAATTGATTATTATCAATGTATAACAGTGCAAATACCTTAATTAACCTTATATCATGCTTATTCTTTGATGGAAACTGTTTTTCAATAAACAAAAATTTGAATTTGACCAACAGTCTTCTCGTGCCCGAAAACCATAGAATGCAAAATTTAGTCTAAGTAATCAAGCCGTTTTTTAGGTAAAATTAGCTTGAGCCACAGGACCCAAAAATGACCCACTAATCGTATTTTCTCGGACATGTGACCTAGCCCAATGATTTTCCCGTGCTCGAAACTCGTAGGATACAAAATTTAATCAAAATCGTTAGAATCGTTTTTTAGATAGAATTAACTTGACCCGCATTGACCCAAAAAAGACTCACTAATCGAAGTTCTCGAACATGTGACCCATCACTATAGTCTTCTCGGGCCCGAAAATGGTAGGCTCAAAATTTATTCAAAATTGTTAGAGCCTGTTTTTTAGATACAATTAGCTTGACCTGACCTATGGTGACCCAAAATGACCCACTAATCAAATTTTCTCGAATATGTGACGTAGCTCAATGGTTTTTTCGTACATCAAAATGGTAGGACATAAAATTTCGTCAAAATCGTTAGTGCCATTTTTAAGATAAAATTTGCATATATATGTGACGATTTAACTGGAGTCACCATACTTTTGTAGACTCCTATTCAAGGCAAGGGAGGTTTCTCCGAGGAGATTTCCAGTCGAGCACCGAGACTTAATTCATTGTGTACGTATAAGCTACAGAGAAGAGGCAGTTCGTTCCAGTTCACACTTTATTCGAAAAATTTAAAGATTAATTGATTAAGCTTTACTCTATTGAAAACTCACTCCATGCACTGCTAAATTTAGGGTCGTGGCGAAACTTGATGATTTAAATTTAAATATAAGAAGACATCTTAGTTAGTACAGGCAGGTATTCTTTTAAAAATCAATCGGCGGCCAAGGAGAACCTTCGAAGATTAGGAAGTACATGACTAGTTGCATCCACCACCGAAATCCCGGAACATTCTGCTCTAAACGCGGGAAAAATCCGTATATCATTTCCCGAGCGCGCCAGAATACATTCTATCTAAAAAGCCTCTAGGCCAATCAACGCTCACGGCTTAACTTCTTCGGCGAATTAATATCGAAGTGAACTTACCGAAGCTGGCAAAAGCGCGCCAAAAAATGTTCTAGAACAATCTCGTGCCTTCTACTTCCTTCGAATAAATAAAAGCAGAGAGAAAAGGAGTACATATGTTTTTATCAAGTATGGCAATATGCCAAAATAATTTTTACATTGAGATTAAAATCTTTCAGAATTTGAAAAGTAATATTTTGTCAGGAATCGTAGGGAAATAAAAAATAAAGAAAAGAAATTCATAGGTTGTTATTTCTTAAAAGTAAAATATTTGTAGCTGGGAAATGGGTATTTTTTGAATTATTAGATTCTAGGATGCTTTTTATTTAAAGAAAATAAAAGTGCGTAAATTTAATAGAACATTCTATCAGTGCCATTTTTTAAGAGAATGAATTTGGAATAAACTATATATTTCGCTAGATGTAATTTTGACAATCGAATACTGGAGCGAGAAAATAATTTAGAATAATGGGATTTACACAGAATTATAGTCTTAATGAAGTCAACGACGAAAATTTTTTTTTTTTTTTTTTTTTTTTTTTTTTTTTTTTTAATTTGTTTCAATATCCCCCCCCCCAAAAAAAAAAACAAGTTTATCTGAATAGCAGTTCCCTAACAGCAGTTCAGATAAAAAAAAAATAGAGAATTTTCCTAAAATATAAGATTCTAAAAATTTTAAATCATCAAGAATCACAAACAAAGTAATTGTCTTAAATTTTGGAAGAATGGAAATTAAAATATTTTTAGAGTAAAGCATAACCTCAAATACATAAGTTTACAGCAACACTTACTTTTGCAAGTGTAAATAAATGGGATACATCAAGATAAACTAAGAAATAACTAACATAATAAATAATATTACCAACATAATATAATAATAATAAATAATAAATCAATATAATAAATAATATAATAAATAATAAAGTTGGAAATTAGTTACATTGAAAACTGAAGAATATTACCAATTGAAAAAAACTGTATTCTTCAGAATACTATTGAAAAACTTAATCATACTAATACTGAATAACTGAATACTGAAGTTTCAATAGTCTTAAACAGTCACTGTTTGAACAACAACAGCAGTCAACAACAGTCTCAAAACAGTTCTGACTAAATTTCAGTCTTTCTCCATTGTGGTTTTGGGATTACCCCCACTCTAATCTGTGGTGCCACTCTTTTTGCGGTCACACTGAAGACCAGAGCTAATTCATTTCATTCGATAGCTATCCTTTTTGTCGCAATCAGTAAAATTTTTGAATTAATAAATGTCCATATTGCACAACATGGTATACATACTACTTTGAAATATCACAACCTTGGTACAAAAATTCTAATTCATCATATATTTTATAACTACATTTCATTGTAAGCAGTTTACTCAATTTGTAAATAAAACTCTAATACTCTAATAACTCTAATATTAACTCTAAATCTCTCTCAACATTTTTTCTAATATTTTCTCTTAATAAATAATAACATTAATAAATCTTTCAAAATAAATAATATCAACAGACTTCAATAACTACTCTAACAATATAATATATCACAGTAAATATTACATTCAATATAAAATTCTTGGTTGAGGAAAAAAAAAAAAATACATAGCAAAATATGTTTGTTTCCTTACTTGAAAGGATAAGGAAATAATTTTTTGCTAGCCGAAATCTATATAAAAAAAAATTTAACTCTACATTATTTTCCAATACTAAATAATTTAGATGCCCAAATATTTAGATAGGATTCACTCAACCAACAATTGTGAACAATAATATCCCTTTCTGATACTCTTCTTTTGACTACTAAAAAATCTATGACATAATCGGGTATAGCTAATTACCAAAATTTAAGTGTAGAATCCTCTTCTTCTTTTTACACTTTTTAAGTAATAAGCAAAAATAATAATAATAATAATAATTGTTATATAGATAGGTGACAGAGAATTGGAATATAAAACTATTATTTATACTATTGTAATCCTTAAATTTCAACTAATCTGTCTTAACATTTTACTACAACATCACAATATCAACTCTGTCTAATACAGAATATCAGCATTCAAGAATAATTCAAGACCTTTATTGTATTAAACAAAATAAATATAGCTTCTGTGAATCCATTAAATAATATAACTTATATTTACTAAAACCTGTAATTATATATAAATTTTAATTTCATTTTTCAACATCAATTTGAAAATTCCTAAAATCATAATACACATCTTATGCCTGCATAAGTTGTCTACCTAACCTCAAAAACTTTCAAAAACAAGTAATATTCCTGTGTCGACCCAAGAACATACCTGATAATGTTGAAATTATGGTAATAAGCGATATTTAAAAGAATTAGAGTTTAATCTATTGTTTTTACTTTAGTTTGATTTTGTGAACCTGTATGTGAAGTTGTTTGTGCTGGTTTTTGTGTATCTTCATGAAATAATTTGAAGTCATCTGGAAAATAATATTGTCGCGAATTGTTCCATGTTTCTAAATTGCGACCGTATTCCTTCTGCCACTAAAATTATCACTTGAACAAATATAATTTAAAGTGAAACCCCTTTTTTTTTTTTTTTTTTTTTTTTTTTCAAAGTTATCCAATCACCATTAATTTATTAGTAAACATCATATTTCAACCCCAAAATACTGATAGACATTTCTGATAAGCTTCCCTACTGAATTCTATTAATTATAGGAATTTGCAACAGAAAACATTCTACACAGTAAATGTGTCAGTACAAATATAATATTCACATAAAAATTTTGAGTTTAATCTAATTTAATTTTACTTTTAGGGTACATAAAGAATTCGTGGCAATAGTTACACATTATTTTTTGCTCCACAAATTTCACTAAGCATTTACAACACTTGTCAATTTTTCTATTGTCTACACTTTTGTCATAAATATCAAAATCGATTTCATGTTCCGCTATATCACTTGTCGTGAGCTCACCTGACTTTCCTTCAAATTTGTATATTTCATCAATAAGAATTGTCCGAATATCATTTTGTGTGATATCTCTATTGGGACCCGAAAAATTTAAAGTACCCGAAAGTCTACCCGTGTATTGGCGATTGATTAAAGAACCCATTATATTCCTATGCTCAACTGACAGATAATGGACATACTGTTTCCCAGATTGATCGAAATCACGTTCATATTTTGCTCTGATCTTCATTAAGGTATTTGTACTACTCCAACAGTTCATCTTAGTAATTACTTGAATTTAAATTTTTTAAAACCTAATAATATAATCTTATAACTTATAATAATAATAATAATATCTAATATCAATTCATAATATATTAATCTTTAACTTAACAACAATTATAAAATTATCTGACTCTAAAATTCAAAATAATAAACAACATAAGAACAACAAGTAATATCAGTATACACTTACACATCAAATTACGTAAAGGATCTAATATTCTGTTATTTAAATTACAAACCATCAATTCTTTCCAAATAGTTGGAAATAACTTCAACAGCATAATAAATTTCAATCATATTACATCTTTTTAGTGAAAACATAAACACAGAATAAAAAGGAAGCAAAAATAGTAAATTACGCAAATGGTTTCCAGTCAAATTGCTTTAGAGTGGAAATAAGAAAAATATAGTCTGTTTAGAACGAAAAATGTAATTAATTATATTTATCTTTCAATTACTTTTATCAATATAAGAATGTATTTCATTTTCTTTACAAAGCCCCGACTTTAAGTATCATTTAAATAACAATAGAATTTTAAATAATCATAAACAATAAAAATAAAAAAAACACATAAAAATATTCAAATATCATAAAGTCACAAAATAAAATATCAATCATGAAAAAATAACTTACACTGCCACGTCTTCTTTTTTTTTATTTACTTGGCCGCAACTCATAAAATAAGTCTTTTCAAATTTCCATTTAATTCGATGATACACACTTCAAATCCGCTATACACACATATTTCAATCTTGATTACATCATACCAAAACATCGTTCCATCCGTCGCGACAGTTGCTGTCTGCACGCACCGGCAAAAATGTTTGAACAAAAGCACAACTTGTAGCATATTCGCTAGACTCCAAAAAATGTCTCAAAATCATGTTCGTCTAATGTAAGAATACTGTCAACATCCTGTCGACTAAAAAAATTCAATATGTGACGATTTAACTGGAGTCACCATACTTTTGTAGACTCCTATTCAAGGCAAGGGAGGTTTCTCCGAGGAGATTTCCAGTCGAGCACCGAGACTTACTTCATTGTGTACGTATAAGCTACAGAGAAGAGGCAGTTCGTTCCAGTTCACACTTTATTCGAAAAATTTAAAGATTAATTGATTAAGCTTTACTCTATTGAAAACTCACTCCATGCACTGCTAAATTTAGGGTCGTGGCGAAACTTGATGATTTAAATTTAAATATAAGAAGACATCTTAGTTAGTACAGGCAGGTATTCTTTTAAAAATCAATCGGCGGCCAAGGAGAACCTTCGAAGATTAGGAAGTACATGACTAGTTGCATCCACCACCGAAATCCCGGAACATTCTGCTCTAAACGCGGGAAAAATCCGTATATCATTTCCCGAGCGCGCCAGAATACATTCTATCTAAAAAGCCTCTAGGCCAATCAACGCTCACGGCTTAACTTCTTCGGCGAATTAATATCGAAGTGAACTTACCGAAGCTGGCAAAAGCGCGCCAAAAAATGTTCTAGAACAATCTCGTGCCTTCTACTTCCTTCGAATAAATAAAAGCAGAGAGAAAAGGAGTACATATGTTTTTATCAAGTATGGCAATATGCCAAAATAATTTTTACATTGAGATTAAAATCTTTCAGAATTTGAAAAGTAATATTTTGTCAGGAATCGTAGGGAAATAAAAAATAAAGAAAATAAATTCATAGGTTGTTATTTCTTAAAAGTAAAATATTTTTAGCTGGGAAATGGGTATTTTTTGAATTATTAGATTCTAGGATGCTTTTTATTTAAAGAAAATAAAAGTGCGTAAATTTAATAGAACATTCTATCAGTGCCATTTTTTAAGAGAATGAATTTGGAATAAACTATATATTTCGCTAGATGTAATTTTGACAATCGAATACTGGAGCGAGAAAATAATTTAGAATAATGGGATTTACACAGAATTATAGTCTTAATGAAGTGAACGACAAATTTTTTTTTTTTTTTTTTTTTTTTTTTTTTTTTTTTTTAATTTGTTTCATATATATATATATATATATACACACAGACACACACACACAATTTTTCCTCGTGTTAGAATATATATGACTTCAAAGAATTAGCTCCCATAATATATAAAATTTCTTTTAGGCATTCATTTGAAAGAACCATACGTAACATTTTCAACAGAGATTGTGCTGTATTGAACCATCATATCTGTACTATTATAATGCACTATTGTAATGTACTAATATAACTATATTCATTTCATAATATCTGATTAAAGAACTTGGTAAATTGGTTACCATTCATGAAATAATGTTTTTCTTTTCAGGCAGCTATACTTATTTATATACTATTTATTATAATGTACACATATGAATTTGTTGGCATACATACATACATAAAGATGCATTCAAATTGAAATTTATTTGAAAAGAATTTAAATGCCAAACTTTATTTTCGTTAATAAATATTTTATTTTTATCAAGAAGTTATCATCTTAATTGTATGGTGTTATTAAGAAGTTTTGTCTTATTTATCGTGAAGTGTTCACTGTTGCATCGAATAATTTTAGCAACTATATTCATTTCCTAATATCTTATTAAAGAACTTGATAAATTGGCTATCATTTATGAAATAAATGTTTTTCTTTTCAGGCAGCTATACTTATTTATACGCTAATTTTACGTTTGTCCGGAGAGTCAGTGGAAGCATCTTTAATACGTATGTTCCTAGTACACTCGTCGTATTTTTGTCTTGGATTTCATTCTGGATAGATATCGAAGCGGTGCCTGCAAGGGTAACTCTCGGAGTCACTTCATTATTGACTTTAGCAACGCAGATGGTGCAAGCACATTCAGGGTTGCCTCCAATCAGCTATATGACAGCAATGGATGTCTGGTTATTTGTTTGCCTTATTACAGTGTTTAGCTCACTGATTGAGTTTGCTATTTCGTACCACTTCCATATATCAGAAAAACAGGTACATAGTTATTTAAATTTCTGTTTCTATTTAAGTTTATATAGTTTGAATCGGATCCTCAGGTGTCCTTAAATCTGAGTACCACTATTTCCAAAAAGTGTTATTTGCCTTATCGAATGACAGAAATCCCGCAATTAAAGCAGGTGAAAATTACTGGAAATAGTGATACTCATGGACACGTAGGTAACCTGTTATACTTTATGGTTATATCTCCTATATAACTGTACTAAAATACTATGATAAAGTAATAATATAACTTTTCTGTGAAAAGTAATTACTCAGTTTTCTTTGTTGCCGCCAAGATTTCAGTTCTTTTATAACCATTCTCATCTGCATACTTCCTGCAGATTTATTCGCTTCAGCTCCCGCCATCCGTGACCTTTTGAACTATCACCAATTTAATTTTTAACAAAAAGTCCTACAACTGGACAATACGTTTAGTGCAAACTGCATTTGCATATAATTTTTTGTTCTTTTTAATGTGGATCTTATAAAGTTTGTGTGGAATTATTTATCACCTTGCATTTAACTAAATTCTACTTGATATCTTGTGGTTAATTGAAAGAATTGGAGAAAAACTTAACAAACAGTATATTTGAAGTCTTTTTATTATGAATAATAATTAAAGTAAAGCACCAATTTAATTTTTTTAAAGGGTTAATTTTAGGGGTAAATTCGTTTTCAGATAATTATAAGTAATAGGTAAATTTAATGAAAAACTATTTATCAAAGATATATTAACATACATAAAAATGAATATATATATATATATATATATAAGGTATCATTAATCGCTGATATTCTCTTCGGATACAGAGCAATGCATCCCAATAATGATATATCATGTTATGAAAAGTGCATGTTGATGAGAAAAGGAAGAAGGTTTGAAAGATTGCATTTAATCATACACAATAGCAGTAAAATATGCGTAGCCCAGAAAAATACATTAGTATGGAATATGCAAAATGGTATAGTAGGCGAAATTTGACGTTTTGAGTTCAAATCTGCAGTAAAAGTTGTTATTGAAGTTTGTTTCATTTATTGTTAATCCCCCTGTTATTGAACAAGAAACTGAATCTTTAAGATGTACATACAAATATTAAGAAACAAATGTACTTATTGCATATTTTTTTTTAATATGATGTTTCAGTATTCCGAATTTCTATATTTAGAAAATTCTGCTTGTGTTTGATAAAAAAAAAAAAAAAAAAAAAAAAAAAAAAAAAAAAAAAAATCAGTATTAATAGGTGGGGAGTAGCCGAATTTAAAACCCCTTCACTCTTTTAAGGTATAACCCAGTTAATTTTTAGAATCACTGCAAAATATCAATAGCCGTTGCAATCTATACATCTACTAACTAAGTATTTCTTTAGAACAAGTTTATTTTTGAAAATCCTAAATTTAATTTCAATTTGAAAAAAATGTCAAAAGTTGTCTATATTCAGAAACTAGTAGCGTAAATTGGAATCGCAGTTCCCTAAATTATAAATATATAATATATAAATATATAAATATATAATATAAATAATTATATTAACATCAAAATTTGCGATGAATGAAACAATCAACCAAAAACAACAACAATTAAATGGAACGGAATCAAATGTCTTGTTAAGAATGAGTGTTTTTAATCAAAATGTATTCAAACTAGCATCTGTCAGCCCGAAATGTCGCAGCATTGCGTTACATAACTCAAAAGATAACATTTAAAGATAAAAAATATTTTATTTTATGTTTACCGTTTAATAGTATAAAAGTAAATTGGGAATAACAGAACTTAAATCTGCATTTTCAAGTGTTTATTAAGTAGTCAGTTGCGTCAGGTAATGCTCAATCAAAATATAAATCAAAGTTACATGCAATTAAGAACAAAAAGTATGAAACAAGTTTCATGTTATTTGAATATCATGTAAGAAGTTATGCACTGTTTATACATGAATTTCTTTTGTTCATTTTTAACTCCAGCACACCTAAAACGATTCTTGGCAATCCACACATTGAAACATTTCTGCTATTTTATTCTCATTTCAA
Organism: Maratus michaelseni; assembly: GCA_963931845.1. Lineage (NCBI taxonomy): Eukaryota > Metazoa > Arthropoda > Arachnida > Araneae > Salticidae > Maratus > Maratus michaelseni. The sequence goes on along the minus strand of OZ007592.1, from coordinate 77,270,324 downwards.
ATTAGGCAAAACTAATTATCACTGCCCCATTTTTTCTTTTTACCTTTAGAATCATTCGACGTTTTTTAGCAACTGATTTTTTCTTCAACTTTTGGTTGTGATTCTTCCTTTCGTTATTTTTCTTTTCAATTACATTGCCCCTATTTTTTAAAAATGTCTGTTCAAATTGTTGATGACTGTTCATTCATTTCATCAATGGCTCGGTGCAAATGGCTGTTCATTTTTGACAAATGTTCCTGTCACTTATGTACTTTTTCCCGACTGTTTGAATCTGTTTATTTCATAATTCTTCTTTACTCTTTTAGTTTTAGTAAGTTTCAGGATTAGTAAATCAGATTCCGAAATGTCACTAGCAGTAGTATCAACGGAGATATCTGCACTGCCTATCTTCTCGTGAGGAGTAAGGGCAGAAGCAGCTGGAAAATGGTTACTTTTAAAGACATGCCTGTCAAATACTGCGTCAAATACTGCTTCCTTTACCAGCTAGGACGGTGGTTCCAACACTTGCTGATATCTGGTATTGTTGTATACCTGGTTCAGTTTAAGCAACTCGAAATGGTAAATTAATGCAAATTCGCCTTTTCTTTAAATGATACACATTAAAGAAAAAAGAACACATACGAAAGCAAACAAATTCCCGTGAAACGTATGCGCAATATACATAAGGATTCAGATATGTATATGAAAATACAACAACTTACTTGAGTTGTAAAAAATTCTCTTACGTTTAGACGCAAAAAGTTACAACAAAACAGCTAAATTCAGGTCGATCTAGATTGTCGGAAAACAATTCATGGATAGCGCGTACTTTTCCTAACAAAAAATGGTGTCTGTCTGTTGAGTAGGATTTCAACAATTCGTCTGTTATTGAAAACAACGGAATATCGTGGTGGTTCAATTAAAGCGGCGGTCCAAATAGAGCTACTATCAGCTAATTAAAAAAAAATCTACCTGTAAATTTATTATGTTCCTTTTAAGAAGTATTTTATTAACATTTATGCTATTTTATACCTTATGAAAAGAAAATTAAATGATATTTACGATGCGAGCTTTTCCATTCATTGTAAATAATACAGAAATTATTTATTAGCAGTTTCATTTTTAAAAGATTTGTTCAAATTCTTCCTCCCTCCCTCTCCCAATAAAAGGAAATGAAAAAAAAAATCTGGGAAACTAAATAAAGATAAGAAGATTGCTTAAATTTATGAAATGGAATTTTTGATATTTCTATTAATGGTACTACACATTAAAGTAATGAAAAAGCTAATAAATAAGATCTCATCTATAAATCAGTATTAAAGCTAACCTGATGTGTTTCTACTTACAGAAATCCTTTCACAATGAATCTGTAAAAAAGGTTTCAAGTATTATACCAAAAGAAGAAATTCGCATATTAAGGTCACGAATGCATCAAGACGCCAACTGCAAATCAGCGTCATACAGAGAAATTTCTGTGAAATCAGGAAGGATTTCTTCTACTAAAAAACGAATATCTTTGGATGGTATTAGCAGGAAGATATTTCCCATTGGATTTTTAATATTTACAGTTATTTATTGGACGTATTATTTACAAGCAATAAAGCAATAAAGATTTGTGTTCCTTTACTCAAAAATTCAAAAATTAATTATTTTGCGTATTGATATAATACAAATATAGAGACAAACTCTGCTAAAAAACAAATCATCATATTTTCGATATATTTTTGTTCCATCTTTCCCTGTTATTATTTCGTGGCTTGTAGGTGGCGCCACTGCGCGGCCTGTGATTTGACCTTGCTCATGTCATAAGCATGAGTTAGTTATGTAATAATATTTCAAGATGGAGACCTTTTGCTTATAAGTGTATTTGTTACTTAACATCATATTCTGAAGATGGTCATAAAAGTTGACCGAAACGTCAATTTGATGTAATTTTAAAGTTTAATTTTACATAAATATTTATACACAATTCAGTAAAAACGTGTGGTTTACTATACATAAAATTTTTTTATACAATCTTTTTGTGCATTTAATTTTTAAATATCTTACAATTATTTTTCCATTAAAACCATGAAAATTAAGAAATCTTTCAATGATACTGTTTTTCTTCATTACAAGTTTAATAAAAGTATGTATCGTTTACAAAAATTAACGTATACATGTCAAATTCATACTACTTAATGTACAAGGTGTGACTATTAATTTCCAGGAGTGTTGAAGTAACTTCTGAAATATGAATGTGTACAATACATAACTGTTTAATATGTTTCGAAGTAAGTTTCGTCTGGCGTACGCGCGGCTGTACAATTGTTTAGAAAAACTTGCAAAGTCAACTTTGCGAATACTCTAATTTCGTTCGTCACGTTTTCTTTGATGTTATCAGTATCATGAAATTCTGTTTTCTTTAATGATATTTTCAGTTTGGAAAACAGTAAATTATCTGCTGGTACCAAGTTTGAAGAGTATGGAGGCCGGTCGCCCAGTATCATCTTCTACACTTTCTCAACCATCCCAAAAATGACGAAACCATTCAAAAATGCGAGAATGTGATAATGCGTCATCACCACACTTGCTGCAACATTTTACGTGTTTCGCAAACACTTTTTCTCAATTTGAAACAAAATTTAATGTTTATTCTCTGCTCCATTATTTTCTCTGCAACAACAATGCTTTGACAGGAAACGTTTCCTTGCGTGCTTCAACACCAGAAAGTAAAACGAGAATGACGTGCAGCGCAGATATTTTGCACAGGTACGTGACCATTAAAATGCCAACGTTAACCAACCAGTAAACTTTCAATTCTAATAATTATCGCTACAGTCCTGGAAATTAATATTCACACCTTGTATATAGTTAAATGTTTGGAATTTTTTTTCATTTACTTGTTCATATTCAGTCTCTTACTATTGTTATTAAACATTAAACTTTACAGATAAAATCTATTAAGTACTGTACAATTTTAAAATAGCAATAAATTATCGAATTCGTAATGTGAAATTTGTATTATTTTCTTCTTTAAGGAATTTTTAAATAATCATATCTAAAAAAAATAATGTGTAAATAGTAACCATAAATAGCCTTCCAATAAAATTATTTTCAACGTAACTTAAATAATAGGTATTATTAAGATTTAATCGGGGAAAACGATTAAGAACATGATCATGTGGAGAAACACAGGTAGACTTAATATTTACAATCAATCTATTTATAGTTTTAATTTGACGGGCAATATTTGTGCGGCATGTCTGTCTCTCTGTATACAATATTAATAACATAAATACAATATATACAATAAAATAATTAAAAAAAATATAAAGCTGTCAAAAGGTTAAAACTGTCAAAAAGCTGTCAAAAAGTTTATTTTTTTCTACTTCTATTTTTTTCTCAAATAATTTAAAGATAAATTTATAATAAATCTACAAGTAAGTTTCCTGAATCTTATAAGGGATTAAATATGTCCTATTACAAAACAAGTAACTTTCACGTTTTATCTTGCTTCTAAATATTTTCCTCTAGGTAGATCAAAGCCAAATATCAGTAAAACTTCTAGTGCATTTAATAGATATCGCTCTGAGTTTCAAATTATTTCGACAATCTAAGTTGAAAGAAGAATCCTTATTAACTTATTTCAAATATTCATGTTTATATTTAGGTTACTGCCAATAGTAGAATCAGATGATGAATTTTCAAATTTCGTCAATGTATCTAAAATATATTATGTCCTTATCTAAAAGAATACTCTGTTCATACGTAAACAAATATGCATTACCTAATAAATTCACCAATACATTAACGAATAATTTGCGATTTTGATCAATAATACTGCTTTAGGTATTGATTGCATTTAAAAGCTGTAATACGGATATACGGATATTTTTCCGGATATTTCACATACGGATATTTTTCATATCGTTGATTTTTTTTAAAATATATATTACCTAATCGAACTACATATTTTGAAAACGGTTTTTTACATATTTTGAAAATGATATCTCTATGATATCTCTATGAATAAGTGTGAAACGTAATGTAAAGACTATTAATATTTAAAATTGTAAATGCAGCTTTTAGATCTGATACATTTGTACCATTTTAATAAAACCTCTAAATTATATGCTAATATTACCCAAGTGACATAACATACTGATGAGCTTATAACTATTTCTTTAAATGCAACAAGTATTATTTCAAAGTACATTACTGAAGCGTTTATTAAGTATTTAAAAAGAAAACACCTTATTAGCTTTAAATAATAGATAAGATCTGAATCCGCGTTGAACAAATCAAAATACAATGGATTCTAGGGAAATTTAGGGACCAAGATGAGATAGAGTTAGTAAGTACTACTTTGTTTCAAATAAATGTTTTTTTTTTTTTTTTTTTTTTTTTTTTTTTTTTATGAAACCAACTTGTTCTATTGATAATTTCATATTTACTTAAACTTTACAAATCTTAGCTATTTGTATTTTGGTAGCTTTTGCATGTATATTACACACGTAAATACATACACATACATGCACGCATATTCATGAAGATGTTAACGTCTCTGTGAAAAATGCAAATGTTTTTTGTTCTAAAAACTCTGTATGCTATAGCATACAGAGTTTTCAACCGAATTTAACACCACTTTCCGGAAACTTGAAAAAGAACAGTAGAAGCTATATACAGTAATTAATGATAAATATATTGCATATTTGATGAGATATGGGCATTTGTATAAAATAATTTTAAACTGCGCATGCGCGAACCATACCAGAGATTTATTTATGACGTGGTAGTCAATTCTAGAGAGCAACTCATATAAAGACTCAAGTCAAATATCGTAAAAACTCAGAAAATATCGGTGATATATTAAGCTGATTCACAAATTGGGGGTAAATCCCTTATCATTCAGCTGCTTTTAGGAAGCAACTCATTATATCGTCAGCATCATTCTAAATTTTTGCGATATTTGAATGAACTTTTTATACAAGTTGCCCTAAATAGCTGCCTACCAAATTATGAAATAAAAAATTTGGTATATATCACGCATGCGCAGTTAAAAATTATTTCATACAAATGTCCATATCTCATAAAATATCTAATATATTCAAATTTTAATTGAAGTATACTATTTCTGTTGTTCTTTGTCCAATTTTACGAGAGTGATGTTAAATTCGGTTGAAAACTCAGTATGCTATAAACAACAACAACAACAACAAAAATGCATTTTTCAGAAAAACGTTAACATTTTCACGAATATGCGTGGTATGCTTACACAGATGCACACACACTTTGAACAGGACCCACATAGCCATTTGCTACAGTGACAGACCATCTTGAGCATTTTCTGTTATTTGGGTGATCGCAAATATTATTGTATTATTAAATTTATTATTGTCCCCCTAATTGTCCTCGCGACTAAATCTTCACTGAAAAGTATGAAGTCAAACATGTTCTTTACATCCTCGAATTTCAAGAACAAGTCGTCAAGAATTTCTGTAGATGTTTGACAAATCGTGTAAAATCGAAAACGTCCGTTCACTGCTCCTTAATTTTTGGACAGCAGTGTATATATACAGTCAAACTCGGTTAATACGAGGTGCAAAGGAATTATAAATGTCCTCGTATTAACAGTTATTCGTAATACCCGTGAAAATAATAAAAATATTAGAAACACACACATAATTAAACTAATTACTACTATTAATTACTCTAATTATCTCAATCCTAACTTATTTTATCATAAAGTTAACATAAAATAGCCAGTTTTAGCTTTGTGAGTAGCATTTTCTTTAAACGTGTATTTTCTTTAGACAAAATCACAGCATTGAAGGTAAAGCCTCTGTAGAACCTCAATTCCAAAGGACTTGAATGGATCCCTTTTACTGGAAAAAAAAAAGAAAAAAGCTCGACTAATATTGCAGTAGTCACTTCAATTTTTGATAAATTGAATAAGAAACATGAAAAGGCTGTTTAATATGGCTCAGAGTTAGAATTTAAATAAAGAATCAAATAAAGGTTTTCTTCTATGCTCCTTACTCTCCAAGACTTAGTCGTAAATCTTAACAAAGTGCTGTATTTGAAGCCTTCTTATCTCTCCCAGCATTTTTTCAATACCTCAAGACAACCCTTTGCATTTTATTGAGTGGGAGGAGATGACATTCTGTTTGGCAAAATTGATATATTAGAACATTTTAACCCACTCAAGGGCGGTGGTACGTTTATGAAACCCCTTAAGTTTAATTCCCAAATGCCACAATGACACCAGAATTTTAGTATACATTTTTCCGTAATGTTCTTTTGCTTATTTCCTAATAAATTTGTTCATAAATTCCGGTGTCATAGATTCATTTCAACATTTTAACAATGGCCGTGGTTTGCCGCTGAAAGGGTTAATACACAGTTGTAATGTAGGATTAATATTGCTAAGAGAGTACAGCGTTCGATAAAAAGGGATTTTTTTTTCATAATTCTACACTATTTTTCGATGCAAATCACATTGAAAGGAAGAGATGTTTTGTTAGTATTAGCTACGATCCTGCTTTTATAGCTCGTAAAAATCGTAAAAAATTGTATGCAATTTTAATGACAAACCATTCTTAAAGTGTGAATTGCTCGTTTTAACAGCATCCTTGTTTCACTTTTCCGTCTATTATTCTCCGTTTTATTATTAATTTAATTATATATTTAATTATTAATTAAATTAAATCCGTCTTCTTTAATAAAAGGTATTTCATATACTCCTTCTAAGAATTACTATATTGGCATGGCCAGCAGGAGATTTAGTTACAGAAAAAAGGAGCATAGAGCTGATATTAAGTAAATTAAAAAAAACCATAGCCCTGGCAAGATTATAGCAAGAAGAAACGATCCAAAAAATATCAGTGAAAGTAAAATATTTTTGACCTCCAGTCTATACTATCCATCCATAATAAGAGAAACTATAGAGATACTAACACGCAAAAATACAATATGTAACGATGCAGCATATTTTAACTTACCGAAATTGTGTGGCTCGAGTTACTCCGTTACAGATATGAAAATAAACAACCAAGTAGAAATAAAAGCTAACGTGCGTCATTTTTAAAAAGTACATGAAAATTAAATAATAGCATTTTAAATAATAACTTCAAAGACCGTGCAATTAATGAATATTCTCATTTGTTTTTGAAAAGGGCTCGGAATGAACCGAAACATCTCAAACAACCTAATAAAAGTTATTTTGCTGTGTATTTATTATGTTTTTAATTTACACCTTTTAGCATTTAAAAGAAATACAAGTTCGACTGTATATATGAATATGTGTGTGTGTACATGAATGCATGTGTGTATAATTTATCTATCATCGGATATATACTACTGCTTTCTTAAGGAATTAAATATATCTGATTTCTTAAATATGTACATTCTTTCACAAATTTTACATCTAAAATGACAACCACATAACGAGTAATTAAAAATTAATTATTAAAATTTAAATTTTGCAACTCGTTCATTCTTATTACATGAAGTACAAAAACTTGTTTAATTATCTTTTACATCTCTACATTAAAATATTCTAATTATTTTCGTTGTAGTCATTATAGAGAAATTGATTTTCTTCTGATAACTGACAAACTGATAAAGGAAAAAAAACCTTCCAGAAATTTTCTCATTCCCAGACTTTCTTTTATCTTTTTTTTTTTTTTTTTTTTTTTTTTTTGGTCGCAGATGAACTTAAAGATTTCTTTTCATTCAACTTAATTATACACTTTTTCGATTTCTGGTAATGGTGATTTGCATTCTGGAGAAAGCAGAAACTAATGATATTGGAAATAACGTTAAAAGCGTAATAAATAATTTTAAGCAGGGTATATAAACTATTCAATTTGTGCTGATTTTATCCTGTTAATTATTTTCTTTATCTTTTTTTCTTACAAAATCTGACAAATCTATTTTTTTTCACGCCTTAGTGGATAAATGATTTTATTTACATCTCCAAGAAGAGTAATAAATTAACATTAAATTATAGCAAGTGTTTCACTTCTATACATGTTACATAACTATACATTACTTGACTATATACATTGTGGGAATTTTCAAATTAATTTATTTTATAATTTTTTCTGGTATTTGTTCAACTTTGAATGAACAACGTATTTAAAATTGTCGGAAAAAACGGTAAAACAACTTTAGGTTCACTGTTAAAAATCTGGGTACTATAGTGTTATAACGGCCCCCACAATTACGTGCCAAGATTGCAGTTACGATTTCGCCAACGTCATAACAAAGCTTATATACACCTCAATATACGAGTATATATGCTTTCAATTCTCATATATGTTTCATATATACGTCATTATATTCATATTATTCAATTCTTATATGTCATATATGCATCATATACAGCTTATACACATATCATATACATGCGCCATATATGACTATAACTGGACAATATGCGTCACGAAATGTTACATACATCATATATTATTATAATGTCATATTTGCTTTATGTCATATTTGCTAATTGGGCGATAAATCTTGGTCGCTTGGTGAATCATCCTAGGGGGCCGCTATAACACGAAAATACCAAAATCTGCCATAAACTGTCCATCAATTCACCCATGTTTTATAAAATTGTCACTTGACCATAACTGGAAGCGTTCTCATAAGGAAAATTACAGGTATGTAACCGTTTTCTATAAAAGCGATTGAATCACTGAAAGTTTTTTAACAGTGTTTAAACAGACATTTTCTGTAAACATACTTTATTCTTAAAAAATATCAAAACAATAATAATAACAAAAAAAGTTTAAAATGCATTTTTTTTGTTAAAAATTATAGAATGTCTTATATATTTTTTACGATTTTCATATATGTGGGGTTTAGAATGACAGTGGAGTAAGTCAATATTTAGTCATTTGAGAATGAATGGTTTTGTGTAACTTGTTCTATTGCCGTTGCATGTAATGGTCCAACTTGTTTTGCCCTCTAGCAACTCCGTAAGTGAACTATGACTTATTTGACTGCCGCACTGAACAGAAATTAATATACGTTCAGTGAAAATATGGTTATCTAGATTTTTCAAAAATTTGACTTACTCCACTGTCATTCTAATCCTCTCGTATAGCTTATATATTTCTTTTCATTCTTCAATAACACATGCTCAAAATATATTCGAATCCTCTTTTGTTTTGTTTTTTTTGTTTTCAAATATTTATGTTAAACTACCGAAATAAATATTAATCTGCACTTTTCTAATATTATAATATATGATATTATATTTTCTTGTCAAAAAATTTTTATTTTTTGTTAAGCTGCATTGTAATGAAAAAAAAATTCTGTCAGTATATCAGAGAGCTATTTATACAGAAACTTTACCATTTGAATGTGTTCACTTTTGTGTGTAGAAATCATTGCCAAAACTTGCGTAAGATCGATCTTCACACGTGGCTACGGGAAACCACTTTGGTAAAGGATGATATAAAAGTTATTCTGATTAAAAGTTATTGAGTAGTGTATCAATGGATATTAGTAGATAATGATACGGCAGAATTGTGAAAGTGGACTTATAAATAGATGTTCACCTGAGTTCCTTTATGCACCAGGCGATTTCGCAAAGTCTTGCTCTAAACTTGAAATCTTGCATACAGGTATACGGAAGCTGATTGTATGAAAATATCCCGTTGATCGCCCAGCAGAAAATTGATTAATATTTTGAAACTTCCAAACTACCCTTTATGTATCTGATTTCCCAATAGTCGTACACGGGCTTCTTGAATCTTGTGCCATAATGATCGGCGCATGACACCGTATGGTCTCACGGTGCGCAGAATAGATGTCACGAATGAGACCACATGGAATCGTCGGCATGAGATCATATGGACTCATGAGGCGGCCAACGTGTCAATGGAACGATTCAGATTAAAAGTAAGACAAATATTTCCCTATTAAGTGTTTATATGAAGTCTACCAGCCATACTACTTTAGAAATAGAACACGTGACCAAACGTTGTATGGCAATTATTTCTAGAGATTTTTTTTCTGTGGTAATCAGCTTAGTCAGTTTTCTCTTCTCCAGTGGAAATGTCATTAAAATTTTGCTAGACATAAAGTGAAACCAGAAACTACTACCAAGTATCATTTTCCCTTGAATACATATATATCAATTTCCCTTGAGTACATACTGGTTTGTTTGGTACTGTTTGGCAATAAATTCTCTCTTCACATAGCTCCCTTCATGTGTCGTCGGCATGAGATCATATGGACTCATGGGCGGCCAACGTGTTAATGTAACGATCCAGATGAAAAGTAAGACAAATATTTCCCTATTACATGCTAATGTGAAGTCTACCAGATATACTACTATAGAAATAGAACACGTGACCAAACGTTGTATGGCAATTATTTCTAGAGATTTTTTTTTCAGTGGCAATCGGCTCAGTCAGTTTTTTCTCCTCTCCAGTGGAAATGTAGACATAAAGTGAAACCAGAAACTACTACCAAGTATCATTTCCTCTTGAATACATATATCACTTTCCCTTGAGTACATAGTGGTTTGATTGCTACCCAGTTTGTTAATTAATTCTTTATTCACATAACTCTCTTCATGTAATGTGTTATCAACGATATACTTCGTGATATACAAAATATATTATCTGTATAAGAAGTCATTTTTACTTCTCTTCAATTATACTTTTAATGTTTATTTAATCTGATTTATATATATATCGACCAAGCGATTTCCATGAAGCTATACTACTTTATTATCATTTTACTTAAATAATTACCTAAATTTATAGGAAAATCACAAAATATTTATTTAAAAATACAGAATAATTTAAGATCACTACAAAATCTCCTTGTTTAATAATACTGAAGGGAAATAACATTATTAACGTCTGTCGCATGCTGACAAAAAATTCTTCAATGCGCGAATGCGCCGAAACTCAAAATTAAACTTTCATCCACCGATGATTTTGTAACATATATGAGTTCAGAATTAGATTAAAACGATGTTATTGCTCACGCTACAATATCAAAAATGTTTCGTTTTATATAACTTAAAAGTCTATTTTTTTTAATTATCTATTACTGAATCACATTAGATTTTAAATTATTCAAAATTACTTTGATTTTGTTATCAAGTTATTAGAATTTCGATTGTTAAGCTAGATTGACTATACATTGATTTGTTTGTTTCGTGATGTTTCATAAAATTTAAATGCACTGTTTTATACTTTAAAATTATAAAAATCATCGTCTTAGTATAAAATTTTTTATACAGAATTTTAAAGTAGGTTTTTGCATAGAATAGCGATGAAGATATTAATTTATAGGATTTATTTAATAACATAAAAAACGACCCAGTTAAACTGCATGCACTATAAAGTTATTTAAAACGAGCATTTTGTTATTTGTTTTTTTTTTTACGTTGTAAAGCGTTGTGTATGTAAACATTTTACTCTAACAAAAGTTTCATGGTTTCATTCTGATATTTTATGCTTATTTAGTGATAAAAAGTTTTCCGTTCCATTTTTATGCTTATATGCTCATAAAAATGACACCTTTTTAACGAGAATAGCACATTATGTTTGAACAGGATGCTTGACATAAATATATTTAACGATAGTGTTTTCGGAGAAAGCATTTCTAAGAGCATTAACGAGAGAATGTTTTTTATGTGAGCTAAAAATGTTTTTGATAATATTTCTGCATCGTTAAAACATCTCTTTATCGCCAATTAAATATTGTCAAAATTAATTAGTGAATTTTAATGATACTCTTAATCTTTTTTTACTCTAAAAAGTTTGATATAAACATTACTTTTAATGAAAAAAAAATTAATGGCACTTTTTTTAAGCAAGAATATTTTATAAAAATTTTGCAACGCTTAACAAAATAACTAATTGTTTTTAAATAAATGTCATTAAAAATAGTTTCTTTATCAGTTTTGTGCAAAATGTTAAATGAATTTAAAGTATTTTGCATAGTCTCCAATAAAAAAGTTTTAATTTTTTGGGGCAATTTAAATTTAGCATCGCACGATACTATAGTTTAAACATCGAATAGTCATTAGCTTATAGGCTTAAGTTTTGACTGCTGAAAATTGCTTAAACCTCATATAAAGTAAAATACATAAATTCATAGAATGATAACAACAGAAAATAAATATTTAGGAGTAACAGCGCTCCATGAATAAGTTTTAAAAGTATTTTAATTACCCCAAATTTATTTATGGAAAAGTTTAAAACGCCTTTAACCCAATCACAGTTTCTTTCTTTCTTTCTTTTTTCCTTTTTTTTTTTTTTTTTTTTTTTTTTTGACACAATAAACTAAAAATAGGGACAAATCACCACTTTTTCCATACTAAAATATTTATCTTACAATTATCGAAAAATGTCTGCCTAAAGCCAGAATTACACTTAAGAAGTACTGGTGTTCAAAATATTTTAGTAAGAAATCACAAAATACAACACTAATTGAAATATAGTAATAACTCAATGAAAGGAAACCTCTTATATTTAATATTTTGGTTTTACATAATGCACATTTTTTCCTAATTAATGCTTATTTTTAGCTTTCGGAAAAACAAACTTTAATTGGTGACTTTATAAATAAAACTGCGGTAAAACAAATATATTTTTAAAACTCGTATAACCATTCTTTGTTGATTAAGAATTCAAAGAATATAAATAAAAAGTTCACATATGCAATCTACTCAAAAGTACCTGGACACTTTTCGATTATAAACGTTTTGTTGAATATCTAGAGAAATAATTTCCATTTTCAGGAAGGTAACAAGCATGTTTTCCTCATATTTTCCAATGAAGGTTTAGTTACGAGGGCAGTTAGGTGGTCAAAAACAAATTTAATAAAAAAGTAATATTTGCTATCACACTGTAAAAAGTCCTTCCAGCCTGTATCGTGCGGAAAATGTAGCTTTCATAGTGCATGTTTTTAAAAATTCAACTCATTTTACTCGAACACCCGAAGCTAAAATGCTTGGAACCCGATTATAGAAGATTCAATCCCAGTTTTCGTTAATACTCAATTTTTTTGCTAATTTCAGCATCAGAATTACAGCATAAGAAAAATCAGATTGTTTCAAAATGTCAGCCACCCTAGAATTTCAAACTGCCTGATCTCAGCCATTTTTTAAGATAAAGCCAAAACAAAAAAAATTCTTCTGGAATCCTTCTATCAATCACGATCTAACACTTATCGAAAACAACTTTTTCAATTTATAATTTTTTATACATCTTTTTGAATTTTAAAAATTAAAAAAAAAATGTAACTGGACGCCATTTTGAAACAAAATGGTGCATGAAGCTTACCAACGAACTCGGTCAATACCTTATTATGTTCTGTGCACATGATCAGTCACATTCATATCGGTTCATAAATATAAGAGTTACAGCATAACAAATATCACACTGTTTCAAGATATCAGCCATCCTATAATCTCAAACTGCCAAATCTCAGCCATTTTTTGATATAGCCAAAACGAAAAAAAAGGTCCAGAATCCTTGTATCACGTTCTAACACTAGAAGGAAAAAAAATTCAATTTATAATTTTTTGTATATCTTTTTGAATTTTTTTAAAATTTTAAAAATTTTAACTGGCCGCCATTTTGAAAGAAAGCGGATGAAGCTGGCTAGCGAACTTGGTCGAGACCTTGGTATGTCCTATACACATACTCAGCCACATCTAAATCGCTTCATAAATAAGAGAATTACAGCATAACAAATGTCAAATATATATATAAGAATATAATTCAAATATATATAATGATAAATTGTTGAACAACAGGCGCAGAAGCAGCACGAGCACATAACATACGCAACAACAATACAATTCCTCAAAATATGAAACATTTAACTTTATGAAAGGTTTATATAAAACTTTTTTATAACAATTAACTATAAACACTTATAACTTTAAAACATAAAAACTACACAGGCGAAAGACTGTCTGTTTCTCATAGTGGACGGACAGACAGAATTAACTATCCCTCCCCCCACACCCTCACTTTAAACTTGACGGTTTCGAAACACGAGCTGACCTTATATTCAAAACAGAGTTACTTTGTTAGAAAACAAATTAGAAGCAGATTAAAAACCAATGCGAGGTTACTTTTATAATAGAAAACATATTAAAAACTTAATACAGTAAACGCGAATTTAAAATTTAAAAACGGTGACTACAAAAACATAAAATAACCAAATACATTAAAATTAAACAAAGAAATATAAATTAACTTTAAATAAAAATATAAATAAAATAAATGAAAGGCAGCCGGTCTTCGTCAATACCTGCAAGAAAAAGTTAAATGGACAAAATATCCTAAAATTTACTTATTACAGAAGTCCTCTGCCTTGTAGAAGCTAAAATAAAACTCAATTTCATTATCCAGTCTCTTTAATTTCGCGAGCCAAATCTGCCGCAATACGATACGACCTATTTGAATTAAAGGAAGCGGCAGATTTGGCTCTTGAAATTAAGAGACTGGATAATGGAATTGAGTTTTATTTTAGTTTCTATTTAGTCAATTACTGGTTGTTTTACCCTAGCATGCAGGGCTTTCAACCAAATTTAATGCCACTTTCAGTAAACTCGACAAAGTGTAGTAGAAACAATATATTGCAATTAGAATATAGATATGTATTTTAAATCTTTAATGAAATACGAGTTTTTGTAGAAATGCTTTTAACTCCGCATGTGCGAATGATAATTTTTTTTTCATAATTTAGTAGTGAACTACATAGGGCAACTCATATAAAAAGGACATTCGATTATCGTGGAAATTTCGAAAGATACCGGCGATTTAGGCAGATGAATTTCAGTTGCTTTGTAAAATAGCTAGCTGATATGGCATTTTCCACAAATTGTTATTTTTAATTTTTAATTTTGTATCATTTTTAACGCTTTCCATATAGTTAAAGAGTAACGGTTTGTTTGTCTACCTGTCTGTATCTCCATACCATATCTCGCGTAAATATACTCAGATTGCCATGTAATTAATGTCTGTTAATGAAGTTTACTATGGCATGTTAGGTACCGAAAATAAATTGCGTAGCATTTATAGTTCATTTACAGGGATACTCAAACGAATTCAGTTGTATTATGGTCTATGGGGAAAAGTTGTTTGGAATGTATTTTAATAACTTTATGTATTGCAAATGAAGACATCTTAAATTCAGACACATATGTGTCTGAAAAAGTAATTCAGACACTTAAGTGTATAAATGTGAAATTTTAGTCATGATAGATGTCTGATTTTAAGACACATAAGTGTCTTTATATGAACATGGTGTAAATAAACTCAGAAAATGTCTGAATACTCGTGATATGTCCTAAAATACGACATTTAGAAATTCAGACACTTACGGGTCTGAATTTCATGAAATAACCGCGACGCAATTGATTCATTATACATACCAGCACCATCACCATCAAAGAATGTTTTCTAATTGATGAATGTTTTCTAATTGCTTCATAGAGTCAAAATTTTACAAGGCTGCTTATAAATCTTGAAATAAAATTATTTTTGTGCATTAATCAAAGAACTCTTTTCACAAAAGTATTCAAAAGTTACTTGATCTGGCGGATGCACGCATGGGAGTGCAGGAAGGACCCCCCCCCCCCAATCTAAATATTTGAAAAAATAAGATTTACATTTTGAAATATAGAGAGACAGGAGCACCTACAGAAAGAAATGTAGGGAGGGACAAGATTTTGGAGCATATATGCTTGCGTTCCCCCCCATATATGCCCGGAACATATATGCCTAGATCGATTTTTTAAAGATGCAGATTATAAAGTTTAAAAAAGCTAAACTAAGAAAATTTTGACAAACCGCATCATGCAAGATCATTTGTGAACATATCAACTAAATTAAAAAAATTACAAAAAATTGCAATTATGAATATTAAATATTGAAAAATAAGTTTCTATGCAGTTTTTAACGTGGAAATTAACAGTTAAAAAAATCAGGGAAAGCTACTTTCTCGAACGCCCCGTTTAAGGTACATTTAACACGTGGACATTAAAAAACAGAATTAAACATTGTTTTCTACGAGGGTATTCAAGAGAGAGGGTTTCCCTGACGAAACAATTTTAGAGCCTTTTATTTTAGTGTTTAATTTTTCTATAATCACTTGGAAGTATAAATTTTATCATATTTTTTTTAATAATCAGATATAAATAAAATTTCATTTATTATTAAATTTCAAAATCTAGGGAGGGGCAATGGAACTCCACTGCACCCTCTCCTGCCGGCGATTATACCAAAAGTATATACTAAATATCCATCACCCCCACTCCCACCGCACACACACACACACACACCTAATAGTGGCGTAGCATGATTCTTTTGCACTCGGGGAAATTCAAAATATTTTGCCCCATCTTTAGTGGCTATTATAATTTAATAATGCTACAATTTTTAAGCTGGCGGACCTTTTTTTTTGGGGGGGGGGGGACTTTGCCTCCATATTCTTCGTCATTGCCCCTTAATAAAAATCTTGTGTGATACTTACACATTAATTACTATTTTATACTTAGGTAAGAGAAAGTACAGTATGAAAAATACGAAATTTTGTTGGAATTACAAATCCATAATTCTTTAAAAAAAGAACGCATTAAAGAGCAGTTTGTATTCCCACAACGTTTTTTCCCCCCGCTGATAAAAAAGTAATGATTGCAACTCTCAACTCTTGTAACTTACTGTAAATCGAGTCAAGAGTAATTGATTCAACCTTAAAGGATAAGAAATGCTAACATAGTATTTTTTTTTTGTAAAAAGATGTATAAGTCTATTGGTTGATAATATTTTTAATTTCTTTCAACGAGTGTTTTGAAGATGAACCCCTGATTTTTTTTTGGTTTAAAATATTGTGAAATGCTCGACGGATATGTTTTTTATTACATTATCGAAACACAAACAGCACGTATTTGGGTTATGCATACATGATGTTCTTACGGCAATGGAAGTAATGTTTTTCTTACGGAACGGATTATGATTTGCATGCTAGTTTATAAAATAAAGAATATTCGATTTAAAATTGAAGAAATAATATGGATATTTAAAACGTGAAATATTCCGTTGATATTTTTTAATAATTCCCATTATTCATTAGCATATTTATCAAGGTTATACAAATGCACTGACTAGAATATTTAAAAAAAAATGTTTATATGTATTTTTTAAAATGGCGTTTTTACAGCTACATTGTGGAATACTTTATTCCACATGCAGCCGTGTTAACTATATGTTACCTAGATGTTCCACATGTTACCTATATTTTCATCAAATTAGATTTGTGTGGCTATTTCTTCAAAGCTAAGCTTAGGTTTGTGAAATTATATAAACAAAATTTCGATCAGAAGTTTTACAAAAAAATATTAAACTTTGTTACATATTTATTATTATTTATTTATTATTTGAATTATTTTTATTAGAATAATTTGTATTTTACAAAGTTGAGTCTTTCTTATATACAGTAAAGATGTTTACTGTTAAAAAAATGTGTGTTCATTTGTGTGTTTCCAATAAATATATATCATTTCCAATATTAGTGAATTTGTTTATATTTTTTACACTTTCACTTTTTTTAAAAAGGGAATACACCCTTACGAAAATAGTTCATAGAGCTGTATAGAACGCTAAAGAATTCTTTACAAGTTCTATAGAATAGCCATTCTATAGAATACTATTTCTATAGAGTTTTAAAGAGTTCTATAGAATACTTTTTCTAAAGAAAATTGTTCTATAGAATTCTTAGAAGTTATATAGAATTTTATTTATATAGAACAGTTTTCTATAGGGTACTACTATATAGGATTTTCTATAGGGTACTACTATACTATACATCTTATAGAATTAAATTCTATAGACTAATGATTCTATAGATTTTTGTTTTTTAATTAAAAGAAATATTTCTTGTTCTTTAAAATTTATGTGTGTAGTAATTTATTTATAACTATATATTAAAATGAAAAAATAATTAATGTTGTGATACATCAGTTTAGTTTAAATTTGCACTCCATAGATTTAATATGATTATATATATATATATATATATATATATATATATATATATATATATATATATATATATATATATATATATATGTACAGGGTGTATCTGAAATGCTTCAACAAACTTAGAGGGATGATAGTACTCATCAAGACGAACAAAAAATGCAACGGAACATGGGGTCGCAAATGACGTTTAAAGGGTGAAAATCGCAAAACTAATAAAAATATCGAAATCTCGCATGTTGCTTTTCTGCAGAACTGACTAGTAGCACGAAGCTGGTTTCGCTTTCAGTTTGTGCATATCTGGTCAGAAAGAGATAACAAAAACGTGGAAGAAAGCCAAACAAATTTGTGAGCAGGAATCCGCGTATGCAAATTTTCCATCTTCTTAGAAACCGACCAATAAACGCAACTTTTCAGCAAACATGCGTTGTAAGTACATGAAGTGCTTTCCGCGACACAAGCCGGTGTGCAGCAACAAATTTGGTACATGCCCGATGGTGCTCCGCCTCATTTTTCTGTGGACGTGCGTAACCACTTTGATAGAGTTTATCCGGGAAGATGGATTGGACGTGGTGGCCCTGTTACTTGGCCTCCACGCTCGCCGGACCTTAACCCTTTGGATTTCTTCTTCTGGGGACAGATGACGTCTCTCATTTATGAGACAGCAGTAGAAACGCCAGAAGAAGTTGCAGTGCGTATTGTGACTGCTGCAGGAGAAATCCATTTAATTCTCTGTATCTTCGAGCGTGTCCGCCAGTCGTTCCTCCGTAGATGTACTCTGTGTAATAATGTCTGCGGTCGACACTTTGAACAATTGTTGTAAAATATTTGTTTACTCTGGACATCACGAGCTGTGTTGTACCTATTCTGTGCAATAAATAATTTTCTGGAGTGTTTCTTTCTTGTCTCAGTTTGTCCATTTCCAGACGCTTTTTCTCGATTTTCATCCTTTAAACGTCATTTGCGATCCCATGTTCCATTGCAATTTTTTGTTCGTCTTCACGAGCACTATCATCCCTCTAAGTTTGTTGAAGCATTTCAGATACACCCTGTATATATAATTTAATTCAATTCTAATACATTGTGATTAAATTGTCAATGTTGTATCAGTCAAACTTTTGGATTAAATTATGATTAATTAATTTATTTATAACTCATTAATTTGTTGGTTAATTTTATAATCATTTATTAATTTGCTGTTAAATTTATAAAATCATCCATCTAATTTAAGAAATTTTGTTCACTAATAATATTGTAATTTTTATTCAAATATTTTAATCTGAAATATAAATATTTAAACAATTGTTTCAGTTTTAACAAATAATAATTTAGTAGACATTAAATATTTTTACAAGAGTTTTATGATTGGGAATGCAAATCACAAAAGAAATAAAGTTGAAATAGTGTAATAAGATTTAAGAGATTGTCAATGGTTGTGTCATGCTGAAAGTACTCGTTCTTAGTCCGATCATTTAAGTCAAGCAGCATCGTGAGTGGTTACTAATTGGGAGGGTGACCACCTGGATTCTATAAAAAATTCTATGCATATTTTTATAGAAGCTGCATATTTTTTCTATAGATATTTTTATAGAATCTCTACAGACATTGAGCTTCTACATATATTTCTATAGCTTTCTGTTAAACAAGCTTATAGTAAAGAGGGCAATATTTCTATAGGACTCTATAATGCGTTTTCTATAAATATTTTTTATAGAATTCTATAAGGCATTTTTGTAAGGGCATGTATAATATTTTCTGAAAATTTTCAGTAAGTTTTAATAGTGAAAAAATTATTTTTATTACTTATTTTTTCCGCCATACTTGAGTGGGTTTGGCCTAGTATTTTATAATTATTTTCAAACTCTTCCGATCAATATCAGCATACACATTATTTTCTCTAAAATAAATGGAAGATGAAAATTAATATAATTTTTCTAAATCATGTTTTTAATTCCACTTATTCTTTTATACGATTTGCGCAACATTGATTTTTTCCCCTTTTACTTTTAATTGCTTAAAAGTAATTTTTTCCATTCGGTTAATTAAAAAAGAAATTATTCTGAGTAAATTTATTTTGTTGATTTTTTTTTTCGGCATCAGAAATTTTGTATTTAAATATTTATTGTAATTGAAATATTCTCTATCCTTTTTTTAAAAAAATATTTCTAATTAATAGAAAGTAGCTCTTGTGAGACGATGAGAGAAACTTCAAGATTTAATTTTGCAACACATGGTTTGTAATTATAACATTTAATTTTTAATAAAGTATTTTATTTATATTTTATCTTGTAACTTTTTAACACTTTGCTGCTCCGTCTGTCATAACTGGTACACGAAAAGAAAGTAAAAGCATAAGAAATATTACGTATGAAAAAAAAAGAAACTTGTTAAAATAATAAAGGAAAAAAAATCATAAAAACAGTATAAGGAATCGATAATATTTTGAAGCTAAAGAATGCATTCTTGTTTATTCTATGAAGTTTTATGGAAATGATTCTTAGTTTATGTAGAGCAATGAACAAAAATTTAATAACATCTACCTAATTAATAAAATATCATACAGATGGGGGGAGAAAAAGCATATATTCCCACCATACGCTAATTCTGCCCTAAATTATTGTATAAAAATAATACTATACAGTTAACAGTAGATAACTCATAACGTCTACTACTAATTTATATGCATGGATTTAGGTTATGCAGACAGACTACATGTTAAAATTTGATTTAATTTTTGCACCCTATTTTGTTAAAGAAATTTATTCCATGCTTAAATGAAGGCCAAGATATCAAATTTCTTGAGATTTTGAGCAAAAATTTTGGATTTAAAGTTATTACAAAGTCTGGAAAGTTACCTTCTAATATAAAATTAGTTTTATATATTTTTATTTATATCTCTTAAAATAATAATGTTTTCCTGTGGATTTTTTGTAGGAATATACTAATTAAAAACTCAAACATAATTATCATAGTCATTTATTTTCCACGATTATATTATATGAAACGTAAATTATGAAATTAATATGCGAGGAAATTTTTCACCTATGTTTTTGGAGGAAGTATGTTCTTTAACCCGTTTAGAACGGATTGGATATCTTCGTTATATACATAATATATTTTATGACTGGGGCCCCTACTTGAATAGTTTTCTGGATCTGCTCTTTTAGCAAATTTTATTTATTCTTTAATAAAATACAACTATTCAAAAAAAGTTTTAAAACAAAAGCTAATCTTTTAAAAGCAACTTTAACACGTGTTCTAATAATGGTATATATTTTTTTTATCATTTATAAAACAAGACACAATAATTAGTGAAAAATATATCGTAATTTTAAATTCAAATGTATGTAGCTTTTGAATAAATATGTGCATTAAATAATCAACAGTCTATTTAGAGAAGCCATTTTAATCATTAGTCTTAACGGAAATTACTATTATAAAAAGGATTTATTTAGGAGAAACATATTTTTAAATATCTAAAACTTTTGATTAAAAAATAAATATTTTGATTATTTAAAATCGTATAGATACAAAAGTTTTCTCTATGTCAAATCTTCAGAGCATTGATATTTAGAGACCTACATTATCTTAAAGCATCGTGATATGTTTACGGAATATATCATTTAAAGTAATGATGATATATGAAGCACTTTATATATATATATATATGTGTGTGTGTGTGTGTGTGTGTGATTTTCTGTTTCCTATTTTTCATGCAATTTTGATGTGTGAGAAAAATTGAATGTTAATAATACAAAGTTTTTTTTTTTTTTTTTTTTTTGGATAAAGTGAGTTTTTTATACAATATCAATAACGTAGAAATTACGTCCAGACACTATCATCATGAATCACATGTTCTCGGCTAACATTAATATATATATATATATATATATATATATATATATATTTAATAAATATTTTCTGTGGTACATCCATGCACAAAGTCAAAGACTGATGTTTATTTTATTCCGACTTTTCTAAGGTAAGATTAACGATTTTGCAACATTTGTGCAGAAACATAGAAGTGTAGGTTACGACTTATAATGTTCAAATACCATAGTTCAGCATTTCATTGCATTTAAAGATTGCCGGTTTTACGTGGGTTATTACTGTTTAATATCTGTATATTTATAAAAAAAATATCTAATAACATTATTTTCTTATAAGTCTATTAGTAAATTGAAAAATGACACAAGGATTTCTTTTTACATACTATGTTATTAATTTTTAATCATTCAATATTAAACATTGGAACTTAAAACTACGATTATGATGTAAAAAGTTTTCGAGGTTATAATAGTTTTTAAACCAACATAACCTTTATCGTTACTATTCTCAGTTTGAAGTTAAGTGCAAAAATAAGATGGTTATATAATATCAAATAAAATTAATTTTCCCAATGAAAAAAAAAATATTGTTTTTAAGTGAATTTCGATTACATTTCAAGCATTTGAAATTTGTACTTTTCTTACTTTCGAAAATCTTAAAACTAAATACATAAAATTTAGTAAAATGTTCAGCAACATAAAAATAATGCTTAAATGCTTTTCGTGTTAAAGTTAGAAATATTATGATAATTTTATGGTTATAAAGTATTATAAAACTTAGCAAGATAACATTTTAATTTTTAGGGTTTCGTTCATCTCACGAAACCCTATTGCTCCCGCTCCGTTGTCTGTCTGTCACAGAGCCATTCTCGAAAACTATGTAACTTACAGAGTTGAAACTTTGTGTATAAATCAGAATATCAGCTGGAAAGAGCTGAAAATATTAAAATTTGAAAATTTCGTATTATTTTATTAAATAGAGATAAAAAACCAAAATTCTAACAGCCTCTTCCTATTAAATTTAAACATTTTTCGTTATAGCCGATGCCAAAAATTAAAAATCAACGATGAAAATCTTTCTACAATAATTATTTTTCTATCAGACGATTTCCACGTGAAAAATGAAATAAAAAGTTTCACCAATTGAAAAAAAGATTAATATGAAATAAAATTGATTGACGTCATAGTGGTAATAAAACATAAAACGGAAAGATTTCTCAATAATACAAGGAGTATGAGTATGTGTATTAAAAACAAAATCTGACGTCATATCGGAAGATTAACGGATTTTTCAAATGTTTCAGAATAATACAAAACGTGTATCAATATGAGTAATAGAGAATAGTAAATATATGAGTTTGATAAACATATTGAATCATGATAAAAATCCGATTATGGAAATAGTCGCATATTTTAACATTTTGAAGGTGTACAACATGTTTAATTTTGAAATTATTTTTTTTAATATCGCATTTAGTCCGCATGACAGATATTACAGTGAGAGAATATAATAGCGGGATTAGACCACTATCGGAATGGTTTAGATATTCGAAAAAAAAGACCAGTAAATTTTTACTTTATAAAAAACATGACTTTTTTTTTTTTTTTTTTTTTTTTTTTTTTTTTTTTTTTTTTTTTGCTAAATGAAATTTGTTTGAATTTATTAAAGAAAGGATAAAGTGTTTTGAAAGGAATATTAAACGAAACCCTTTGAGCGATCTTCGATCGCACTTACCCACTTGTTTATAAGATATTTTGCGTATGAATTTTGTATTTTGCAGCAACTGTTGCAGAACAATTAAAAATTTGAACTTAAAAAAAAATAATGAAAATAAAAGAAATTTTATAAACCATATAAAATATCATACAAGTTGCAATTATATTCCATTATTACTTTTAAAGGCTTTTAACGTTTTTTCTCGATGAGGTTTTGTTATGTTCGTTTTTGAAAATCTTACATAAAACATTGTCTTGAAAATTCTCCCCCTTTTTTTAGAACATTCAATGTGTTAAATATAATTTAATAAAGTAAATAAACGGTGAAAACGTATGTGATCATGCTCTTTAACATTTATTATTTGTATTAAGGTGTCGTGCTCAATGATGCTTTTAAATTAGAAATTATATGCATCATACCTTTGATAAATAGAGCAGAAATAAAATCTTATTAGCAAGGAATCGAAACATTTGGTGTCACATTTACATATTTGCTCTTTTGTCTGTATTTCATTTGTCTTAAATCTTAATTAATGAATAAAAGTAAATCTAATCAAGTTTATATAAGTATAGTAATATTGACTGGTGCACATTTGCGTTTATTTAAGGCTTCGTTGAGCAAGAAGAATGTTTCTAGATTAAATTTATCGTGCATTGATACGTCTAGTATATTAATAATATTGTGTGTTGCAGTTACCTAATAATAATGCAAATAATGTATGTAAGCGTTAAAATTAATTATTAACATGTTACCTTGCAGCGTTAATTCAAGGTTCACGGAGGTAAAATAACTTATCCGAAGGCAAAATAACATATTCAAAGGCAAAAAAACATATCTATAAATAAAAAAAATATTTGTCAATTCAGACAATTAAAAAAATAATTGGTAAAAATTGTTTCGAAGTTATTCCTTTATCTTATTTTTTCAAAATCAAATCTCCTATAACTTAAAATTAAACTTAAATGCTTTGTGTTTATTTTCAGAACGTCTACTTCCGAATGATATTTTAAAATTATTTTCTTTAATAAATTGAAAGGAACTCTTTTCTTTTTTCTTGAAAGCAAAATTTTTTCATCATCAATTAGCTTGCTGTAGAATATGCGATCAAACATTACTTATCTTTAAAAATAGAGATACTTTCATCAGAATTGTTCACTTTTTCATTTATATACTTAATTATTTTTATCTAAGGTATCTAGAAAATGAGTGTAAAATTTATAAATAAAATAAAGCCTCATTCAACTATTTCTTAATAGCAAATGTTAGTGCGTACGTTACAAAAGTAATAACATTTCGTCAGTTTTATATTTTATTTAAATATTATTCAAAATGTACCTATTTATTTAATTTACATTAAATTAAATGTGGCTTTTATTTTTGCAATCATTAAGATGTAAAACTTAATAACTAATAAAAAAATAATTAAAAGAAAAAAAATTAATAACAAAACCTTTCATATTTTCACGAAATACAGATCTGTCGTATAAGAAATAATACTATATCCCAATAGTACCAAATATTTCTCATCAGATAAAAACACTGAAAGAAAAGAAGAAGACATTTTGTATCCTCCAGAAAGTTAATGTTCACTGAATTATTAGCATATTTTCAAATACAATCACCATTTCTCGACTTCGCTAGTATCAAACATTTAAAAACTTTTTTTCTGAGTATTTATGGAATCTAGTAATTACTTTTTCGTGTTTTATATTCCATAAAATGGATTATGTAATTTATTAAGAAAATTAAAATACGTTATTTGGATTATCTGCATACGACATACATAAACTATAATATAGACAATTTCTTCTGTGTATAAACATAATAAAGTTGAAAAATATCGTTTGCCGGCCAAATAAATTTATCCTAGAATATATTTCTTTTTTGTGAAATTTAATGCTATTATTACTTATATTGTAAGAGGTGTATTGTGTGTTTAAATGACGTTGTTAGGAGAGCAGAATCCTTGTCGCATACAAAATGTCGTCATCTTTTCTTTCAGTGTTTCTATATGATGAGAAATATTTGGTCTTTCTGTTTCTTTCTAAGTTCGTTTTCGTCGTTCTATTTCATTTTATTAAAGAATTCTTATGACATTTCTAAAGAAAAAAAATAATAAACATACAACACAGTGCTAGGTAGAGAGTATTGGTAGCGACTTTGATGTGTGCGATTTCTTAAAATTTGTTAAATATTACTGTAATTTATTGTTCCCGAAAAGCCGGATGTTTCAAGTATGTAGTTTTCTTTTTTTTTTTTATTGTACTAGAGGAGATCAGAAAAGTTTGAAATGACAAATAATGACCCAAGTTGGATTTGGAACCTTGTAATTAATTTAGAATATTACTTCAATTTGCATTTATTTATTTATGTTTTATAGAAATGAAAAATATTTTTTAATTTTAGAGAACAATAACAAAAGTTTTATTATTGCAGGGCAAAATGAATATTTTAAAACTTGTTTTGCCACGTACAGTCGCCATAGAAATCATTTTTTTATGTTTTTGTGTCATAATTTCTTCTTACTACTGCTAATTACGTTGTCTTTCGACTACCCCCCCCCCCCCCAAAAAAAAAAAAAAAAAAAAAAAAAAAAACGATTTTGTAAAAAAATTTCAAAATGTATAATAAAAAATTCAATATCCATAAAAAATTATTATATTTTTTGTTATAACTTGAAAAAAATATATTGTTTCTTGTTTAGGTATAGATTTTAGAGAAAATAATTTTCTTTATTTAAAAAGAAACTTAGGTAAATCCAATAAGTTCTTTAAAAGTTACCATAGGAAAATATTAAAAAATTCAAAATCCATAAAAAATTATCATATTTTTTGTTATAACTTCAAAAAATGTATATTGTTTTTTTGTTAGGTATATTTTGTAGAGAAATTAATTTTCTTTATTTAAAAAGAGACTGATGTAAATCCGTTAACTTGTTTAAAAGTTATTGTAGTAAAATAATAAAAAATTCAAGATCTATAAAAAATTATTATATTTTTTTGTTATAACTTGAAAAAAATATTGTTTCATTTTTAGGTATAGTTTGTAGAGAAATTAATTTTCTTTAGAAACTTATGTAAATCCGTTATATTGTTTAAAAGTTATCATTAAAAATAATCAAAAATTCAAAATCCATAAATTTTATCATATTTTTTGTTGTAACTTGAAAAAAAAATATATATATTGTTTCTTTTTTCGGTATAGTTTATAGAGAAATTAATTTCCTTTATTTAAAAAGAAACTTATGTAAATCCGTTAACTTGTTTAACCGTTTCCGGCACAGTGATCATACTACGGGCACACCTAATTTTAATTCCAAACTTGCATTCGACACCAAGAATATTTAATAAAATTTTGTTTTTACAATGAAAGCTTAAAATAAGAAGTTCTTATTTTCTGAAAAAGTCGTTTGTAAATTCCGGTGTCAGTCAGTAATTTCTCATTTTACGAAAATACTTTGTCTGTGCCGGAAAGGGTTAAACGTTATCGTAGCAAAATAATAAAAAATCAAAATCCATAAAAAATTGTGATATTTTTTGTTATAACTTGAAAAAAAAAATATATTGTTTCTTGTTTAGAAGAAACTTATGTAAATCCGTTAACTTGTTTAAAAGTTATCGTAGCAAAGTAATAAAAAAGTCCAAATCCATAAAAAAATTGTCAATTTTTTTGTTATAACTTGAAAAAATATATATATCGTTTCTTGTTTAGGTTCAGTTTGTAGAGAAATTCAGTTTCTTTATTTAAAAATAAACTTATGTAAATCTGTTAAATTGTTTAAACGTTATTGTAGCAAAACTGCTGAGAAACAGTGCTAAGTGTTAATTGAGTTTAAAGTTTTTACTTCGCAGACAACGCCAGTTTGCGGCTCTTACAATCGTAATTTTAGAAATTCTCCTATCGGACTAACTCTACGACATTCTAAACATTCAATCATTATATATATATATATATATATATATGGGGTTTAGTTTTCTCTGACACCAACTCAATAAATAATTCACTCAATTTACTTCAAATAAACTAGAAAACATCAAGTTAAACTCGAACTCTATATTAATAAAACTAACTACAAAGAAAGTTAAAAAATACATGTAAGAATATGAATATTAATGAACCATCTGGATTATCTGCATTACATCTTATTTAATCTAAAACATCTCAGTGTCGACGTCTTCAGTATATTTCAAAAACGACAGTCTTAACTCGCCAACTTCATTGACTCTGCCAAAGCTTCCCTTCGATCCAAAACACCTCTTTTGACTTCCTTTTGAAGTGTGGTTTGGAGCTTGCATGCTTCAACGTAGATTATATGACGCAATATCAAGATGAAGTCGCTGATTGGCTTTGACTCTGTCGTTTTAGTTCAAGCAGGAAAACAGTTCAATTCCCACATTCGGCCATACTGACTGTCATCTGCCCTCAGGTGACTGATACGTAATACGTTTTTACCAAAAGAAATAAAAACAGCAACTAAAGTTCTTTAACAAAACGTTCACGCAAAAAACACAATTCATACTATTCCCAAATATATCAACAAGTCTGTGTCAGTCTGCTGTCACAATTAGGATAATGTCACAATCAGGATTTCTTTAACTAAACTTCACCAGTATCAGTCCATGGCTTCATGTATTCAGCGCAAGTACTAGTAATCATTGGACCTTCTATAATTCCAATTCTTTTCACATCATAGGTATCACCACTCTTTAATTTTACAACCTTGTAAGGACCCAAATACTTTGGTCTTAACTTTAAACCCGGACCTTGTTGTGTACGCTTTATAGCAACGATATCATTAAGTTTAAATTTATTAGGTTTTCTTCTTCTCAGGTTGTAGGTTTTGCGATTCTCATTTTGAACACTTAAAATTTGTTTTTTCGCTTCTTTTCTCAATTCCTCACGATTATTTATAAAATCGGACTGTGTTTCAGCATTCAAAAGATTAGTAATTTCAATACACCTTTCAATCTTTTGTTTTACCTTAGGAATGTAAAAATCAGTTTCTAAGTTCTTTTCTGTTCGAACAACTGCATAATGACCCTTTTCATGAACAGCTTTGATTATATTCATTTGCATTTCCTCTGGAACAACCAACAAATCACTTCCGTTAACACATTTATAAAGAACGTTATTTTTTACTAAATAATCATCATAAGGTCTTACCTTCAAAATTTCTTTTATTGTTTTAATATAATCATCATTCTCTTGAGCCTGAGCAATTTTTAAAGTTAAACTATCCTGAACTACCATACAAACAGGATTCCTACTCAATGCATCAACATGCTTCATTTTAATGCCTGGCCTATGTTCTAGTTCATAATTGAAATCAGATAACAGTATTGCCCATCTCGCAATTTTCGTACTCATCTCCTTTTTATCCATAGTCATTTTAAATGCATTACAATCGGTAACTATTTTAAATGGAATGCCCAATACATACACTCTAAATTTCTTTAAGGCCTCTATCACCGACAAAACTTCCAGTTCGTAACTAGTGCACTTCCGCTCCGATTCAGTTGTTTTTTTACTGGAAAAATACACAGGATGAAATTTATTATCTACTGGGGACTGTTGTATTAATACTGCTCCGTAGCCATCAATACTAGCATCACAATGAATTTCAGTTATACTTTTGGGATTGTATATTGACAGAACTGGCTCGGAAGACAAAATACTTTCAAGCTCACTAAAGGCTTTCTTTTCTTCCACATCAAATCGAAATTTAGAATCTTTCCTCAACATGTCGCTCAGAGGTTTAGCGATAACTGAGTAATTCTTTATAAACTTTTGAAAATATCCAGTTAATCCCAAATAACTTTGAATATCCTTGATACTTTTCGGTTCAGGAAAATTCATCACTGCCTTTGTTTTAAGTGGAGAAGGATATAATTTTCCATTCAAAATTCTATACCCCAAAAAATCAATTTGACGCCTCAGGAACATGCACTTTTTAATATTTAACTCTAATCCATAATCAGATGCGGTCTGCAGAACAAGTTTAAGCTTTTCTAAGCCTTCAGTTTCATTTTTAGAAGGTATTATTAGATCATCCATGTATATAACCACTACATTGTCCTTTAACAAACTTCGAAACACGTTATAAATATATTTCTGAAATACACTTGGCGAATTGGTCAATCCGAACGGGCACTTCAAAAATTCAAATTGGCCGTTATGAGTTACAAAAGAAGTGTACCTTCGAGAACCTTCCTCAACGTCTACATGAAAAAAACCATTTTTCAAATCGATTGTTGTGAACACCTCAGCCGAATGTAGTTGATCTATAACATCATCTATGACAGGCAATGGAAAGTGTTCGCGTATAGTATTTTTATTAAGACGTCTGTAGTCAATGCAAAGTCTCGTTGTACCATTTTTTTTCTTAACTAAAACCACCGGCGATGAAAAATCAGAAGAACTTCTACGAATAATTCCTTGTGCTAGCCACTCCTCCATCTGGGTTTCAACAATTTTTTTCTCACACAGAGGTAATCTTCGAGGGGATGAACAAATTGGAATTTCATCAGTAAGGTTAATTTGCATTTTAACGTCAACCGTTTTTAATTTTGTAGGCACATAGCTTTCAATTAGGGAGGACAATTCTGAACGCAAGCCCTTATCAGTGACATAACTAAAATCAAGTTTAGGCTCATCTAAAATATTTACTATATTAACCAAAAAATTACTTGATTTATCCTCGGTTTTGCACATTTTTACTTCATCTCCAGAAATTGTTAAAGTACCTTGATGAATAACATCAATGCCAATACTTAAATCGAAATTAATCTAACTGTCGTTAACGACAAAAATGTCAACTTCAAATTTCGAATCATCTACCTCAATTTCTGCTTTGAAATAACCTGCTGGCCTAATCAATGTTTTCCCCAAACCAGTCAAACACGTATCCGTAGCTTCCAATTTGAACACATTCCTCAAATTATCATAAACACTCTTTTTTAGAAGCGTTTTCTGGCTGCCTGTATCAATTAATGAAGTTAACTTCAATGAATCCAATTTAACCTCTTTAAGAATTAAATCCTTGAAACTCGTTACAATATTTATTTGAGAACGATCATTTGATGTCTTTACATCCTTTCTCCTACTGCATTCAAACGATTTATGACTATACGAATTGCACGAAAAGCAAAGAGGGCCTTTATCCTTGTTTCTACAGTGAATGCTTTTGTGATTTCCCCCCCCCCCCCGCAGTTAAAGCAACGAATAGCCTTTACTACCTTTGACCTGTTACCAGATTCCATTTCGGGTTTTGATTTTAGCTTAACACCAATCTCTGGTTTATCATTTTCGCCATCCGATGTTATTTTTTCATATACTTTAAGCTTTTGCTTAAATTCGCTAATATCGTTACAACCATATAAAAATGATTTCTTGAAAACAGGGTCTTTAATACCACCGATAACATACTGAATTAAAGCAGAATCCTCTATATTTCCGCGAGAGCATAGTCGTTTCATATTTAAGAAATATTCATCAAGAGTTTCGCTATCCCTCATTTTCCTTTTACATAACAACTGATGCATTTCTGCAGAATTACAAACTGTACCAAATTCAGAAACGAGTAATGATTTCACTCTGTGCCACGAATTCAATTTGCTTTCACTCTCAATCAATAGTTTAGCTTTACCAGTCATACGGCGTTTCGCTAAAATTAATTTTTGCAAGTCACTTAAATTGAATAAAGAGATTACGTCCTCAAAATCAGCGATCCATTTTTCGATACTTTCATACTGACTACCACTATATGTTGCAATCATATTTTCAATATCACTAATACCAATAGATGGTTTTAAAATAAAGTCAGGGGTTAATTCATTTTTATTGCTAGCAGAATAATTTATTTCAGAACCAGAAGCAATATCATTAATTTTATTGCAAGATATATTACCAGCACCAATGCTAGCATTATTTTTGGTCTCATTTATTAACTCAGTTTCATCATCACTAATTTCATTATCTTCGGAAATTATCTTTGAACTCAATACGTTTAGATTACACAGGCAAGAAATAACCCTGACAACTATATCATCGAAAGTACCAGAATTATCAATACATAACACGTTACAAATGGTAATTAGTTCGTTTACCGAAAATTCATCTTTAATTTTTTGAACTTTTCCATTATATTCATCACTATTTACTTCAAACGGAAAACCCGTAAAGTCTCTAATTCTGGAACGATTTTTTCTATCACCTTCATGGCCAAAAATCAAACGATGTAAATTCTTAATACTGGATGTCTTTTCAGTTTTTAAAGAAATAACTAATTCTCGAATATCTACTAACCTTGACATGATAAAAATAGGTTCGAAAATATCACTTTAAATGTACATTCCTCTCATAAAATTCAGAACTCTATCTATTCAATAGTGAGCGTTAACATTCATTCGATCCCGCTTCGACACCACTTATGGGGTTTAGTTTTCTCTGACACCAACTCAATAAATAATTCACTCAATTTACTTCAAATAAACTAGAAAACATCAAGTTAAACTCGAACTCTATATTAATAAAACTAACTACAAAGAAAGTTAAAAAATACATGTAAGAATATGAATATTAATGAACCATCTGGATTATCTGCATTACATCTTATTTAACCTAAAACATCTCAGTGTCGACGTCTTCAGTATAGTTCAAAAAACGATAGTCTTAACTCACCAACTTCATTGACTCTGCCAAAGCTTCCCTTCGATCCAAAACACCTCTTTTGACTTCCTTTTGAAGTGTGGTTTGGAGCTTGCATGCTTCAACATAGATTATATGACGCAATATCAAGATGAAGTCGCTGATTGGCTTTGACTCTGTCGTTTTAGTTCAAGCAGGAAAACAGTTCAATTCCCACACACATATATATATATATATATATATATATATAAATGCATTTTTCTATCATTAAAAAAAAGCTTCATACTCCCCTTAAAGAGTAAAAAATCCTTTTGGATCCGACTTTTTGCGAGAAGTTGGGAGAAGGGTATTTTAAAAAAGCAAAGCTTACTATTTAAAATGCAAAGGATTACGGGTTTAGCGGATATCTGAAGTTTTTATTTCTTTATTGTTAATACGACAGCTAACTTTAAAAGAATTTTCTCCTACAGGGGAGAGTTTAAAATTGTTCTATTACAACACCAACAGACTTAAATGGAAGTTACAACTCTTCAGATTCATGTGTATTTAAGTTCCTTTTTCGAATGAACTCATTCTCACCCATTTTAATCCGGTTTCAGTTATTCCGTTGTTTTCAAATCCATTTTTAATAAAGTCATTAATATCACTGACTGTTGATGATTTCTGGTGGCGTTTATCTCAACAATTGTGTTGTGATCTGACAGTACCTCATGGACAAAATGTTGTAAATAAGTTCCCAATTTGATATTTTGTGTTAAACTCGTAACAAAAACGGCCATACAGGAACATGCGGCTTATTCGACTCTGCTGCCGGCTGAACAATATTCTTTATTTTTTTTTGTATCTCATTAGCCATAATATGCTTTCCCTTTTATCCAGTGTTGAATTCAGACATTTTTTCCGAGAGGGACATTGTAGAGTTCCGGGAGGAAATTGAACTTTTTTTAACAATTAAAAGCATAAAATCTCAAATCTTCCGGGTGGGGGACATTTCAATGCTCTGCCCACCCCCTCGGGCCACCCCTTGAATTCAACACTGCTTTTATCTCCTACTCATTTTTCATCTCTTCTTTTTCATTCTTTTTCATGCGATGCAGTTGAAATATCGCCGTTTTAAGACTGTTTCTGATATTGGACTCAATCAATTCGCAAAAGATTATAATCTGTCTGAAGAAAATAACGTCCTGTACACATTACAGCAGTTGTGGAAACGGTGGGAAATTTGACAGTTGCATAAGATGACTCTTTCGAAGGAGACGCTATTTAAAATTAGGTGTGTAATCATTTTTAGACCTAGATACTCTTCAAGTTTTTTTATACACCTTTGTGTACATTTTTATATACATATTAACTTTAAAACAACACTTTCACGATGTCCATTTCATACATTTATGTTTTTTAAACATTTTTATTCAAAACATAGACGATAGGTTTTGCGAATATCTTGTATAAACAAGAATTCAGTAGGAGCTCTCTTGTTATAATATATATATTGGTTAAAAGATGATTAATGATATGATGATGGATGAGAAACTGGACAATATCTATAGTTAATCAAAATTTAAAAAAATAACACATTTTAAAGTCATTTTCTTTGAGATATATTTTCAATCAATGTGTTAAAATGTTGAAGAATTATCCTAGTGAAATGTTGAAGAATTATCCTAATTATCCATTCATTTATCTTGATTTTGTAACACGTTCATTGTTCTCTAACGTCGAGAAACTAATAATGCGCTTGTATTTAACATTTGAGTGAATTCTCTTATCATATGTCATAAACATATTTCTGCTACATCGATTATGATCAACGCAATATGAAAGATGATCACGGCGGTCCATTAAAATAATAACGTATGAGTTTTCCAATAATTTATCAAACTATAGTTTAAAAGTCAAAATTGAAATACTTGATAATAATGTATTTCTGTTTTACACCAAGGTTATTAATCTTATTCTCAAAAGCCTTCATTATTTATTTAATAATTAGGAATCAATGAATGCCTGTGGACTTTGGGCATATTAACAACATGTAAAGAAATCAATATTTTGTAAACTTCTTTAAACAATTAAGTAAATCAAAATACATTTTTCAAAAGATTGTAATTTAAAAAAATATATTACTTATTTTGAAGAAATACTTTTCGACTTTAAGACTTGTCTTATTGTCGAGCATTCGGTTCTTTAGTACCAAGCTGCTGATTAAGATTGTGTCAGCAGGGAAAGTGACTACTGCGTTTATTTACAATTACTTATTACATTTTTACTCCAAAAATATGTATTAAGAGCATGGGATGTTGGTTCAAAAGATCATGCGCTCAAGTACTTTGAAACTTCAAATAATTTTAAAACAAAATATTTTTCACATAAACATATTTTAAAAAGATTCACAATAATTCTTATGAAAAAGTAGCTAACACTTCCGGTATTGTGGTTTTTATGGATTGGTTTTGTTTGATGAGTGCTTGCTCTTTAACTTTTGAACAAAATTAGTAAAGTTTTCAAGAGTAAACATAAAATAACTAAGAGCATTCTTGCATCCTAAATACTTATATGATCGGTCACGTACCGAATTTGCATTTTCATAAATGTTATCTACTTTAAAGACCCACTTTTGGCCATACTCAATGGAGGCTTTGAAAATTACAGTTCATTTTATAAATGTATAAGTTCCATTTACGAACACAGAATTATTATGCGAAGACAATATGTCCACATTCATGCAAAACGTTAATGATTTACGTATGCTTTCTTTACAACCATTGACGTTCCTTATTTATATTTTAAAAATACTTTTAGTATAATACAAGTACATATTTCCTCTCACGTCACTGCAATATAATTGTAAGACTCAATTTTGTATCGTAATAGTTAAATTTGAATGATTTTTTTTTACTAATGATTATGTTATGCTCAAAATATCAAATTATACATTTTTAAGATCGATATTTCAATACACGTTTTGTGATAGTAATTGTTCACATTTAAAAAAACGTACATGTTCTCTAATAAGCTTTGAATCATGACTTGCAAATTATGATAATTTTGTTTTGTTAAAGTGTAAAACTTCGTTAGGAAATTCATTGATTTCAAAATGTTGAAAGTTCAATAAGCTTTAACAATCAATAAAATAGTTTTTCCTTTAATAACTGTACTTAGAGTTGCAAGGGATAGAAAAAAACCCGGTTTAAACCTGGGAATAAACCGCGTCTATTGGAAATAAACCCGGGAATAAACCGGATTTTTGCAACTCTAACTGTACTTTAAACTATCATTTAAATGTGGAACTCATAAGTTACTACTAATGTTTAGTTTTCATATTTTAGCATCTTAGATTAATGCTGTTTGTTTGTCAGCAATTTTAAGTATATATTTGGAACAAAATTTTGAAAAAATTAGAAGAAATGTCTTTATTATTATTAAGAAATGGCGTTTTTGTGAATCAACGATTTTAAAAAGGACAGTATATTTGACCTTTTTTTAAAAAAAAATCTTTCAACCAATTTAGTTTCAAATAATTCATTAGAAGATTTTTGATATGTAGTTAATATATATATCGATAACAAACCTCTAACGGAATGTTGCTCTTTTTGTGGACAACATGGTGTGTTGTAGTTTTATGTGTGTTTGCTGAGCTCCAAGTGTTATCGGGTTAAGTGCTCCATTTGCTGAACCGTGCATGAATGGCTTGTTGCAATTCCTGGTAAGTGCGAGGTTGGAACTTTGAACTGGCCGAGCTCTATTTTCTTGGTTGTACACTAGTCCAAAATGTCTATGCCCAGGAAGAGTTTATACGTTGTCGGTAGGATAAGCAGTTGTCATATTTTTTCCGGGTTGGGGTTTGCCCCCTACCCCCATGGCTGAGTGCGGAACTCGGAGCCCGTGTCTCCGAACAACGCCGTTGCTTCCTGTAAATTCGAGCTGTATTTGACAGTTTGGAATTCCGGGCCCTTTTGACTGCCAGGGTTATCAATCGGTGCAGTGCTGATCCCGGTGTGCGGTACACTTGAATTTTTCTAGGCTTCGACCTGCTTGTTCACGCATGCTCACTAGGAAATGTCGTGACTTTTGGTGCTGTTGACGGCACTCTTGCTGCTGACAACTGCTTTTTAGAGTGTTTCTAACTGAGTAGCGCGGTTGGCGGCACTTTGTTTCTTGCCGATGGTCGGGAGTTAGATCCTTTACGAATTACCCTGTTCGCTCATGTTTTCCTTTAAACGGGGTGCCTTGGGTCCTTTGACGACCGGAGGTGTCCTGTCGTGGCCCTCCAAGGAGTAACTCTAGAGATTTTATCCACCCTGGTGCAGACGTTTCTTTGAGAATCGGACTATCCATAGTGCATGGGGTGTATGAGTGCTGAATGGAAGTGTGGTGTCAATGGGTTAAGTCCTTTCATTGCAATTTTCTGACAATTCTTATTAAGAATATTTAAACACCAAAAACAAATTGAAAGGAAATGCTCCTTTATGACACTAAACTTCATTCCATAGTATATTTCAGAATTCAGAATACTGCATTTTAAAGTAATTTTGTTAGTTCTTAAAATCTTGATATAACTTTACTGAAAGTTTTCGCAACACATCTGAGGTCTACTCGCGATACACCTCATGTCCTCATACGGCACAGCGGTTGAGAGCCACTGGATAAAGGATTAGTTTTCTCCCTTAATCGGCACACCTTTCTTAAATATCTAGGTAACCGCCTGGAAAAATATGGAATAGGGTTGAAAGTATACTGGCGAAAAGCATAACAGAAATAATATATATAAACACATAATAAGATCACTAATTATAATTAAAATATAGATAAAATGCTTAAGTGATACAAAGAGTAAAGGCAAAATGCTTATAAAAACTTTTTAATAATCGACATATGTTTCAGAGCTAAACAACAAGAGCGAGAACAAAAATATTCTCGCAAATTTCTGAAAATAAACTTGGTAACATAAATCACGAGATCATATATGTAAAAAAGAAGGTGCTTGAAATAGTTGAAAAATATCTTAATTCTGTAAAAATAGTAAAATAATTTATCTATCAAGGCTTTATTTCTCATCTATTATCCGTGAATCGATAGAAATCTATATGAGTAACGTGAACATTTGCAATGAATCCGCCTCATTTGGATTACCTAAAATTTTGCTCGAGGTATTTTTCAGTTTTAAAAGCAATAAGGAAATATTAATTTTTACGTTTACAGTTGACTATTTCAAGCCCCTGTTTTTTTACATATATGATCTGGTGATTTATGTTTTCAAATTTATTTTCAAAGATTTTCCAGAATATATTTTTTTTCGTTATATATCTTGAAAATGTAACCGTATATGTAACCGCTTAAACCGTATATGAGCGCTGAGACATATGTGGACCATTAAAATGTTTTTATACGCCTAATTATAATTATAAGCAATATTTTGAATGGAATGGTGTTTCCTCTTTGTATCACTTAAGCATTTTATCCATATTTTAATTAGAAATAATATATTTTTTTAATTTACGACCGATAATGATTTCTTAAAAATCTTTTTACTTAACAGAATAAAAGTTTAAAAAATCGAATGTATTTTATTTTGCATTCAAAAACTCTTTAAATAGAATGTTGATATTTTTTAATATAAGAGAGTTTAAAAATTTATTTTTTTTAATTAGATGAGCAAAATCATATATTGGTTTTAAGCCTACTTAATTATAATATCCATTAATTATCATGGTTGGTTAATCACGCAATTATCTGATACAGTTACTTTCCTTTGAATAGAGATATCAATAATTAATTAACCAGGAATATGAAAATATTTTAAATAAAATCTTATCTTATTTTTTATGATTAGATAAAATGAGACTTCTTTAGAATTCTAGCCAATATATTTAAAAAAATTGATGTTTTTTCCTTCAAACAATTTTCTTTAGTTTAAATAAGACTGAGAAAACATTTATGTTTGTGATTAAATTTTATGAGTTTCACAACTAACTACTAAAATTAATTTTAAATTTAATCTGAATAATCAAAATAATTTGAAATTGTTTTCAAAAGAAATATTCTGTCAATTTGAATAAATTCTCATCAACTGGTTACATTTATTTTTAAACAGTGAAATTAAGAAAAAAAAGAAAAAAAGAGACAGAAAGGAGATTTGTAAGTTATTATTATTAGATATTCAATTCTAAAATAAATAAATAAATAAATAAAAAATATCTGCATTTTCAATGTCCTTGTATCTTTTCAGTCTTTTAAAAGGAAAAAAATTATAAAAGAATATTAAAAAAACAATTCTTAGAAGAATAATTAAAATCGCTTCGTTAAAAATTAAGTATTTATGAAATAGCGTATAAAATTTTTTAACGAGCTGTTGTCGGCAACCTTTTTCAATATAAGGTTCGGATCCCATGTAGTTTTTATTACGCCATCACAGACGATGCAATAATAACAATTGATAGTAATAATAATAAAAGTACGTTTCCAAATTTATATTTATTAATTATTTACAATAGATAAAGAATGGGATAATAATATAACTAGTTTCACGCTTAACAACCTCTCAGTATCAGAGAACAGTCAGGAAACGACCCGTTATAATTCGTCATTTTAAAGAAAATTATTCAGGGAATTTCTTAGGTGACTCAGAGCAGATTTCACTTTTGAAAAAAGTTCTTCACATGCATAAAAGCACTGCGATCATTGTTGCTATTTTGTCGCGCAATGCACCATGTTAGGATTCTAAAAAATAAAAATCAGACCTGCGGGTCAGTTTTATGTATAATACTGTGTTGGGAGAACGCGGGTCAAGCAGTTTCTAGTTAAGGGACATGGATTGCAAACTCCGGGGTTACATGGACACTCAAAAGAATTTGGATGCTTTATGGTCTATGGAAGATATATTTTTGAATTACAATTAAAAAATGTTGCACTACTTAAAACATTACGAAATTTATCTGCATTATGGATATGTACTTACAATATGTTTCGTAAAGGAACACTTTGCGCAGCATTTATTTTTCACTTACTACGAGGCACAAAAGAATTCGATCGCTTTATAACAAATCTGTTGTCAGTGACAGTTTGAAGTGCGCTTTATTAAACTGATATATGTTATTGAAGTGCGCGCTAACATCTTCCGTGTAGAAAACATTTAATATATTCTTACAAGGGTATTCAAAATTATTTGGAATACATTACGACTGTGGACGATATGCATTTTAACGATGGATCAGTACTTGAAATATAATTAAATTTCATATGCGCTACGCCATACTTTCAATAGAAAATGTTGTGTGTAATGTTTATTATTCATTTACAGAAGTACACAAAAATCTCTATTCCATTACTGTTTGCAGGCAGTAAGTAATGTTTTAAATGCGCTTCATGAAATTGATAAAAGTATAGTCGTGTGTGAGCGGTAATGTCGCACCAGACGAGGAGTGCTTTACAGCGTTGACAGACGCTTCGTCGGAGCCTTCAGTTACAACTGCTGATGCTCTAAGGTTCGATAGTATAACGGACAAAACTTCACTTCTGATTTTTATGACGAATGGAAATTTTTATCGAATTTCGAATAATAGTTACAGCTTATTTATTTTCTACTCATAAAACATGTATCAGCTATAAAAGTTCAAAAGAATACTAAACCATTTTCTATTTTGTGCTTTTTTTAAAAGCAAAACAAAATTTATTTAAGTACACAGAATATTGTTAGAATTCAAACTTTCTTTTTGTTAAAAGCATTGTATGTTCATCTTGTTCGCCTGTATAGAATGCTAATTCAATGAGAAAAATGATGGTAAAAAAAAGTGTTAAAATTGGCGTGAGTGAATAACTGGTATTGCTTTACTATGAAATAGCATAATTTCTACTAAGTTAATAAATAAATTATATTATTGGTTGAAGAAAAAATTAAAGTCACAGGTAACTAAAAATCTTTAAAATCTAAATTTAAAACAGTCCAATAATTTTTTTTTCAAAAGTGAAAAAAAATACGACGGAGAAGTGGGGGGGGGGGTGACTGATGAGTGTTTTTTCTTTCTCTTATTCAACTTTTTAAACTAATATTTTTTACACACCAATTTAACAACAATTTTTAAATAAAAATACAAATTTTTACTAAATCGAGTTAAATGAAAAAATTTTGCTGAACATTTTTTTTACTTAATCTTTTTAAGTACAATTTTGTATAATTACTCTCTATTGATGAACACAGATTTTTAAAAATTACATTTGGTAAAAATTCTCACAAAAGGGCTACATTTTATTATGTTATTCATGTATGCATAATTTTGACGCAACTTGCTATGAGTAAGAGTTTGATCAGTATTCTACATTGCTTTATTTTTATGTAGTTAACAGAGATCAAAATCACAAAATAAATGTTTTAAAATTTTAATTATATATTATTATAATTATATATGCGATGCAAGCAAGTTACAATAAAATATATTGATTGTATCAAACCATTCTCAACATTTCGTATCCATGCTTCTTTTTCCTATGCATTTAAAGTGCTTCCTCATTTAAAAGCTTTCTTAATTTATCTTCTAAATAAAAGAAATAATATGTAGTATAAATATGCCGACGATAATTAAGAATACAATTAATTTTGCCCTTTTTTATCTAGTTTTGCTATAATTCTCCCGCATTCTTCTTACCGGCGTTTCGCACCTCAATTTATTCAAGTGAAAAATGATTCTTAAAAGATCCCTTCTTGAGGATGATAATTGAATCCACGATATTTATCGTTTTAATAATAAGTTTTAAAAAAAAATCCTATTAAAATCTTTGCGGAAGAATAAAGTGGGAAAATGATTAAAATTTTTAAATATTTTTTTTTTGTTTTGTTTTACTGTATCAAAGTAAATGCAGCACTAATGTGCAATTCTCTTTGTGTGTGTTCGTGTGTTTTTAATTTTAAACGTAATACGGATTGTCTCTCTAAACATAAAATGATAAATTTCTATGCTTATATGCAAAATTTTCTTATGTAAATTGATTTCTTTAAGAAATTTTATATGTTTGAAATGTGTATATAATACAGTCCATAATACATATATCTTTTAAAAAAAACTCCATACTTAATAAGAAAATACAAAAATTAATTTAATTTATGGTTGTGTTTATCACATATTATTATTATTATTATTATTATTATTATTATTATTAAATTAATAGTGTATCGGTCAAAGTTTAATTTATGTTATTTTTGGCAATATAGCTGGTACTGGTACTGAGTATGCATGTGGAATTATTGTAATATATAAATGCCATAAAAATTTCAGAAACTTCTAATCTAAAAGTGTTAAAAGTGTGTATTATATGTTTACAAAAAACGCAAGATAACATGAAGCTCCTTGAGATGCAAAAGCAATATCTTAATTGAATAAAACCCATAAATACAGTTTTTAATACAATATGGGGAAGAAATGGAATATAAGTTTATAATAAAATCTACAAAATTTTATTTAATCTAAGAAATAACAAACAAAATGGCCATTAACAAACTACTCAAAGGTATTATGTGGATTAGGCATGTCATTTGAAAGGTAGTATAAATAAAGATATGATCTCTTTATATATATATATATATATACAGAGAGAGAGAGAGAGATTTAGAAGCTTCAAATTAGAGAATCCAAAATTATAGCTCATTCTGCCTAGTAGTTTATGAATTATGCTTAAAAAACAAGTCTCATTGCAATCTGTTTTGCAACGTTTAACCAATTGATTCCGTTTTGTATTTACCGAATAATCAAAAAATGTATAAAAATTAGGTATTAGTATTGAATTTTTTTATATACAATTTTTCTATGTAGACTACACCAAAATTTAAGTATAACATTAATTAGTAGGCACGATTACTAATTATCTTCAATACCATGATTTGGGGTAGAGTCAATAAAGTCTCTCTTTTTTTTGGCCGGCTGTAATTTAGCTTTTATTTCCATTTATTTTTATTTTTATTTTTTATATTTGCATCCGGTGCCAAATAATGTTGCTGCGGTTCTATCTTCTACGACCAAGAAATCGTCCAACTAACGTCTTACTCAAGGAAGCTTTACCTCAAAAAGTTAATTTTGATCCTTCTACTGTAGCAAAGACCGCGAAGCTTATAATTCTATATATTATTTCTGTTGTCAACATCCCTTTTTCTAAGCAAATAAAAAACGCAGAACGATAAATGAGATACCGTATGAAAGGATTTTGAAGTGGCTTCTGAAATAGTACACTTACATTTCATTGAAACATCTATTTTGATTAAAAATTAAATTGGCATTGTTTCATAAATGAAATGAAAGATTTTCCTCAAATTAGTGTTACCACAAAAATAAAATTCCGCAACAATGATTATATATATATATATATATTACAAAATTTAATTTTTTTCCGCAATTATTATATAAAATTTGTCCATTCAATAATATTCGGTATATAACCCAGCTTATTAAAATAATTCTCATTCTTA
This sequence comes from Maratus michaelseni, assembly GCA_963931845.1. NCBI lineage: Eukaryota > Metazoa > Arthropoda > Arachnida > Araneae > Salticidae > Maratus > Maratus michaelseni. The sequence continues at coordinate 77,227,694 of OZ007592.1, read as the reverse complement.
AGATAGCCTTTTACTATCCATATGTAAAGCCAATTATTCCTAATCCACTTAATAATATTTATTCGAATGTAGTTATTCTAAAAATGGCGATAGCTTTTTTAATTTATTCTTTAAATAGAACATCTTTATTTTAATCCATTATTAAAATTCATTAGTATTATTCCCGTGTGGTCAAATTGCTATAACTTCTTTATTTAAATGCTAAAATATCGTATCTCTTAAAATATTCCGCTCAAAAAACCTTATTTCATAAAGTTATCCTATTATTAAATATCAAATGTCTATTAAAATATTTCCGAAAAACTTTAATTCTTTCTTTTTTTTTTCCCTTTTATAAAGATTCATTTTCTTTTCTTCTTATTATTTTTATTACGTATTAAATTCGAAGTTTAGCTACAGCCTCAAAAACAGATAAGCTGGTTTGTTGATATGACAGGCATCTGGTACGAGATTATGGAATATTCTGGATGGGCGTAGAAAGTTTTTGCATTTTACAACAAAATAAATCCGCCGGAAATATTGATAAAGTTCCAAAAGAGACCTTTTGATTCCATAGAAGTGGGTCACGTGACGTATTCTGTATTATTACGCAAGCTAGTTTAAAAACACGATCATCCTGATTCGGAGGGATTTTTTTCGACGCTGGTGTTTGCTAAAAGAATCGGGACGGATTCTAGAAAATAATGGAACGTTGTATTTTTTTTCGTTTAGCGTTGGCTAATGATCATTTTCCCTGAAGAGATGTCTTAAACTGGAAATAAAAGGTTCTTCGACAAAAATATGGACTGACATTTCTTGTTGTTGATGATACCACCCGGCCGCCTGATGCGAACTAAAAGGGAAACCAATAACCTCGCTAACCATATTTATCACGAGCACGACTGCCTTTTTCCCGGATTTGAACTTGGAAACACGACATTAATATAATAAGTCGAACAGGATGCTGTGATCAAAAGAAAGTTTGTGTAGTTAAACGTGAAATTTGCCGATTAGAAGAATATGTTACGAGGACGTCTACGCCATTACAGCACGTTTACGTCTGGTGTTTTGTTATTTTGTACTTTTATAATAAATTAAAAATGGTCAAGCCTAAAAGAGAAAAGAAGAGGAAAAGTTGGCCTAAGTGAAGTTGTTGCTAGAGAATATACTATTCATCTTCATAAGCGTCTTCATGGTGTTGGTTTTAAAGGATTGCGAAAAAGCAGAACTTTTGTGTTATCAAGAAAATTAAAGATTTTTAGATGTGTGAGACTTTCCTGTGAAATATGCTCAAGAGTAACTGTAAGTTGGTATTTTTATTTATTGGTATCTTTATATGTTGAAATTTATTAGTTTATGTTATATTTAAAATGTTTTATTTATTTAATAGTCTACTTTGAAATTTAAAGGTTTTATATACTATGTTATACTGATTAAATTTTTGTTTTTAAAATTTATTTCTGTTGCAAATATTTAAGGTTAATTAATTTATTTGATGATTTCGTGTGATACGTCATTGTAATATTATAGACAGCGGTATAATTTATATTTTCATGTTTTAAGAACAGATATTCTTAAAAGAAAAATTCTATTATTTTTAATATGTTACTAAGATCTGATCTGTATTTTATAAAGAGACAATTTTTATCCTAAGGGAACATTCCTGGCACCATGCCAAACCTAAGCTACAAAACAGCTATTATGAGGAGAAAAAAAAAATCTTTATGTTGAATAATAAGTGACTGGTGGTTTGAATTGTAGTAAATTAATGAGCCACTGAAAGATTATTTATGATGTAAATATGTAAATAGAGTGTTAGTATTTTATTGTTTATTTAAACTGTGAATATATAAAATTAAATTTAGTATGTTATTGTTTATTTTCATTTAATGTAGGATTTAGGATGCATTTACCAACTTGCTAAAATATTTAATATAGAAAATTTGAAAATTTTTGATGGTGTTATAATATTAATAAAGTGTTTAAATAAAATGCTAGGTCAGATAGAAATTAAATTACTAGAACATGTAGACATTTAGCACTATGTTAACCTAGCTGAATTGCTCTATTAGGTAATTTGAATTTTAATAATCTTAAGCTCACCAATGGGGATTTTTTTTTACACCTCATTTGTCCATAGCTTAGGTAAAAATAAGTTCATTATTTACCAAGTCCTTAAATTTACTAGAATTGAATACTCAGAATAATTATAATGTGATGATAGAATTAATACGTGATGACGATCAATATGAAGATAAAGTCATGTTTTCCTTGATGACAAATAATAAAAATATTTAGAAGAGAAATTGGAAAATGTAGGTAAGTTGCATTCAAAAAATTCATAGGGTATGTAATAAAATTTTGTTGATGATGTTGCTCTTCTTGTTCTTTCTGCTGATGATACAATTGTTATTATTAGTATTACTATGATAAAAAAAATTTATTCTAAGGTAGTTAATGCAACATATTAAATTTAAATTTAGCAAAAATAATAAATAAAATTTAGGAGATTTTTATGTATTTTATTGAATAAATGTTCTGGTTAATGCTTAATTTGGATTCACAAATTCTTATAATTCTTAAAAATTCAATAGGAAAGGTTTGAATTCAGTTATGTTTCTGTCAGAAGGGTATATATGGTCTTAATTTGGAGACATGGAACAATTCGCAACCATATTTTTCACCAGATAACTTCAGACTGTTTCATGAGCAACCCAAACAACAATCAAAATCACCACAGACATCACAAACACCATCACAAAATCAAACTAAAGTAAAAACAATAGAATAAATTCTAATTCTTTAAATATCTCTTATTACTCTAGTTTCAACATTATCAGGTATGTCTTTGGTGTACAACAGAGATATTACCCATTTTTGAAAATTTAATATTTTAAAATTTTAAAATAAATGTCACAGCTTTTATTACTTACCCATCATACGTAGTATAGGGTAAGTCTTGTAATTGTTTTGAAAATCGAAAAAAAATTTTTGACGGATTTACACGTTTCAGACACTGGAGATTCCGAAAAACATATTTTTAGAAAAAAAAATTTGCCGTCCGTCTGTGTGTCTGTGTGTGTGTCTGTGTGTGTGTCTGTGTGTCTGTAAACGCTCTATCTCCCGAAAAAATTGAGATAGAGACTTGCAATTTTGTATGTACTTAGTATGTAATAATGGGAAGAAGCCTATTTCATTTCAATAACCTCGATTAACCGAAACATTTTTTTTCGGACTCTCGAAATATTCGTTCTGATGAAAGGTATATAAAAATTTTCGAAATTGTTTATTTTAAGAAATGAATATAAAAGACAATAAAAAAACATAAATTTTGAATAAAGCATGAAGTCGATCGGATAATGAGTTGCCGAGATATTTGGAATCCTATTTTCCACACTCTTCGATTTTTCATGACCCTGTATTTCATCCACATTTCACTTCAAAGATATATTTTATTTGGAAATTTGAAGCTTAATAAGATGCAATAAACCGCTAGTTAATAGGATTATTATTTTTGGAGTTATAAGGAAAAACCTCTTTCAAGCAATTCAGTAATCGAGCCTTTAAAGTTTGTGACGTCATCAAGCCACGATTTTATTTGAATTGCAATGCATTTTATAAGTAGTTTACACATTTTTATTTTAATATTTTACATTATGCATATCCATGATGGGTAAGTATTACGGTGGCCCCCAACGACTAGTTTCAACATTGTGGTTATATTTTAGCCTGATCAACTAAAATATTTTCTTGTTTTTGAGAGTTTTTGAGGTTGAGTAGACACCTTATGCAGGCATAAGATGTGTATTTTGATTTTAGGAATTGTCAAATTGATGTTGAAAAATGAAATTAAATGTTTTAATTCTATATCAAAATAAACTATTTTTACTTTATTTACTTTTTCTTAAACCAATTGTTTCAAAAATTTAATATTATGTTATTTACTTCAATAGATAATCAAATAGTAACCATTTATAAGTATTTCTATAATTATACAAACATATAAATGATTGGATAGTGATGATGTGATTTTACAGTGATTGTTTTGGTGTGACAATAGAAAATTAAGTATCTAAACTAATTGCCTTTGTATTCCATTTCTCAGCTAAAATTAACATCTTTTATTTGTTAATTATTGTCTTTATTTATTCTAAGTTTGCCAAAAAAAAAAACAACTCTCTGCATTTAGGATATGAATACTTATAACTTAACAGTATAATTTTGTAAAAGGGTATCAGAGGAAAAAATTATTGTAAGGAACTAGTGGTTGAGAGTTCAATTTCTAAATATTTAGATTTAAATTTATTTGGATTTTGAAATTATTATATATTTTTTTTTGTAGACTGGCAAAAATACTTTCTTATATAATTAAAAAATAAGAAATTTATTTATTTGCTATGTAATTATTTTATCCTCAACCAATATTTTTCCTAACAATAAATAAACAAACTGTGATATTTTCTTAAATTATACTGATGTTATTATATTATTATTTCTACTATTGAATTACATTATGAATTTCTACATATGTTGAGAAGTATTAGTTATATTGAAAGTTATTATTGTTATGTTTATGAATTGAATTTTATTATAGCATTTATTTATATTATTGAAGAGTTATATTATTTATTAGTGAAAAAATGTTTGACAAATATTAGTTAAAGATGGTGGGATCCCAACAGAAATATAACAAATCCCACAGGAATATAACAAAGATAACATATTCCAAGTACAATAAACGACCAAGAGATAATTTGACTTGTTTATTATGTGAGAAAATTAATGTGATACTTAAGAGAAGATGTTGTGACAAGTGCTAGCATTATAAGGTCATTATAAAGTATTGGTAAGAATGACTACAGTTTTAAAATTTTAATGGAGTAATGTCTTTATTTTCAGCCTTTACATAAAAACTGTATTTTTAAGAAAGGGACTGCAGTAACCATTTAAAAAAACAAAACAAAATGAGGACTTATCACGATCCAAGAAAGAGACTGAAATAAAACAGTTGGATCTAATGAACTCAAATTTGAATTAAGTCGAATTTTTTTTAAAAAACTTTGTTTTAACAATTTGCTAGTGACTACTTATTCTAAAGCTTGTGAACTTGGTAAAAGCAAAATTCTGTTACTATTATTATCCTGTTTTTCTTGTTTATTAATATTTATTATTTATTGTTATTGTATTTTTCTTGTGCACTTACAAATGGTAAGTGAGATTGTAACCATTTCTTGTATTATTTTACAGGGGAAATGCTCGTAGCTTTATTTTTATTTATATATTAATTTTAATTGATTACTATTATTTTTTTTTGTTTTTGTCTTCCAGTTCTTCAGAAATTCCCCATCTCCTTGCTGGCAGTCTCTAAATTTATACTAGTCAAAATTCAAATTTCTAAAGTATTAAATTTATATTGTCTGAATTTATAGTTACTTAACTATTAACTTCATCCAAAATCTTTAGGGAGGGGGGATAATATTACAAAATTTAATTTTTTTCCGCAATTATTATATAAAATTTGTCCATTCAATAATATTCGGTATATAACCCAGCTTATTAAAATAATTCTCATTCTTAAGATAGCCTTTTACTATCCATATGTAAAGCCAATTATTCCTAATCCACTTAATAATATTTATTCGAATGTAGTTATTCTAAAAATGGCGATAGCCTTTTTAATTTATTCTTTAAATAGAACATCTTTATTTTAATCCATTATTAAAATTCCTTAGTATTATTCCCGTGTGGTCAAATTGCTATAACTTCTTTATTTAAATGCTAAAATATCGTATCTCTTAAAATATTCCGCTCAAAAAACCTTATTTCATAAAGTTATCCTATTATTAAATATCAAATGCCTATTAAAATATTTCCGAAAAACTTTAATTCTTTCTTTTTTTTTTCCCTTTTATAAAGATTCATTTTCTTTTCTTCTTATTATTTTTATTACGTATTAAATTCGAAGTTTAGCTACAGCCTCAAAAACAGATAAGCTGGTTTGTTGATATGACAGGCATCTGGTACGAGATTATGGAATATTCTGGATGGGCGTAGAAAGTTTTTGCATTTTACAACAAAATAAATCCGCCGGAAATATTGATAAAGTTCCAAAAGAGACCTTTTGATTCGATAGAAGTGGGTCACGTGACGTATTCTGTATTATTACGCAAGCTAGTTTAAAAACACGATCATCCTGATTCGGAGGGATTTTTTTCGACGCTGGTGTTTGCTAAAAGAATCGGGACGGATTCTAGAAAATAATGGAACGTTGTATTTTTTTTTCGTTTAGCGTTGGCTAATGAGCATTTTCCCTTAAGAGATGTCTTAAACTGGAAATAAAAGGTTCTTCGACAAAAATATGGACTGACATTTCTTGTTGTTGATGATACCACCCGGCCGCCTGATGCGAACTAAAAGGAAAACCAATAACATCGCTAACCATATTTATCACGAGCACGACTGCCTTTTTCCCGGATTTGAACTTGGAAACACGACATATATTTGTTTTCAATAAAGATAAAGTGGGACATATGTTGCTGCACGGGTTTATTTTACATTCATGTTTAAAAAACAAAATTTAAATTCAAATGTTCAGTTAATTTTTCTTAACTAATGTTTTTTCCCGAAACAGACGATGGCACCCTCTAATTCAGTTAAAATACGATTGATAATATATATTTTTTTTGTTTTGAGTTTACTATCTTCGGTTAGTTTTTAATGTAACTTTGATGAAATAAATGAGATGATATTCTGGCTTGACTAATGTTCTTTGCAGATATTTTTAGTCCTTAATTTTTCTTTAGAAGTTTAAACCGGCATCTAAAAATATTAGATATAGCTAAAAAAATATTAGACTGCAGTTCAAAATCTTCGCTCGGGTCCACTGGTTTAAATCAAATATTCTAAATATCGAAAATACTAATATTAATATCAATACCCTTGATATAATAATTGAAAAACTAAAAGTTATTGTCAATTTGTTAGGAAAAATTATTTTATTGTTTTAAAACATAAAATTCTAAAATTTATTACCAATATTCCAATCAATTTATTACCTTTAGAAGGAATATTCTTTTCTGTATATAATGATAGTTCTCCTGTTTTTTTTCGATAATCTATCCATCTATAGAATGCAGGATTACATTTCTCTTTTTGCTGTGTTATTATCTTTGCCAAAGTAACTATGTTTCTTTACATTTCCTTGTACTGTTTTTGTATTATTTTTATATCTTACTAGCTGCGTGGCATCCCGATGTGTTTCTTTTGAAATGTATCAGATCATTCGATTCTTTGGGGTAAAATGAAATCTAACTTTATTGTAAAATTAAAAGGCAGTTATGATATTAATTTTATTAAATGCAATATTTCAAATAATAAATTATATTTACAATTTAAGTCAAAAGCTTTCGCGATAAAAATAAACATTTTCTAAAACTTCGTTTGACAAAAGCTTTTCGTTCTTCCAAGATTAGATTCTAATTTCGGAAAAGACGTGATTTGGGTGAATTTATACAAAAAATACTTTGTGTTGACGAATTTATTTAAAAGCATTTTATATTTATGAATTAAAATAAATGCTAACAAAAATGCAATTTTTCTCTATAAAACATTTTGCTTTTAACGCCCTTGTGAAAAGTTTTAATCGCCATCTTAAGGAAATAGTTGAAAGTCCGTTATTCTTCTTTAATTTTTTTTTCTGAATAGGGATCATTAATTCTGTAGTTAAATGCAAGGATATTAATTTAGTTTTTGTTTTACCTCCTTGGTTGAATGTAAATTTGAAAAAAGTTACAATAATTTCTTGTCAATATGTCGACGAACGTTCTTTTTCTTTTAAAGATAAATTTATTCCTATAAATATTAATTTATTCCATTTTATATTTGCGAATTAAAATAAATACTTATAAAAATGCAATCTTTCTCACTAAACATTTTGCTTTTAACACCCATGTGAAAAGTTTAATCGCAATCTTAAGGAAATAAATGAAAGTTTGATCTTCTTTTTTTTCTGAATAGGGAATAATAATTCTACTTAATGCAAGGTTTAAATTCAAAGATATTAACGTAGCTTTTGTTTTATCTCCTTGGTTGAATGTAAATTTTTAAAACGTTACAATAATTTCTTGTCAATCTGTCGACGAACATTTTTTTTCTTTTTCATATAAATTTATTCCTATAAATATGAATGTATTTCATTTTATATTTATGAATTAAAATAAGTGCTTATAAAAATGCAATTTTTCACACTAAAACACTTTTTGCTTTTAACACCTTGTGAAAAGTTTTAATCGCCATCTTAAGGAAATAGTTGAAAGTTTGTTCTTCTTTTCTTCTTGGATAGGGAACAATAATTCTCTAGTTAACTGCAAGAATATTAATTTAATTTTTGATTTATTTCCTTGATTGAATGTAAATTTTAAAAAAAAAGTTACAATAATTTCTTGTCAATCTGTTGACGAACATTTTTTTTAAGATAAATTTATTCCGGCAGCTTAAATACGTGAACATAAGTTTTTATTTCTTCAAGTTTTATTCAAAAATGTAATTTAATTACGGCATTGTCTTCACCATCTGCTCAAAGTAAATATATATATATTCTTCTCAATTTGATTGACAAAATGACATCAATAAATAATAATCTCTATTAATTTTTTTTCCCTTTCTTATCCACAAAAACGTTTACTGAAATGACGTCATTTGGACGAATTTAAACAAAAAAATTTTTTCAGTTTATGCATTAAAATAAGTGCTTAGAAGTATTTTTCTGGATAAACCATTTCGGCTTTAAGTGCATTTGAGGAAAGCTTTAATCACCATCTATACGAAATAATTACTTGAAGAACTGGGTTTCTTCTTTAAATTCAATGGGACAATTATGGGACAATAAAATCTTTATTTAAATGGAAGGAGCTCGAATGTTTTTTTGTTTACCCTCCTTGGATGAAGGTAATACTGAAAAAAACTACAATGGAATTGTTATTTTTTTCGTCAATGGAATTTGTGTCAATGTTCAAGATGTCAATGATCGAATAAGTGAAAATAAAATTTTATTTCTTAAACTTTTCTTGAAAAATCTTCCAATCACACAATATTGTTTATCCTATATATCCAAATAACAGATCATTTCAATTTTCAATTTCAATTTGAAAATGACGACAAATAAAGAAATCTAATAATCCCTATCTTTTACCATTTTCTCTCTTTTATTCACAAAAGTGGAGTAATTTAATTACCAGTCAGTACAGAAATGTCATTAAAATTTTGAAAAAAAATAATATCTCGAAAACTAATTCAAATTTCAAAATTATAAGACCACTTTTGACATCTTCGCAACAATGTGGATAACGGGTGTTAATTTGATCGCCCAAAGTTGCTTATTCTATGAGAAATAGCTGTGAAATATTCGAAAACATATAATAGTTTAATCAGTCGTTTAACCAGTCGTTTCATAAAATCGTTTCATAAAGTCATTTGATAAATTCGTTTCATTAGGATTTTATATATACATAAGGACAGATGTTTTTATATATTACTAGCTGACCTGCCCGCCGTTACTCGGGCCCATGATAATAAAATTAAACAAACCTAAAGTTTGTATGATTTTATATCTTTAATCCGATTTTGTGTAAAATTGTTTATTTAAAAGTGCTTTGCACGGCGACTGAAAATCATTTATTTCCACTTTCCGCCGATACGGGTACATTCTGATAAAAACGAACTTAAACACGTGTTCCCGCTGCCCGCAGCACCGTGCACCACCACGCGCTGCAAACTCCTTTAGTTCTACCTTTAGTTCTACCAAATAAACCACCTTCCGAACGAAACTCCAAATCGTGTCCACGCTGCCTCCGGCACCGTATAGCAAGCGTGCTGCGCACGTGCTCAAAATTTCTTTGTTCCGCTTTCCACCGCCAGGAGGAAAATTTGTTCCATACGAGCATCCATCACGGGTACCCGTTGTATAAAGGGAGTTGAATGAACAAATTCCCGTCGAAATCAGGCTCACAGAACTCCAGAAAATATTGCGCCCCCTAATGGTGGAAGGTGGAACTAAAATCTGCAACACGAACGAAAACCAAGTGGATTACAACGACCTTTGGCCGTTATAATAGAGGCTATACTCGATATACTATTGGCCCATAGAACTCGAGATAAGAATGCACAGTTAGATAAAGAAACTTGTAGGATTGCCCTCCAGGGGGCACTTGGTCAAGTTTTCAACAACAATTCATTCCCTTTGATTGTTGGTATCCATCAGGTATATAAGAGTTGTATACTTGTATTAGGAACACTAGCTAACCCGTCCGGTGTTGCCCGGGCCCGAGATAATAGTAATCTGTTCTATACGAATATGACTGAAATATGTAAGGCTATCGAAATCAAGTCGAATGAAGCAAACCCCGTAGTAATCGGGCTCATAGAACCCACGATCGGAAAGCACACCCTGGCGGTCGAAAGTGCAACTGAAATATTTAAGGCTATAGATATCAAGTCGTTTGAGCCAAACCCCGTCAGATACTCCTATAGTTTCACCTTTCACGGCCAAGGGGCACAATCTGTTCTGGAAGAGGTCTTTTCAGACCACTCGACCCAACCAAATTTCCTAGTAGAATGGAAATTTAACCACGGGTAAACATTGACAAAATAGCGGAAACGAAAGTGGGCTACGTAAACGATTGGTTTTGAAAATGTTAATGTTGATATTTTTTAAAACCCAACAGTGCGATTGAAGGAAATGAACGTGTCTATAATCCGGAGTCTACTGTTTGTCCGTATTCGTATTTCCCGAGTCGATGCCGATGTTTAAACTCGGGCCGAACAGCGAAAATCGCGTGAGTGAGTTTTGGAAAGGAATTTTTTTCTCGGAGGGTTAAAATTAAAATTTTTCAAAACGGTTACCAGATTGTAAAAAGCAAAGGGATGTAGATTAGGCCCGGTATTTTTAGTTTTTCGTATCTTGTTTATAAACGTCGATTCGAATTTTTAAAAAGTCCTTCCGGCATGTACCGGGAGGAAAAGGTAGTTTTCTTATATCTTCGTTTTCAAATTTTAGCTAATGTTACACGAAAACAGCAAGTTAAAATGCAAAGAAAGGTTTACAAAACATTCGTTAATACTGAATTTGAATAAGAAATTCACCAAATTATTGAGCAATAGCCAAATTCGCTTCATTTATGAAGACTTATTTTGGTCGCCAAATTTGGCTATATTTCGCAAAATGTCGCCAATTTTGTCGCCAATGTCGCCAATTTTGGCGCTAACGGATATGAATATATAGTTTTATGCGTATGATTGGGAAAATTATTACAACAATGAAACAAAATAATTTGCGAGTAATCGCGTTAATGTGTTTTTTTGTTTCAAAATGTCAGCCACCCTAGAATTTCAAACTGCTCCATCTCAGCCATTTTTTGAGATACAGGTAAACCAAAAAATGCTCTGGAATCCTTGTATCAAGGACTAAAACGTAATAAAAAAATAAATTTAAATTTTTAATTTTTTTGTATATTTATTTTAGTTTTAAATTTTTAAATGGCCGCCATCTTGAAACAAAATGGCGGACCAAGCTGGCCAACGAACTCGGTCGATACATTAGTGACCTTAATACACACAATTAGTTTCATCAAAATCGATTTATAAATATGGGCGTTATCGTATGACATAGATCAGATATATATATATATATAAATCAACATTTGAACGGAGGGTGGTTTTGGGGTCTGGGGGTCATGATCGGTGAAAATATATCGAAATTTTCCGGAACTGCTTTCCTCCGAATGGCTGCAATAGGTAGCTTTATACTTTTAGGTAGCTTTCAATACAAAAAAAGTATAAAGCTACCTATTGCAGCCGTTCGCAGGAAAGCAGTTCCGGAAAATTTCGATATATTTTCATCGATCATGACCCCCAGACCCCAAAACCACCCTCCGTTCAAATGTTGATTTATATATATATATATATATATATCTATATATCTATATATCTATATATATATCTATATATATATTACAAAATTTAAATTTTTTCCGCAATTATTCTATAAAATTTGTCCATTCAATAATATTCGGTATATAACCCAGCTTATTAAAATAATTCTCATTCTTAAAATAGCCTTTTACTATCCATATGTAAAGCCAATTATTCCTAATCCACTTAATAATATTTATTCGAATGTAGTTATTCTAAAAATGGCGATAGCTTTTTTAATTTATTCTTTAAATAGAACATCTTTATTTTAATCCATTATTAAAATTCATTAGTATTATTCCCGTGTGGTCAAATTGCTATAACTTCTTTATTTAAATGCTAAAATATCGTGTCTCTTAAAATATTCCGCCCAAAAAACCTTATTTCATAAAGTTATCCTATTATTAAATATCAAATGTCTATTAAAATATTTCCGAAAAACTTTAATTCTTTCTTTTTTTTTCCCTTTTATAAAGATTCATTTTCTTTTCTTCTTATTATTTTTATTACGTATTAAATTCGAAGTTTAGCTACAGCCTCAAAAACAGATAAGCTCGTTTGTTGATATGACAGGCATCTGGTACGAGATTATGGAATATTCTGGAAGGGCGTAGAAAGTTTTTGCATTTTACAACAAAATAAATCCACCGGAAATATTGATAAAGTTCCAAAAGAGACCTTTTGATTCGATAGAAGTGGGTCACGTGACGTATTCTGTATTATTACGCAAGCTAGTTTAAAAACACGATCATCCTGATTCGGGGAGGATTTTTTCGACGCTGGTGTTTGCTAAAAGAATCGGGACGGATTCTAGAAAATAATGGAACGTTGTATTTTTTTTTCGTTTAGCATTGGCTAATGAGCATTTTCCCTGAAGAGATGTCTTAAACTGGAAATAAAAGGTTCTTCGACAAAAATATGGACTGACATTTCTTGTTGTTGATGATACCACACGGCCGCCTGATGCGAGCTAAAAGGGAAACCAATAACATAGCTAAACCTATTTATCACGAGCACGACTGCCTTTTTCCCGGATTTGAACTTGGAAACACGACATTAATATAATAAGTCGAACAGGATGCTGGTGATCAACAGAAAGTTTGTGTTGTTAAACGTGAAATTTGCCGATTAGAAGAATATGTTACGAGGACGTCTACGCCATTACAGCACGTTTACGTCTGGTGTTTTGTTATTTTGTACTTTTATAATAAATTAAAAATGGTCAAGCCTAAAAGAGAAAAGAAGAGGAAAAGTTGGCCTAAGTGAAGTTGTTGCTAGAGAATATACTATTCATCTTCATAAGCGTCTTCATGGTGTTGGTTTTAAAGGATTGCGAAAAAGCAGAACTTTTGTGTTATCAAGAAATTAAAGATTTTTAGATGTGTGAAACTTTTCTGTGAAATATGCTCAAGAGTAACTGTAAGTTGGTATTTTTATTTATTGGTATCTTTATATGTTGATATTTATTAGTTTATGTTATATTTAAAATGTTTTATTTATTTAGTAGTCTACTTTGAAATTTAAAGGTTTTATATACTATGTTATACTGATTAAATTTTTGTTTTTAAAATTTATTTCTGTTGCAAATATTTAAGTGTTGTTAAGGTTAATTAATTTATTTGATGATTTCGTGTGATACGTCATTGTAATATTATAGACAGCGGTATAATTTATATTTTCATGTTTTAAGAACAGATATTCTTAAAAGAAAAATTCTATTATTTTTAATATGTTACTGAGATCTGATCTGTATTTTATAAAGAGACAATTTTTATCCTAACGGAACATTCCTGGCACCATGCCAAACCTAAGCTACAAAACAGCTATTATGAGGAGAGAAAAAAAAAATCTGTATGTTGAATAATAAGTGACTGGTGGTTTGAATTGTAGTAAATTAATGAGCCACTGAAAGATTATTTATGATGTAAATATGTAAATAGGGTGTTAGTATTTTATTGTTTATTTAAACTGTGAATATATAAAATTAAATTTAGTATGTTATTGTTTATTTTCATTTAATGTAGGATTTATGATGCATTTACCAACTTGCTAAAATATTTAATATAGAAAATTTGAAAATTTTTGATGGTGTTATAATATTAATAAAGTGTTTAAATAAAATGCTAGGTCAGGTAGAAATTAAATTACTAGAACATGTAGACATTTAGCACAATGTTAACCTAGCTGAATTGCTCTATTAGGTAATTTGAATTTTAATAATCTTAAGCTCACCAATGGGGAATTTTTTTTACACCTCATTTGTCCATAGCTTAGGTAAAAATAAGTTCATTATTTACCAAGTCCTCAGCAGTAATAAATTTACTAGAATTGAATACTCAGAATAATTATGATGTGACGATAGAATTAATACGTGATGACGATCAATATGAAGATAAAGTCATGTTTTCCTTGATGACAAATAATAAAAATATTTAGAAGAGAAATTTTAAAATGTAGGTAAGTTGCATTCAAAAAATTCATAGGGTATGTAATAAAATTTTGTTCATGATGTTGCTCTTCTTGTTCTTTTTGCTGATGATACAATTATTATTATTATTGCTATGATAAAAAAATTTATTCTAAGGTAGTTAATGCAACATATTAAATTTAAATTTAGCTTAAATAATAAATAAAATTTAGGAGATTTTTATGTATTTTATTGAATAAATGTTCTGGTTAATGCTTAATTTGGATTCACAAATTCTTATAATTCTTAAAAATTCAATAGGAAAGGTTTGAATTCAGTTATGTTTCTGTCAGAAGGGTATATATGGTCTTAATTTGGAGACATGGAACAATTCGCAACCTATTTTTCACCAGATAACTTCAGACTATTTCATGAGCAACCCAAACAACAATCAAAATCACCACAGACATCACAATCACCATCACAAAATCAAACTAAAGTAAAAACAATAGAATAAATTCTAATTCTTTAAATATCTCTTATTACTCTAGTTTCAACATTATCAGGTATGTCTTTGGTGTACAACAGAGATATTACCCATTTTTGAAAGTTTAATATTTTAAAATTTAAAATAAATGTCACAGCTTTTATTTCAACATTGTGGTTATATTTTAGCCTGATCAACTAAAATATTTACTTGTTTTTGAGAGTTTTTGAGGTTGAGTAGACACCTTATGCAGGCATAAGATGTGTATTTTGATTTTAGGAATTGTCAAATTGATGTTGAAAAATGAAATTAAATGTTTTAATTCTATATCAAAATAAACTATTTTTAC
Source organism: Maratus michaelseni (assembly GCA_963931845.1). Lineage (NCBI taxonomy): Eukaryota > Metazoa > Arthropoda > Arachnida > Araneae > Salticidae > Maratus > Maratus michaelseni. The sequence continues at coordinate 77,212,505 of OZ007592.1, read as the reverse complement.
TTTATTTACTTTTTCTTAAACCAATTGTTTCAAAAATTTAATATTATGTTATTTACTTCAATAGATAATCAATTAGTAACCGTTTATAAGTATTTCTATAATTATATAAATGATTGGATAGTGATGAAGTGATTTTACAGTGATTGTTTTGGTGTGACAATAGAAAATTAAGTATCTAAACTAATTGCCTTTGTATTCCATTTCTCAGCTAAAATTAACATCTTTTATTTGTTATTTATTGTCTTTATTTATTCTAAGTTGGCCAAAAAAAAAAAAACTCTCTGCATTTAGGATATGAATACTTATAACTTAACAGTATAATTTTGTAAAAGGGTATCAGAGGAAAAAATTATTGTAAGGAACTAATGGTTGAGAGTTCAATTTTTAAATATTTAGATTTAAATTTATTTGGATTTTGAAATTATTATATATTTTTTTTTGTATACTTTCGACTGGCAAAAATACTTTCTTATATAATTTAAAAAATAATAAGAAATTTATTTATTTGCTATGTAATTATTTTATCCTCAACCAATATTTTTCCTAACAATAAATAAACAAACTGTGATATTTTCTTAAATTATACTGATGTTATTATATTATTATTTCTACTATTGAATTATATTATGAATTACTACATATGTTGAGAAGTATTAGTTATATTGAAAGTTATTATTGTTATGTTTATGAATTGAATTTTATTATAGCATTTATTTATATTATTGAAGAGTTATATTATTTATTATTGAAAAAATGTTTGACAAATATTAGTTAAAGATGGTGGGATCCCAACAGAAATATAACAAATCCCACAGGAATATAACAAAGATAACATATTTCAAGTACAATAAACGACCAAGAGATAATTTGACTTGTTTATTATGTGAGAAAATTAATGTGATACTTAAGAGAAAATGTTGTGACAAGTGCATTATAAGGTCATTATAAAGTATTGGTAAGAATGACTACAGTTTTAAAATTTTGATGGAGTAATGTCTTTATTTTCAGCCTTTACATAAAAACTGTATTTTTAAGAAAGGGACTGCAGTAACCATTTAAAAAAACAAAAACAAAATGAGGACTTATCACGATCCAAGAAAGAGACTGAAATAAAACAGTTGGATCTAATGAACTCAAATTTGAAGTAAGTCGAATTTTTTTAAAAAAAAACTTTGTTTTAACAATTTGCTAGTGACTACTTATTCTAAAGCTTGTGAACTTGGTAAAAGCAAAATTCTGTTACTATTATTATCCTGTTTTTCCTGTTTATTAATATTTATTATTTATTGTTATTGTATTTTTCTTGTGCACTTACAAATGGTAAGTGAGATTGTAACCATTTTTTGTATTATTTTACAGGGGAAATGCTCGTAGCTTTATTTTTATTTATCTATTAATTTTAATTGATTACTATTATTTTATTTTTGTTTTTGTTTTTGTCTTCCAGTTCTTCAGAAATTCCCCATCTCCTTGCTGGCAGTCTCTAAATTTATACTAGTCAAAATTCAAATTTCTAAAGTATTAAATTTATATTGTCTGAATTTATAGTTACTTAACTATTAACTTCATCCAAAATCTTTAGGGAGGGGGGATAATATTACAAAATTTAAATTTTTTCCGCAATTATTCTATAAAATTTGTCCATTCAATAATATTCGGTATATAACCCAGCTTATTAAAATAATTCTCATTCTTAAAATAGCCTTTTACTATCCATATTTAAAGCCAATTATTCCTAATCCACTTAATAATATTTATTCGAATGTAGTTATTCTAAAAATGGCGATAGCTTTTTTAATTTATTCTTTAAATAGAACATCTTTATTTTAATCCATTATTAAAATTCATTAGTATTATTCCCGTGTGGTCAAATTGCTATAACTTCTTTATTTAAATGCTAAAATATCGTATCTCTTAAAATATTCCGCTCAAAAAACCTTATTTCATAAAGTTATCCTATTATTAAATATCAAATGTCTATTAAAATATTTCCGAAAAACTTTAATTCTTTCTTTTTTTTTCCCTTTTATAAAGATTCATTTTCTTTTCTTCTTATTATTTTTATTACGTATTAAATTCGAAGTTTAGCTACAGCCTCAAAAACAGATAAGCTCGTTTGTTGATATGACAGGCATCTGGTACGAGATTATGGAATATTCTGGAAGGGCGTAGAAAGTTTTTGCATTTTACAACAAAATAAATCCACCGGAAATATTGATAAAGTTCCAAAAGAGACCTTTTGATTCGATAGAAGTGGGTCACGTGACGTATTCTGTATTATTACGCAAGCTAGTTTAAAAACACGATCATCCTGATTCGGGGAGGATTTTTTCGACGCTGGTGTTTGCTAAAAGAATCGGGACGGATTCTAGAAAATAATGGAACGTTGTATTTTTTTTTTCGTTTAGCATTGGCTAATGAGCATTTTCCCTGAAGAGATGTCTTAAACTGGAAATAAAAGGTTCTTCGACAAAAATATGGACTGACATTTGTTGTTGTTGATGATACCACACGGCCACCTGATGCGAGCTAAAAGGGAAACCAATAACATAGCTAAACCTATTTATCACGAGCACGACTGCCTTTTTCCCGGATTTGAACTTGGAAACACGACATATATATATATATATATATATATATATATATATATATATATATCCATATATATATATATCTGACATATGTCATACGATAACGCTCGTATTTATAAATCAATTTTGATGAAACTAATTGTGTGTATTAAGCTCACCAATGTCTCGACCGAGTTCGTTGGCCAGCTTGGTCCGCCATTTTCTTTCAAGATGGCGGCCATTTAAAAATTTAAAACTAAAATAAATATACAAAAAAGTTAAAAATTCAAATTGTTTTTTTAATTAAGTGTTAGGCCTTGATACGAGGATTCCAGAGCATTTTTTGGTTTACCTCTATCTTAAAAAATGGCTGAGATATAGCAGTTTGAAATTCTAGGGTGGCTGACATTTTGAAACAAGATAGCACATTACAAAAATTTTCATTGTTGTAATAATTTTCCCAATCATACGCATAAAACTATATATTCATATCCTTTAGCGCCAAATTCTCGCTAAACTTAGCGACATTTGGTGAAATATCGCCAAATTTGGCGACCAAAATAAGTTTTCATAAATGAAGCCAATTTGGCTATTGCTCTATAATTTGGCGAATTTCTTATTAAAATTCAGTATTTAACGAATCTTTTGTAAACGTTTTCTTTGCATTTTAACTTGCTGTTTTCGTGTAACATTAGTTGAAATTTTTAAACGAAGATATAGGAAAGCTACCTTTTCCTCCCGGTACAGGCCGGAAGGACTTTTTTGTATTGAAAGCTACCTAATATAGGAGAAATAGTTAAAAAAGCGAAATTGACTTAAGGTAAGAAACGTTTTCGAAAGAGTTAACGTGATTTTTTTTTTTTTTTTTAACTAAAGGTTTCTGCTTGAATCCGATCGAACGTAGATGTCTTTAGGTGTGTTTGTTTTTTGTGTGGTTATTTTGGAGTGCCAATGCCATATTTTATATATCGCAGAAAATCGGAATTCGCAAAAGTGAGTCCTGTGCGAATATTTGTTCCGAAGAGCTAATATTCGTTTTTTTCAAAAACAAATACAGATATCGAAAAAAGAATAAATGTAGATATTGTCTGGTATTTTTAGTTTTTCGTACCTTTTTCTGAACTGTCGATGCAAATTTTTAAATTTTGCCAAAATCGCAAAACGGCATACAGAAAATGTGCTTTTTCGAAGGGTTAAATTTCGTATTTTTTAAAACCAAAGGTGGCTTTAAAAAGAACAAAATCAGTTCTTTAATTTAATGACCTTTGTTTTTCTGTATCTCTTGTAGTCCGGTGGATGCAAGGCTCGGAAAACGGGAGAAAATAAAAAACACGAATTCGATGCTTCTTGATTATTTTTTTGAAAGGGTTAATTGTGAAATTTCCCCGAACCGACCATATCTTTCCAGACGTAAAAGTACGTTCTTTGAGAATATGTAAACGGGTTTTCCGTATTTTTAGCCGTTCGCCCATCACGAATTTAGAAAAACTTAAAAAAAAAACCGGGATGACTCGTGCTTTCTTGCTTCTGTTCCCGAAGATACGGATATTGGTTTCTGAGCATGCGCCAGCGGATATCGGAAGAGTAATTTTTATTTGTGATTTTTGATCAGTTTTTAATTAATAACTACTCTAATTTTCAAAATATTAAAATTCTGAGGTTCAGGTGCACCAGGAGAGGGTTTGGGCTACTTAAATCTAAATTTTCAGGCTTCTAGGTGGGCAAGATTTTCCTAGCCATCGCCAACAGAAACACACACAGAGCGAAACTTTCTTTTATTAGTATAGATATTGGAAAGGCTTTTTTTAGTTTGGGCTGTTCTTGTTCTATTTTGCTGATGCGATCCTTTTGGTCCAAATGCGCTGTATGTTTACACTTTTATGATTCCTTCATTTTTTCACCAAAAGTTATAAGCTTTAGGTACCGTGAAACATTTATATTTGCAAGTTTCAAGCTATATTTAAAGTCGCATTACGGCAAGGTTTTTATCATTTAACCGCTATTGTTAAAGTAAGGTTAAAAAGATTTTGCAAATATGTTATTTAATTGATTGTCTAATTAGTATAAGAAAATAAATACTTTCCTTATATATGTATATATATATATTTTTTTAACAAGAGGAATTTAACATCTTTATCAAAAAGAGTGGAACACTTGAAGCAAAAAATAAATTTGAACGAATAAATTGATATTAAATTAGCTATTTGCTTTTCCAGTGTTTCATACATCTTGTTCAATACACATCTAATTCATACAGCAATTTATAATGTAGGTCACATCAAAATAGATTAATTTACTTTAACATCGATCCCTTAGCAGCTCAGATGTTTGTAAAATTGCCATTAATTAACTTCTATGTATAGTAGTAGACTTTCGGCTTTCGAATTTTTAACACATTTCTCAAAATAATGCACATCTATTTCGAATGTACATTGTACATGTGTTATTCTAATAGAGTAATTTTCTTTTAATCTATCAAAAATATTAAGCTTCTATGCTGGGGCAATTATTAAGCACCAATTGTTAATTTAAAAAATGAAAAGAAAATGAAATTCCAATTGTTATAGGAATTTCATTTCTTTTCTTTTTTTTTTTACTCTTTAAAGAAAATTTCTTTCTTTCTCAAATACTAATAGCAAAATAAGCAAATGTGTACATATTAGAATTTAGATTGATTTAAAATAACTTCAAATTTTCAAAATAAACTGATCTTAACACAACCACACGACCAGTCACATATTAAATACATACAAAATTTTCGAATTTTTTAACACATTTCTCAAAATAATTCAACTATATTTCGAATGTACATGTAGAATTCTAATACAGTTAATAGGTGCGTTCGTAATTATGTAAATATGTAGCACCTATAGTCATCGTCTGGTCCGTCCCCCCGCATATAACTATGCAAAAACTACCCAACCGAATGGTTTTAAAACTAATATATATAATCGTTGCAGAATTTCGTCGAGTCATATCAAATTTTATGAAAATCGAATCAAAACTTAAAAAGATATTAATAAAAGTTTTCTTTATTTTATTAAATCCTATCACACGTAATCTATATAGTAAAAGCGCAAGTCACGTGACTAAGGAAAACAAATATGGGTAACCACATCTTTTTCCATATGCCAAGCCGCCATTTTTATTCAAAATTATTTTTTTTGAATACAATTGCATAAAAATTACATTTTTAGAAAGATTGTTTTAAAAAAATGTTTGCTTGAGACATGAGTTACATTAAAAAACGTATAGATTCTGAGATAACTTCAGTGAAGATTAGCCGAATATCTCTATCCATTAAAGTAAATAAACAAAAGATTCTTTCATCGTGAATCATGGAAATATTTTTTTTAAAAGGAGGTATTTATGTGCAAAGCACGATCTCTCAGGTGAATTTTACAGCGCTGTCTGGTGTCGAAAAGAAATTCGCATCTGCAAACATTTTATACGTAATAATAATAATAATAAAAGCATCTTCATTTTGCTCATATCAAACGATATAATTTGTTTCACTGAAATAATAACTATGATTTTTTACATTGTGAAAATAGTTATAGCACGAAACGAACGCACCTCACTTGCCACGTTTAACGTACAATTTCCAACTTGTTTTCTTTTAATCTATGAAAAATATTAATTACTATGCTGGGGCAATTTCTTTTCAGTTAGCATGATTAGTTAAAACACCATAGGATAATTTTATCACGTATTTATTAATGAGAAAATAAAATAAATATCCTTACGTAAGAGTTATTGACTTAGAAACTAGATTAATTCTACTATCCTTAAATTCTTAGCCGTGTCAAATTTCTCCTTTAATGAAATTTCGCAAGCTTAAAGAGGCGTTGATAAATTCTTCAAGTAATTTATCATTCTGTTACGTGAGAAAAATGATTTAGTAGGAAATAAGCCACAAGGCAATTTAAGGCAAATCCATTTTTTTCTGCTTAGAATATTCTGATTGCTTTATTATTAGACAAAAATAACATTACAATTAATAACATCAATATATTTACCATGACTTTTAATTTGTGACTAATTTAAAAAAAATATATTTTTTTATGTAACTGTATATTACTATGCTGAAGACTTGATTTTTCTGAAAAAGAGCATATAAATACGTGTTACAAGTTTAATAACCAAAGAGTAACATTGAAATTCGTAAGTAATTTTGAAAAAATACAATAAAGTAAATAAGATAAATTAATATGACATAAATACAATCTAGCCGTTTCTGAATAAAATCAATTGAAGTAATTACGATCTAAAATTATCCCATTTTAAAATTGACAAAAAGGAGAGATCATGTTGCTTACGTAGATTTTGAAACACATTCCAACACTTCCAGACTACTGTAACGATTAATTAGGCAAAAGAGGAAATATAAATACACCATTTACAGAAAGCACAACACAGTTGAACACTCAATTTAAGCAACTTGCGCCGATTGCCGGAAAGGTTTTCGAATGATTTGGAACAGCCCTGTATATGATCTATAGATTTGTATGTACACTACATAGTTTGCTAAAATTTAATTCAGCTATAAAACACATGACACATTTAAAATTTTACTTTCAGCATTTACCGCCCATAGAAGGTAACTTGAAATTTTTTTGTGCAGCAATGTACATCAGCAACAGACTTTTATATACACCAAATATTCTTCTAAAATGTAATTGAGTTAGAAAACGCTAAACGTAACTATAAACATATTTGCAACAATTACGGCAATATATCCATTTTTTTTGCTTAGCCCTCTATATGAATGTACAAGCTGTTACCCGCGACTTCGTTCACCTAAGATATAACGAATAATCAATGCATTAATTAAGTATAAATTTTCACTCTCGATAATCTAGTTACATCCAAATCGGTCCATACACATGACAGTTACTGCATGACAAAAATCATATATATATATATATGTATATATATATATAAATGCATTATTATATCGAAGTCAATATTCGAATAACATTCACTATAGTTTCATTTAATACTTTTGTGCTATAAGCTGCTAATATTTTAATTTCAAAAATCCTGTTCATTAATATTATTATTCAAATATTGGAAATTGTTTTAAATATTATAAAAAATATTAGTAGTGTTATATGTATTACAGTTAAATTTGTAAAAGTAGATTATTATTTTTAACTGTCAAAAAAACTGTTACATATACAACGTGTACTTCTTAAGGATAACGTGGCTTCTGAAAGGTAAAATGTTGATGTTGGGGTTTGTTTTGCTGCAATTTCTCTTTTTGTCTAAAGATTTCTTTTTAAATATGTTATTGAATTTTAATAATATTTAATATTCGTTAATTTTGCAACCATCCCGTACAGGTACTCAATATTTGTTCATTTTTATTCAATTCTCTTTAAATTTTATTTTGTAATTGATTGGGCAATTTGAGTTAAAGAATTAAGCATATGGCTATTGACTCAAACAGAAATCAATTACATTTTACTTATATTAGTGGAATATTGCCCTTGAAAAATGTTCCACTATATACGTTTCCATTTGCTCTTGTTATAATTTTCACTTTCTGCATATTGGTTTTTTTCTCCACATATCTTTAAGTATTTTTCTCACTCATTTTAATTTTGAGAATCTTAAGTTTTTGGATATACTTACGTATTATATTTGAATTATCGGTTTATCTTTTGTCGATTATTTATGTGGTTTAATGGTTATTATTTACAAAATTTCATTATATATATATATATATATATATGTAAATCAACATTTGAACAGGGGGTGCTGTTGGCGTCTGGAGGTCATGATCGGTAAAAATATACTGAAATTTTCTAGAACCGCTTTCCTCCGTTCAGCTGCAATAGGTAGCTTTTTACTTTTTGTAATAAAAACTACCTAATAATGGTGGCAGAGTACTGGTGACCATCTATGCTCGAACATACGCTATATTTTATGACGGTAGAACGACCCTCAAGGGGGAACAAGAGCAAAAAATGCTCTAAAATTGCGATTTTTTTTACACTGTCGAAGTTAATAACTTGAAATTTTACATGGTAGTTACTGTTTAAATCGAAGTGCAGTCTAAGAATGGTTTCTAAAAAATTCGAAATTTAAAAAGGTGAAATGAGCGGAAAACATTCTAAATTACGATATTCGGAACTGTTTTGGCTAACAACATGAAATGTATAATAAAACTAGACCTTTTTCCCCCCAAAACAATTGACAGACCTGATGCAATGTAAATTGAACACAACGGGTTGCTACGCAGCTAGTCAAAAATTAAGTGAAAAGTTACATTTCGTATTGAAATAAAACGTAATGTAAATATAAAATTTTAATGTATGTAATTGCATGCATCAAGCAGGGCGGTCGCTCTGCCAAGGTAAGCTAAAAAAAATCGCCAAACAAACAACGCCAAGAACTGGACTTTACACCGCTACTGCTTACTTACAGCAATCAACTTCGCAATGTTAAATCTACCAAACATGCCAGATTAAAATATCAGATATCAAATGAACCAAGCGTCATAGAAAAAAAAACGAAAACTAAAAGAATCTAATGAAGAAATTTTTCAATTTGAGACCAAACTCATCTTCATAAGTGATTTATAAAAAGAGATATAGATTTTTTTTTTTTTTTAAACGTCGAGTTACTTAAAATGATCACTATTTTCTTCGTAAAACTTTTTTTTCAAACAACCTACAGATTTAAATATAGGACAGAAGTAATAACCTAATCTATGTGCTTTTATAAAATACAGTGAAAAAATAAATACATTTCTATCCTTAATTAGCAAAAAACTGGTAATTAACTTGGCAACTAAAAAATTATGCCAAAACAGAGATAAAACCCCGCCAACGACCGTGTACCATCTGTATTATAATAACACAAATCAGTTACGGGTTAATCATATCAAATTTCATCTTCATGTCAGCCATTTTTTCTGAAGATATTTTTTTAAATAAAACTTCATAATTATAAGAACACACATTTTATCAGACAATTAAATGTGACTGCAAATTGTGGCTGATGACTGTTTCCAACAGGAATAAGAATGAGAAATTGCCGAGTTAGAATATCAATCTGGGAAGCTTAGTTGTAAAACGTTAGCACGGTACGCTGAAGTTTCCAGGTTCGAGTCCTGGCGCAGGTCAGTTTTTTCACTCATGTTGGTTTAGTGCATTTAATTGTCTGATAAAATGTGTGTTCTTATAATATTGTAAAATAAAGTAATCAAACGTAGTGTTCATGCTTTTAATATATATAAAATTTACATTTTTAGAAAGATCTTTAAAAAATAATAATTTTGAGGGAAGAGGTACCTTCTGAAATGCATACATTAAGAGTTATCGTCATTTAAAATTTCTTTCCAAACGTAAACAAACTTTTCGAAATAGAATTGAATATGATTAATTTATATCTATAAAACCACGGTAAAGGACAAGCATTTCGTTCGCAGGCTGAGATCCTTTGACGTCATTTTTCTATAAATTAATGGAATCCAGATGTTAAATTGTTTTTGGTTTATAAGTTAAGTTTCCATTTAATTTTATTGTAAGAGTATAGTGTTTAATTGAATAAAATAATGTAAATCTAAGGAATTGCTAAGATATTTTGCTACTTTTCACCATTAACTACGTTTTATAAAGATTCGCCAGTCAATGGGACTTAATGCTAATAATAAAAGAGCATGATATCACGTTTGATTTCAAAAGCAGCGCTGACGCGCTATGTACATATTCCATTTTACTCATCTCATGGATTAGTCAGTGATATTTTTTAACGAAGGATAACAAGTATTATAACAAGCCACATTTAGTATGTTGTTTTTAAGGGTGTAATTAGTTTAATTGAAAAATCTACTGGTATTTCTAGTTAACCCTTTAAACAATAACTGAAAGTAAAATGTAATTTTACATAACATTCTCATGTTAATTCTATAGAGTAGATTATTTATATTATGTATAATCTATTTTAAAAAAAAGAAATGATATCTACAAAATATAACTTTTCAAAAGTAAAAAAAACCAGCCAAGCTTAAAAAAAAAAAAAAAAAAAAAAGAAAGAAAGAAAGAAAAAACGAAAGTTGTGGCTAAAAGATGGTGTGATATCAAATATCCAAGCTTTTATTATAGTACTTATTTAACTTTTTTCCATTAAATAAGTTATCATATGTATAAGTCGAGTGCTACGTATATGTTAATAGAAATCGTTTTCACCTGTACTAAATACATCCTAACGTGTTTCTGAAAATTCAATTTTTTTCAAATTATGCATGATGGGCTTGGCGGCCATCTTTCCATATTTCTAAGCACCCAAATCTCTAAAGTAAAAGCGTAATATGTTTGCAATGTAATATGCTTATAACAATGTCGAACTTCAGATTTTAACTACGGACAGATAAATTGAGGAAGACTGATATTTTGATAAATTGATTTTTACTACTTTGAAGAGATTAACTACTCTAAAAAATAAATCATAAGATGAATCTTTAAGGTAAGTCATCATTATTTTAAGACACAATTTTCAGAACATACAAGTCCATAAACGAAACGCTTAAAATATTTGTTTAAGTTACAATTTTGAACTTCGAATTTTAACTACGGATAGGGGTGCTTAGAATTTTGTGTATAATATGGAAAGATGGCTGCCAAGCCCATCATGCATAATTTGAAAAAAATTGAATTTTCAGAAACACGTTAGGATGTATTTAGTACAGGAGAAAACGATTTCTATTAACATATACGTAGCACTCGACTTATATATATGATAACTTATTTAATGGAAAAAAGTTAAATAAGTACTATAATAAAAGCTTGAATATTTGATATCACACCATTTTTTAGCCACAACTTTCGTTTTTTTTTTTTTTTTTTTTTTTTTTTTTTTTTTTAAGCTTGGCTGTTTTTTTTACTTTGAAAAGTTATTTTTTGTAGATAGAAATATATAACAAAATATTCAAACGCATATACTACGCACATATGCAACTGGATATCACATGGACCCTTATACTAAATGTAATGAAAATTAATGTCATTAGAACTATCCGAAAAAACTGTAAATGTTAAATTTTTAGTCTGACAGAACTTAGGCATTAAGATATAGCAGAAAATATTTCAAATATGTTTTATCAAGCCTTTCAAATCATGCTAAGGCGTTTAGAACCTTATAAAATTTATATTACAATTAAAGTTCTTCCTACTGTTCAGATATAAAGGTAGAAATCGATTAACACTTCATTTCTTCCAAAGTGTCATTGAAGAGAAACCCATCCGTTTCTAATTGATTGTCATGAATTTATTTGATGTATTCAATGCGATGGAACTTAGTGCTCCAATTTACTTTATATTTATATGATTTAACTTTAAATTCTGCGTCTCATTATGCTTATCGATTTTATAAACTGTTAACCTTTAAACTTTGAAATATAATGCAATAACCTATATATTTGAGAACGTTTGCTGTTTAAATTCAGAGAGCTTTACTTTTCTTGCTATACTAATTGTACAGGTATGATTGAAACACTGTTTCGCATACGTCTTAGTCTTTTGTGTCCCGACGAGATTTTCAATTTCGATTATAGAAAATTTCGAGTAAAATTTATAAATTGTATACCTTAAAAACAGTAGATTTTGCAGGTTTTTTTAATAGAAAAATAGTTTTCATTACCATTTTAAAAAAGCACAATCGAATGTACGAAGTTTACAATATTTAAAAATAGATATTGTCTTAGTCATGTATTTAAGGATAGTTTCTATCATGTTGAAAGATATGTAAAGCAAATTTTTCAAAAAGAAAATACCTTCACATATATAGACAAAACTTCAAAATCTATACTAATAAAAGAAAGTTTCGCTCTGTGTGTTTGTGTGTGTGTCTGTCTGTCTGTGTGTGTGTGTGTGTGTCTGTCTGTGTGTGTGTGTGTCTGTTGTCGATGGCTAGGAAAATCTAGCCCACCTAGAAGGCTGGAAATTTAGGTGTGGATAGTCCAAGGTCTGACCATGTGCACCTGAGCCTCAGAATTTTAATATTTTGATAATTAGCCTAGATATTAATTAGATTCTCATTAACCATCGCTTCTAAAATATCATCTTTTAAATCAAAATGGCGAAAGAAACGAACAGGTGCATTGGATTTACGACCGGAAATGAACGAATTCGAAATTATTTAACTAATTAGCGAATTTTAAGAAAACTAATTGAGATATCAAATTGCAAATTTCTGAGCATATGTAAAAAAATATTCTGTATCTGACTATCTGATTTTTGAAAAATTCGTAATTTTTTTTTAATTTACGCAAAAAACTGCCAAAAATCTTTCGGCGCCAGTGAAAACGATCCGAGAAATTTTTTGACAGGGATCGGCTTTCATTAAAAACTGAATTACAAAGAGATCTGTTTCTCTGGCCGATCCCTCTCATTTAGTTTGCGAAAATGAAAGGAAATACTTGCCAAATTTTACTAATGAACAAATATTTAGGTAACTAATTAAGATATAGATTTGAAATTGAGGTCGGGAAGGGGTGTCATCTGTCGGCTATTTTAGCGTAGCGTCTTCGTTATGTTCTAATTATCAGAAAAATGTAATTCTTTTTTTAATGATCGCGTTAATGTACGTGACGGTGGTTCTTTTGAACAAATTATTCATTATATTTGCGGGTATGGGGAGGGAGGGGTTAACGCCTTTCTCTGAGATTGTAATTATCTCGGGCCCGAGCAACGCCGGGCGGGTTAGCTAGTATTTACTAAAAAAATTTACACTTTTTTATTAAGAAAATTACAATATATTAACATTTTATTGCTGTAAAAGAATTGAGTTTTTCTAAACACAATATTACTTTTTAATTAATCTAAATATCATTCTAAATGTTTTTTTTTTAAGAAAATAAATACAGATATATAGAATCAGTTTTAATGTACGTTTTTGCGAACGTCAGATTTAATGAACGAAGATACACAGGCATGACAGAAAGAAAAATAGAACAAAGAAGGAAGGAACACCTCAGAGATGTAAAATTAAATAAACACACAACAGCCCTTTCAAGCTCAAATATAATAACCCCCATTAAACTCGACATTCTGGAAATAGAAAAAAATTGCGAACTATAACAACCTACATAATGCTCTAATAAGATAAACTATCGAAATACCGTCCATTAAAAGTCGAATCTGTAACGATATGACGCACGAAATAATAGACTCTCGCTGGAAAAAGTTGTTAGGAGACGGGGAGAAAAAGAAGGGAAAGAATGAGATTAGAGGGAATTTGTCAATCCCCAGTCAGAAATAAATATGGAAGATATAAATTAAAACTGATGATGCTCCGGCTAGAGCGAAAACGTTCTTATAGTGGTGACAGTTTTTATTTGAAACTTTTTAACATTTTTATAATGATGGGCTGTTCTTTATATAGAACTTTTACCATGTTTTTAACATTGTAAAAATAGGTAATGTGAAAAATAAAGCTATTGAAAACATTACAATTATGTAATTGTTTTAAAAAAGAACTTGAGATTTTAATTCTTTTCTTTAATCCAAGCTGGCTACCTTCTGATACATTTCTAAATTCCTTTTTGTTCGTAAATGCATGATATTGGTAAGTGCACTTATTCACAAACTATGAAATCGAATAGGTTTTTTTCATTTTTCGATGAAGGCAGACTTTATTCAGAAAATTATGTTAAAGTTGGCATTTTGAACTGAATGTACAGACGCAGATCATAAGACAATAATCGCTCTTAATTTAAAGTATCCGTAAACCTTGGTTGGTGATTTAAAAAAAATTGTCTCTTTATACCAATTTGTTATAATGCCATTTAAGTTAAAACGTTAAAAAATATATTAAAATTTTATCGATTACACAGAAATATTTTTTTTTAAATGTAAAATAGTCCAGATTATGGGAAAAATTAACATTTCCGTAAAACCTGATGACTCAAAAATATACCACTGCATTAAAAATTTGTAAATTGCATAATAAAGATGAGAACTTTTTCAAGACATATACTATTCTCATTATAATAGCATCTCAATCTCAGATGCTGTGCACTTGAAGTACTAATGTAATGAAAAATTCGTAATTTTTTTTTCAACTTTGTCACTTAGACCAGTGTAAATATTATAAAACTAGTTATAAAGTATGATGAGTGCAGCACTCAATAAGCATTTGTAAAATAAGTAAACTAAAATTCAAAGCATTTCAAACATTTTTTCCCCTGTACGATGTTTTGGGTATGGTAAAAATTTGAAAAACTTTATTTTAAGAAAGCTAAAAATAACTTTTAAACACAAATCTTATTATAAAAATAATTATTATTCTTTAAAGCCTAAATGAGTAACTCCATGTATTTTCTGGGACATATAATTCAATTGAAATGCTAAATCTCGAAAAAGAAGAATGTAAACATACATTTCATCTTTTCCGGTTTGCAGAGCGATACTTCTGGTTGTAAAATTATTTGGTAAGCTGCAACAGCTGTAACTTTAAACGGTTGTAACTCGGATTCTAATTAAGATATAGACACAATTTAAGCAGAATTGATTAGATAAAAGATTGTATTTTAAAATTATTGCAAAAATGGAAAATCGATATTTTTATCGAAAATGATGTTTTAAAGGTGTGGTGTACGAATAGATGTAATCCATTTACTGAAAATGAAAAAAAAATAAATATTCGATTTCAAATCATTTCAGCAGTCATACCTACAAGTGTGATGCATCTAAGTTAAAAAAATGGATCCATATATATTTAAGGTGATTCTCAAATGACTTTCTCAACAACGCGAAACTTTCTGACGCATTTTCTGACTCCATTTTAAACGCAAAGGCATAAAATTGGCAGCCCTGACTATCAAAGCTATTTGAAATTGAAATCAGTTTTCCATTTTTTTTAAAATAAATAAATTACTTATCGAGTTTTAAGCGATTCTTGTTACGTGAAAACCGGCTATTCTCCCTTCTATCGTTGTCACATCCAGAAATTCAGTACAAAACGTCAATTTTGAAAGAAATTTCTGAAAAATATTTTGCGTTTACTAAAAATTGGAAAAGCATTTCAATTGCATAGTTTCTGAATGCCTAGTCTCTTTAGATTTGAGAACATCTTTAAAGGAGAGACAACGTTTGAGGTGAAAATTTTCTTAAATCATAATATGAAACATAAAGAGTTAGTTATCATTAATTAGATTTTATGTATTTGCCAAGTGTGTATAATTAGTTCATTGAAGATATAAGCAGAGTCTAAGTTGAAACATGAATAAATGGAATTTAAATGGCTCATTGTGTGTTTTGAAAGAAATCCACTTACTATTCAATCTTTCGGAATTTCCAATCCAAATTACTTTTACTTTCATTTAGAAAACATATAACAAGATATTTTTTGATGCTTAGAAACTAACATTCACTTTTTAATACTCTGATTTTCTTTTCTTTTTATTACTATTCAATATGAGCACATTTTCTTTTCGAATATTTTTATCTTTCAATGGATGATTGAAATCAATCCCTTTCTTTTTACTACAAGACTTTTTTCATACAACTTTCCTTTCTGCATATCGATTTTTCTTCATGGATTTAATTTTAAGGGAAATCATTTTTGAATTCAATTTATTTGGACACAAGATTATAGCAAAAAGTTTGTCTCTCGAATCTCTGAACAATATGAGATAGCCTTTTCTTTTGATTGAGATGTCCTTTGATTAAATATTCAAAAACTTGTCTGACAAGGTCGATTTTGATTAAATATTTTTTTCTGTCTGCATAATGACACATAATTTTAGAACTATATTTTACTTTCAGCATTTTATCTCTCAGTCGATGAAAAAATTTGGCAAGCATCTAAAAAATTAATGCAGTCGTATTATGAAATTCAAACAGTAGTAGCCGAGTAAAATGTAGGTAGAAAAAAAAAGGAACACAATCGCAACCCTAACTTGTTTATTTAAATCCAATTATCTTATTTCCCGGGGGAGTGCTCTCTCCTATATCTATAATCTTAATCTCTATGTTGGAACATACTAGAACTCTACTATAAAAAAAAAAGGTATCTGATTGCTCACTGAAACGGCAGCTACATTTTATTTTAACACTCACTTTGACGGCAAAAGCCAGTCTTTCTTTCTCTGTGTTAGCTCGTTTTAAGCGAGAAGCGCGCAAGAAGAATTTCGTAACACGTGACCTATTTTATCCATCTTCCATTTCGCCTCGCACTATTTTTTATCTATGAATTAATATTGAGGAAATACGTCTCCTATGCTTTTGGCGGGAAAAGTATTTTCTAGAACATTGTGGAAATTAAAAAGCGCGGGAAACTAATAAAATAATTTTCGGCTTTGCGTATTGTGAATATAAGTTTCTCGATAACAAAACAATTTAAAAGAATGATTTTTTAGACTATTAGGAAATGGAAAATGGTGAATTAACACAGATTAAAAGAAATGAAAGAGATTTAAATACGGGAATAAATAGAAAATATTTAATATAATAAAGAATTTAAGAAAATAGGTTTTCTAAGAAGAAATATTCTTATGAAATGTGATTTTTGCATCTTCTTTGTCAGGAAATAGAAAGTGAATTTAAGTAGATTAGGATAAAAAATGTTTTAAATATGGACAGTAATGGAATATTTATATATGGCGGTGATAGAGATCGATCTCAGCTATCCAATGTAAAAAAAAAAGTTTACATTTTTGAAACTGCAAACGAGATATTGTAAAATAACTGTCCCATAAGATTAACATTAGGGAGCGGGTGTTTTCGTGTGAGGGGGCAGGACCCTTAAGAGTGGACATGTCACATGAGTGGACCCTGTATATTTCAGATCGTACGGTAGCACGTGTTGTAGAAACTTGAGTGATACTCGTACGATTCCTCAAGTTAGAGAGAAATTGATATAGTGGCTTTGTACAAAATAAAGACAAGCGAAGTGAAATGAAGCATTCTGTATTTGGCTTTGGAAAATGTAATTTAAACCTTCGTACATAAAGTAATGGTTCTTTTCATTCTGTTTTTAACCCCTTGCCTGTGACAACCAAACTGAGTTCGGGCAACGCAAATGCGCCAATTTTTGAATACCCGACCTGAGTTCGGGCAAGAGCAAAATCGGTGTTTCAATTAACGTTTTTCAATTAGCGTGTTTCAATTAGCGTGTTTCCATTAGCGTGTACCAATTAACGTGTTTCAATTAACGTTTTAAGGTTTTTCTTAAATATATTCCACAGGCAAGGGGTTTAAAGATCTTTAAAACTTTTCTGATGCACCCTATAAAATAAAATAAAATATAGTTTACAAAACAGCAAACTAAAAGGCATGGAAATGCATTTTAGTTTGCTTATTTTATCCAATTTTAAATATATATGAAAACATAGTTGTTTCCAGATATTTAAAACTTGTTTTTATCAATGATAGTGATATTCAAACAAATCTATTAATTTAATATGATATGTGTAAGATATGTGATAAATGTTTAGTTAAAACAATGTATGGTGTATTATTAAAAAAACAAAAAAACATGGTATGAAGAATAAGATATGAAATGAAAGGTTATAAAATTGGTTTACACGTGTATGGGAAAACTAACAACAGAGTAACATTTGGCTTTCCCTAATGAACTTTCTTTCTGTGTGCATAAAAAAAATTCATTTTTACTAAAATGTTATATAGTCTGTTGCTTAATGCTATTTTTCGTTGAGTTTTAATAAAACCATAACAATTCCACATATATTTAATTCCACATTCCATAATTTCATTTTTATATCTCCTGGATTTATTATACAAATATTACATTAGAATGCATTTTTATTTTTTCATAGACCATAACTAAAAGAATGGTAACAAAATAAAACGATATACATTTTGAAACATTTAAAATTTTTTTATTTATAAGCAAATAATTTTTCTAGGAAATTAACATAAAAATACTAGTATATTTATATTAATATCATAATTTTCTTTTCTTATGTTTTCCATTCTTCATCATATTGCAGAAAAGAATATACTGTCTCAGTATTCTAAGTTATTTAAGAAAATGACTTAAAAGTAAAATATTTATCATGTGTTTAATTTTCATTTTGTTTGAAACCACAACATTAAAATACTAGAAACAATGAAAAATATATTTATATTCTTCGTAATATCTGGAAAATATTTCCAGATATTTGATAAAACCAAATATACTTTTCAAAAAAGTTGACAAAGTTTAAAAAATACTAAAAAAAAATTCAAAATGATAATATCAGTTTAATGAAAATGCAAATTGTGATACATTTCGTTCCAGATGAATAAAAATACACATATACCTTTTCCATGGTTCATTTGCATATAAAAATAGCATATCAACTAATTTAAACATACATGTATATCCAAAGATACATTCTTGCTTTTTTAAATAAAATAGTTTTATTAAGCATTCTGGTGATCAAAATAGTTTAAATAAACAAGTACACTCAGGCAAGGCCTAATCATCTCTATGTTGGAACCGGGGCACACATGTAATGTTGGGGCCCCCTTTCACAGGAAAATTCATGCATTATAAACATGATAAAGTTTTACGAGAGTTTTAAAATTTAAACCACATATATATATACCAAGAGCAGTCAAAAAGTTCACGGAATTTTGTTGTAACTCTTTAATACCTCGATGTAATTAATTTATTTTGTTATACACAACGTCCTCTCCTTGACGAAAAAAATCATATCATGTAAAATCCAAAAGAAAAGTGATGCTCATTGCGTTTTTTGACAACGAAGGTGTGGTGTACCATGAATTTATACCATGTGTACAAACAGTTAACGGCCCTTTGAACGTGCAAGTTTTGAAAAGACTGAGGGAGGCAATCCAAAAAAATGTCGCGCCAAATGGCAAGGAGCATGGTCACTGCATTACGACAATGCTCCCTCCCACACATCGATTGTTGCGCAGACATAGCTCGCAGAAAAGAACATTCCATTCATCTATCAGCCTCCTTTCTCGCCAGATTTACTACCATTGGATTTCTGGCTCTTCCCCAAGATCAAAACGGGCCTCAACAGTAACAATTTTCAAACCGTAGAAGACATCAAAACCAAAGCGACTTGGAAAGATACAAAAAACGGACTTTTATCGTTGTTTCCAGCAATGACAGGAGTGTGGAGCAAGTGTGTGTGTTCTGACGTAGTTTATTTTGAAAGCGAGTAAATAAATGTGTACCTATATTGTAGTAATAAAGAATTACAACGAAAGGAACTTTAGCTGCCCCTCATTTACTAGACACATAAAAATGCATTACAAATTATCTTAAAGTAAAATCTTCTCCCATTTATGCAATTTAGAGTGAATATATCTTTAAACCTAAGGGATTGAATGAAACATGTTTGATGTAATATACGTTCTTCGACTTTTGAAGTTTGTAGTACAATTCATGATCGTTAGTGAAGCACAATGATATAGTTTAGTAAACATGACGAGAAAATTATTTTTTTCTGTGAACTATAAATGGAATTTTGTATCAATTTGTATTTTCAGAGGGTGCACAAATGAATTTTTTGGTCCTCTGAAAATGGAGGCAAAGGGCACGTGCACAGTATGTACCTATGATAAACAGGCTCTGCATCCAGTGTAAACACAAATTAATTCGGCAGTTTCATAACTTAATTTGTAAAATATTAATTAAAAGGCAACAGTTCATTGTCGTATAAGTAGTTGTGTATTATAAGTTTGTTGATATACTTGTTATCACATCGTTGAAGTCTCAGTTTTGATTGCTCGCTGGGGTGTTCAATTTTCACAATCATAACCAGTCCTTTAACCGCTAGGTTTTAGTATATGGTTTTATTAAAAATCAGATTCACAATAAACTTTTACAAAATTCATTCCTGATTGGAAATCACGAACCAGAAGTGCAGTTGGTTTATTGTGATGAATATACTCATAAACATATAGCAAGAACAGATTTATATGATAAAATATAATAAAAAATAAACAAGCGCGTTTTACAAATTCTATTATTTTTAGCATATCAAATTCTTTAATAATTATCTTTTAGAAAAAGAACATATCTTGGGACAGTCTTATTAAAATAATACAAAAAGGATTTAACAATATACAAGCATATTCCACATATAAATTTCCATAATTTAAACATTCAAAATGCTATTACATATTATAAGTTATCGTTTTACACTTATTACATTGTTTTATCGTTAGATGTTAGATATTTCAAAAGGTATTTTACTAAATTCTTATAAAAGTACTACCACAGAAATTCAACAATAAACATGCATATTTAACAAATAAAAATCCATTATCTTATGATATAAAATAGTACTTTTATAGGTTTCTCGTAGAGAATTAAAATATATTTTAAAAAGTAGTTATCCAAATCATACAAAATGTATTAAACAATAATCATGCATGTTTCACAAATACAAATTCATTTTTTATTACATCTGAAATGCTTCTATATGTTATAAAATATATTTTTATATCTATGTTATAATTTTATAGTTATTTTTTTGTGGCGCTTGAAATAAAGATGGATATTCTTATGAGTATTCTACATAATTTATTGGAAAATAAATAGGCTTGTTTAGCAAAAATTATATTATAATTAACATGTAAAATACTTTTATACTTCTCTTCTAGAGATTTTAGAGATCTTAGGAATTATTTATTAAAACTGATAAAAAATAAACGTGTATGTTTCACAAATAAATATTAGTTTTTTTAACATGTAAAATTCTTTTAAATATTACTGTTTAAAGATTTACAGTTATGATATAGTTTTATTGTAATATTTCAGATATTTTAAAGATATCTTATCAAATTATTAATATCCTTCAAAACTGATGAGACATGCATATTTACAATAAAAGTTGAAATAAATATATTGTCACAATAAATATATTGTTTGAATGGTAAATACTTTATAATGTACCTGTAAAAGATTTCACAAATATCTTAAGAAATTCTTATTAAAATCCTACAAAATATATATATATATATAAAAAAAAAAAAAAAAAAACATGCATGTTTCAGACATACAAATTTATTATTTTTAACATATACAATTTCCTTATAATTATCATTTAGGGATTTTAGAGACATCTCAAGAAATGTTTCAAAAATACAAAAAAAATACTTCATAAACATTCATAATGCACAAATAAAAAACTGCTACTTTAACAACTAAAATCCATTGTTTTCAGCCTATCGGAATCTTTATAATTGTACTTCAGAGAATTAATAGCTCCTTTGGAATTTCTTAGTTTATAAAATTCTTCTAAAAATCCTACAAAATATATTAAACAATAAACAAGCATGATTTTTTAAACGTGCTTGTTTATTGTTTATACATATTGTTTATTGATTAGCAATAGTAATGGATATTGTTTAGAATATCCCACACTATTATTGATAATTTTCTTTTACAGAATTAAAAGATATCTTGGCAAAATCTTATTAAAATCCTACGAAATCGATTTTATTTCGCAAAAAAAAAAAAAAAAAAAAAAAAAAATTAACATCTAAAATGCTATTTTGCCTTATAATTTATAATTTTATAATTATGTTATAATTTTATAGTTATATTTTACAGGTTTAGATGTATCATGGGAATTCTTATTAAAAATCCTACAAAAAAAAAAAAAAGAAACAAAATACACAATTTTTCATAATTTAAAATATATTTTTTATATATCAAAAACACTCAAAATATTTATCTTTTTGAGATATCTCACAAAAGGTTATTGACATCTTAGGAAATTTTCCTTGAAATCCTACATAAGTTATTTGAGAAATGTATCTAAAGAAGTTAAAATTATACAAAATTGATCAAACAAACATGCATGTTTCATAAATAAAAATTCATTAATTTATGCGTATAAAAGACTTATCGTTGTATTTCAGAGATTTTACAGATACCTTAGGAAGTTATTATACTTTACAGGTTTAGATGTATCTCGGGAATTCTTATTAAAAATCCTACAAAAGAAATGAAATAAAACACACACTTTTTCATAATTTAAAATCTATTTTTAATGCATAAAAAATACTCAAAATATTTATATCTCAAAATATTTATCTGTTTGAGATATCTCACAAAAGTTTATTGACATCTTATGAAATTTTCCTTGATAGACTACAAAAGTTATTAGATAAGTATATCTAATGAATTTTTTATTAAAATCCTACAGAATTGATCAAACAAACATGCTTGTTTCGTAAATAAAAATTCATTAATTTATGCATATAAAAGACTTTTACCGTTGCATTTCAGAGATTTTACAGATATCTTAAGAATATATTAAAATCTCACAAAAAAATTAAACAATAAACATGCATGTTTCTAGAATAAAAATCAATTACTTTTAGCATGTGAGATATTTGTACAGTTATCAACTTAGACAGATAAATATATCTAAGGAATTTTTTATTAAAATCATACAAAATAGGTTAAACAATAAACATGCACGTTTCTCAAATTAAAATCCATTACTTTTAGCATGCGAGATATTTGTACAGTTATCAACTTAGACAGATAAATATATCTAAAGAATTTTTTATTAAAATCATACAAAATAGATTAAACAATAAACATGCACGTTTCTCAAATTAAAATACATTACTTTTAGCATGCGAGATACTTTTACAGTTACCCCTTGGACAGATAAATATATTTAAATAATTTAATAAAATAATACACAATTGATTAAACAATAACCATGTATGTTTCTCAAAAACAAATTAATTACTTCTAACATGTGCGAATTTTTTACAGTTTTTTCTTAGCTAGATAAATATATCTAAAGAATTTATTTAAATCACATAGAATTGATTAAACAATAAATATGCATGTTTCTTAATAAAAATCAGTTACTTTTAACATGAGAGATATTTTTACAGTTAGCTCTTATATTGATAAATATATCTAAAGAATTTTTTTTATTAAAATCATACGTAATTGATTAAACAATAAACATGCATGTTTCTCAAATAAAAATTCATTACTTTTAGCATGTGACGTAATTTTACAGTTATTTCTTAGACAGATAAATATATCTAAAGAATTTATTGAATCATACAAACTTGATTAAACAATAAACATTCATTTTTCAGAAATTGCAGTCATTATTTTTTATTTTCTAAAATGATTTTATGTGTTTTTGTTTATAACTTTATATTTGTGTTATAGTTTTATAATTATATTTTATTTATTTTACAGACATCTGAGGAAATTCTAATTAAAATTCAAGAGTAATTATTAAACAATAAACATTTATATTTTGCTATAAAAATTGCATTATGTTTAGCATACCAAATTATTTTATATTTGCATTTTAAAGATGTCTAATAAATGCTTAACAAGATCCATCAAAATTCAATGAAGAATAATTATGTTTCACACATACAAATCGTTTATTTTTAACATATAAAATGATTTTCTAGTTGTCTTTCAGATATTTAAGAGTTAGCTCAGGAAACTTTTATTAAAATCCTTCAAAACCGATTAAACAAAAAACATGCATGTTTCACCATCAAAAATCGTTTAGTTTATAAATAAAAACTGATTTTATAGTTATCTGTTAGAGATATCTTAAGTAATTATAATCCTAAAATATTAATATAAAATAAAATATACATATTTCACCAATAAAAATCCAATATTTATATACTATAAAGTCATTTTATAGTTATCTTTTAGAAATAGTTCTGATCATTTTTAATAATTTATATAAAATGGATTACACAGTATAGTTGGAGGTTTTACAAATACATAGATGGCATTATTTTTAGAAAATTTTTATTAAAATCCAAAGAAACTTAATTTACGATAAATAGATATTTTTCACAAATAAAATTTCATATCTTGTAAAACACAAAAGGCTTTTAAATGTTTTTGTTTTTAGTTTTACATTTTTGTTATAATTTTACGCTAAACTTTTAGAAATTTTAGAGGTGTCATAATAAAATACTTATTAATATCTTATAAAAGGGATTCATAAACATTCATGTTGTACAAATAAAAATTCCTTTTTTAAAATATAAAATGCTTTTACAGTTACGTTTTAAAGATAGCTTAGGAAAGTCTTATTAAAATCCTGCAAAACGGATTAAAAATAATCATGATTTACTTCAGAAATTAAAACACATTATAATATCCAAAATGTTTTTATATGTTATATTTAATTGTTACATTTTAGTAATTTTAGAGATATCTAAGAAAACACTTATAAATATCATACGAAATTGATTTACAAATAAATAAACATTCATATTGCACAAAAATAAATTCAAGAGCTTGAAAATAAATTTAAATTGGACATGTTTCACAAATAAAAATCTATTTTATAGGCATATTAAATACTTTTTTTCTTTTATATATTTTAGAGATATCACAGGAAATGTTTATTAAAATCTTATAATATCGATAAAAATTCACATATTTTACGAAAACAAAATTCATTATTTTAACATATTTTTTTTTAATTTCCATTATTTTAAAACTCTTTTAATCATTTTTGAGATTTAAGAGATATTTTAGGTAGTTTATAGAATTCTACAATATTGTTTAAACTATATAGTACGTGCATGTTTCTGAAACAAATATCTATTATTTTTAGCATATAATGCTTATTTAATTACCTTTCGGCGATTTTAGAGATATCTAATTAAAGTCATTTTTAAATCATTAAAAATTGGATAAACATTAAACATATATGTTTCACAAATACTGCAAAATCTTTATTATGTTATATGTTTTATAAAATAGAAAATGTAATATGCATTCGACTAATGTCATTGAGAATATTTTAAAAATGTTTATTTGAAAAGATGAAGGTGTGCTCCGTCATTAAAGATGAGGTGATGATTATGAATCCAAACGATCCATCCACTTTCATAATTACATAATATTTACTTAATTATAAATTAATATGTACCTACTTTTAGTTTTCTCCATGTTTTATATTCGCAATTATAATATTTCACATTAATAAACATTTCATTAACGATTAATATTTATCTTTCATAAACAACGTACCTGGCATTATTTCATGCAATATTGCAGTATTGGAGTGTTTACTGTTTTCCTTTTTTTTTTTTTTTTGCAACAATATTTAATAAATTTGAATAGACATTAAGTAAATAAATCTGAAATTGAGGTGATTTTTTTTCCGGAAAATCCGTCAAGGCTCAGGTTTCCTGAATGACGGATAATCGAGGTTCTACTGTAAATACCTGTCATTTGTAGAGAATTTTGTGTTCTTTAATTTATGTCAGAGTAATTTTTTCATGAAAACCGACAGTTTCTGAGATATTTGTAAAAAACAAAAAAGAATTTGCCCCCCCCCTCCCTCCCCTCGTTCACCTCCTATCCATTAGGGTGGATCGATGTTATATGGTGAAAAAATAAATATTATTAATCAAAACCTACCTATGGGGAAAAGATGTTCTATTGTATGGAGATTAAGAGGAAAATAATAAAAAAAATTAATTTTAAAATTTAATACTGCCGCAAAGAGTTTGAATTTTCAAAAAAAATTGGAAAAAGACCTAATTTTGGTTAGATGATTTTTGATTCAAAATAATTGTTTTAATTTTAATCAAAACATATCTATGCAGGAAAAGATGTTATATTGTATGGAGATTAAAAGAAAATTAATAAAAAATAATAATTTCAAAATTTAATACTGTCGCAAGGGGGTTGGATTTTCGAAAAAAAGGGCAATTCCAGCTTTTTCATTCTCCCGTTTTATCCTTCCGCCCCTCCATAAGTTGGAAGCGATACGTCATGGAATCTTCCCTTCGTCATATGATCCGCCCACATGGCTCTGAATTAGGGCTCCTATAATAGTTAAAGGAGCCTTACTCTGAATAATACTGGATAAACATGTTCCCACCGCTCGCTCATTCAGTTCAAAGCTAGCGGTTTACGGAATCGGGCGCTGTTCTCGCAAAGTGAAATAAATTTCGATTTCATTGCGTAAGTTTTCTTTGAACTTACGTATATTGTGTGTTTATATGTGTTATTATGTGTGTTACGTATATTGTGTATATTACGTATTACGTGTATTGTGTTGCGTAGTGTACTTTGAATATTATTGCACCATGGCGATGCTAAGAAAAGACATGATTTGCCTTATATATTGGTCTGGTTGTGATATGCCAAAGAATATGCTTCCTACATACAGTAACGTAATAAAGTGCGTATGTTGGCATTCAAAAGAATAACGAAACAAGGAAACATTGTCCACATCTACACTTTCTTCCTCATGTGAAGAAGTTGCTAATAAGTTAGAAGAGACCTGGAAACGAGCTTCAATCCCAATAATTGACCACTATATCATTTTGTAAAAATTTCGATTATACCACGACAAATATCGCGGTCTTCTTAAATCTTACAAAGCCAGAAAAGGGATTGAAAGTTATCGCAAGCAGATTGACGTTTTCCGTAAAAACGCAAATGCTGTTTTTGATATATCGGCGTGTACTTGTAAATAATTTGAATGTTGCTTCTGTAAGAAAGAACGGAAAGTACCAATGAACGATAGAGAATTTCTATTAGACATGCGAACTGTAAGAAAAATAGTAATCGGGTAGCTGGATCGGAAAGTCACTTTACAAATAACTAAGGCCGAGAAACGAAAATTAAAGCAAGGGCGATACGTGGAGAAAAACAAAACACTGCCTGATAATTCTTCCAGTTCAATATATTTGAATATGAATATGAATAACGGGTGTAAATTGAAGCGGCGTATGTGCGATCATACAGACTTTTCTTCATCATCAGCTATCATTGAAAGTGGCGCCCAAAACGCTGACGGTGTCACTGTCACATCTGTAGTGACGAAATTACATGCCGTAGCAAAGACATTGGACCGATTTGCATTTCCGACCGAGCAGGCGCTGTCATCGTGTCAGCTGCGCTTCAAGATATGGACATTATCTCACAAATCGATGTATCAAACGTCGTTGACAGAAATAAAATTCGACGTGAGAGAACAAAGGCAAGAACCACTCTACCGTCTCAGTCAGTTGTGAAAGATTCTGACCATGACCAATTTGGTTGATACTTCGATGGACGTAAAGACAGGACTACATCACTAGGAGATAACAGGAGAAAATTTATAACAGAAGAACACGTAAGCTTGGTAATAGAACCTGGTTCAGAGTACATCGGACATTTATCTGTAAATTCTGGGAGAGTGCAAGTCATTGGAAAAGACATCGTAATTTTGTTGTCCTGTGTTGACAACAATATAGATGTAACAAAGTTGGTTGCGATCGGTTGCGACGGAACATCTATTAACACAGGTGTTAAAAAACGTGTTATTCGAAATTTAGAAGTGATTCTGAAAGGCTATCTATGCCCATAGAACCAAACATCCACTAATCCTAGAAATCAAACTTAATTTAAAGTCCCTTCTAAATAGAGTAGCTCTTGGCCACGTTTCAGCGCACACGGACGTTCAAGGTAATGAAATCGCGGACGCACTCGCAAAGGAAGCAACAGCTAAACCACACATTGACATTCATCTTCCAATTCCTTCCACATACATAAAACGTTTACTAAAAGCAAATATACTCACGGAATGGCAATCAATCTGGGATAACAGCAGCAAAGGCCGACACACATATAATTTAATACCGAAAGTCTCAATAACAGACTACAACCTCTCCGCATACATAACAGCATTTCTCACGGGGCACGGTCAGTTTCGAACATACTTCTACAAATTTAAATGTGCAGACACATGCCTTTGCGAGTGTGGCGCAGAGGTGTCGGCTCCCCATTATTATTACACCTGCCCGTTAACAGCACAGTGGCATATTAGGAAGCCTGCAATCCCTCCCAAGGAATGGCTTCCTAATATTCTAAAGAGGCACACCCTAAACAGAAAGCTACATAAAATCTATATTTTTCTAACAGAACTCTCTAACCTTACCTAGTAGCCGTCAGCTGTCACTCTCAATGCACAACTCCTTTTTAGTCCCTGCTAACTGTCGCGAAAAGGGTCCTTCCCTAGCAGGGTAGGCTTATATATGATCTGGTCGTTGACCATAGTTTGTATTTGTATTTGTTTTAAACATTCTATCCAGCTCCTTGTCACGTTTAACGGTGGGTCCAGCTTTGGCTGTAGTTTGTATTTTTTTTAAAGACCTTAATAAAGGGGACCGGGAGGGACACTATGCTCTACAGACTTCTACTAGTCTGAGCAGTCCCTCTTAGGCTATCAAATCAAATCAAATCAAAACCAAGTAAGTGTCCTCTTATTGCAATTAATATTTAAAATTACTAAAATGTATATTTCATTTAACAAAAATCACTTTGACTTTTTACCGAAAAAAGACTCAAATACATAAATTTCAAACACCTTGCGGCAGTATTAAATTTTGAAATTAATTTTCTTAATTAATTTTCTCTTAATCTCCATACAATAGAACATCTTTTCCGCATAGGTAGGTTTTGATTAATATTAAAACATTTATTTTTATTCAAAAATCATCTAACCAAAATTATGTCTTTTTTTCATTTTTTTAGAAATTTCAACGCCATTGCGGCAGTATTAAATTTTGAAATTAATTTTTTTCATTATTTTTCTCTTAATCTCCATACAATAGAACATCTTTTCCGCATAGGTAGGTTTTGAAATTGTGAAATTTTTTTTTCGATCCACCCTACTATCCATCAGGACATTTTACTTAGTCACCAGTAGCCATAACTGAACAACTGTACCAATTTTTATCTCTGTAGCATTTATTATGGCGACATTAAGTAAACAAAATTGAAATTAAAGTGATTTTTTTGCGGAAAATCCTTTAAAGTTCCGGTTTTCTGGCTGACGGATAATCAAGGTTCCACTGTATATAACTGTCATTTGTAGAGAATTTTATGTTCTTTAATTTATATCGCAGTAATTTTTTTCATAAAAATCAACAGTTTCTGAGATTTTTGTAAAAATCTAAAATAGCAATTTATTTTAACCCCCCACTCACCTCCTAACCATCAGAACTTTTTACATAGTCATTAGTAGCCATCAATGAACAACTGTACCGATTTTTATCTCCTTAGCATTTATTATGGAAAACTTTTCTAATTTGACTGGACTAATACTCAAAACGCAATTTCTCAAAAAGCTATTGAAATATCACTATACAAATTAAATTGCAAGTTACTGACTCATAATGTATGAAAAATGAATAATATATCTTAGATTTTAGTTTATCATCTTCATTACTGGCATACAAATTACGTGTATACAGAAAATACATATATATGCAATAGAATTTACTGTAGAGTGTTTTGCGTATTGGGCTAAATTTCACAAAATTTTACAATAAACTCCTCAATTTACCTAAATGTAATCAATCTATGGGCTACATTTTCCTTTTCATCGTAGTTTAGAGTCAAAATCTTCCTAAACATAAGCGTAAATTATAATTAAATAGTTTTTTTTTTTTAAATTTGCTCCAAACTCTGCCAGATAACTTAAAAATAACAACTTGTGGACAATCCCTTATCATTCAACGAGTTTTAGTCAGAAACTAAAAAACAGCTCACTCTAACGCCGATATCTCTCTGAATTTTTACGATATTTGACTCTTTTCTTTTTTAATAAGTTGCTCCATAGAGTTGACTATTAAATTATGCAAAAAGTTCCTTGTTATCGTTCGCGCATGCGCAGATAAAGATTATTTTATACAACTGCCCATATTTCAATTAATATTTAATATATTTATATTCCAATTACACTATATGATTTTTACTACATTTTGTCAATTTTTCTGAAACTGACGTTAATTTTGGTTGTATAGGCCCGTATGTTATAAGCAAAAAACATGCAAGATTTTTTTTAATTAAATAAAACGCTATATCTCTATTAATATGCATGCTATTCTTGAACAAATGAATACACATATTATACAATGTCTGTCTATGTATATTCTGTAGCGATAGATCATTTCGTGCATTTTATTTTACAGGGTGATCCCAAGTATTGTTTTTTTCTTTAATTTTTTGTTGGTCCCCTACTGTCCTCCTTATCAAATCGACGTTGATAAATATGAAGTCGAGCCTGTTCTTTTTAATCCTAAAATTAAAAAAGAATCTGACATGTATATTTTTAAATATTAGAAAAAAATATCCCGTCATTTATGTCCATCTAGTGTATATCAATCAATGTGAGCCAATATGTCGTTAAGTATTGTGGCTTTTTTTCTATACCAAAACACTTTATTTTGATATTGTATGCATTATTAAAATTTAATGTCGATACTACTTTTTACTTGATTGTTATTATAAAGCAATCAACCTAAGTACCAATGTAGTAATGTAACAGGATATCACAGTATTTAGTACTCGACAGCAAAAATGACCATATAAAATGAAATGAAATTAAACATCTGAATCTTCGAAATAATTTTCTTCCTTATTGTCCGTATTAGATGTACAAAATTGTTCTACATGTTTTTCGCATTTTTTTCTATTATAGACCGGGAGGCGGCAGCACAGACAATCACCTCATCGAGTTCACGGCTGAAATTCCAGAATTAGTTAAAACTCGATTCGCATATTAAAACGCAATCGGTCTGCCAAGTTAAATCTTGGTGGAAAACACCTTAAAACGCGATTTTAGTGGTTGACTCGTAGGTTTACCACCCACGTCGGCAGACCGATTGCGTTTTAATATGCAAATCAAGTTTTAACTATATCTGGAATTTTAGCCGTGATCTCGATGAGGTGATTGTCTGTGCTGCCGCCTCCCGGTCTATTAGTAAATATTAAATAAAATATGACCCTCAATCAATCTGGTCACCATTAGTTTTTACTATATTTTGTCAATGCTCAAGTAAGTATCTGATGAATTCTGTGACGAAAACAGGCTTGGTATTTTGACGCTATGAATTCATGGATTGTTTTTTGCACCTCATCTTCAGTCTAAAATTACTGGTTTGCTAAGGTTTTTCATAACGATCTTAAACTAGTCTTTGGGGGCCAGCGTAATACTTACCCATCAAGGATATGCATAATATAAAATATGAAAATAAAACATGTGTAAGCTATTTATAAAATGCTTTGCAATTCGAAAAAAATCGTGGCTTGATGACGTCATAAACTTTAAATGCTCTATTACTGAATCGCGTAAAAGAAACATCCTTATAACTCCAAAATTGATAATCATATTAACTAACGATTAACTGCATCGGATGAAGAGTCTCATTTCCAATTACAATATATCTTTGAATTAAAATTTGAATGAAATACAGGATCATGAAAACTCGAAGAGTGTGGGAAATACGATTACAAATATCTCGGCAACTCATTATCCGATCGAATTCATTCTTCATGCAAAATTTATGTTTTTTTATTGTTTTTTTATATTCACTCTTTAAAATAAACAATTTCGAGATTTTTTTATGTACCTTCTATCAGAACAGATATTTCGAGAGTCCGAAAAAAATAGTTCCAGATAATCAAGGTTACTGAAATTCAATAAGCTTCTTCCCATTATTACATACTATGTACATACCAAATTTCAGGTCTCGATCTCAATTTTTTCGGGTGATAGAGCGTTTATACACACACACAGACAGTGTCTGAAACGTGTAAATCGTCAATTTTTTTTTCGATTTTCAAAACGATTACAAGACTTTCCATATACTACGTATGATGGGTAAGTAAAAGTGGTAATCGCATAGTGGAATGTCTGGTCAGTGCGCCGGATGTGGCAAAATTTCACATTGCAGATCGTTTATGGTTTGGCAGGCCACGGAGCATCTCGTGATGTTATATTACTGAGACTGGTAATATCACCACCAGTCACTATCCAGTATACTTTTTATTTTACAATTAAAAAAAAAAAAAAAAAAAAAAATTCTGCAAACCGTTTATTTACTGCGAAATCTGTAAAAATAACAGAAAGTTGATAATGAATACCGATATTTTTCGTAAAATAAACAGTTTTTTCTGGCGTTCTATCTGATAGTTTTTTTTTCTTAAAAGCAACATCTTTTGGTATTGTGTTCTGAGAAATAGACCATTTATTTACTTTCTTTGGTTTTATTGAGAAAATTTGTGAAAATTTGTGTGCTTTACAAAAACTATTAAAAAAAACAGTAAATGGGATACAGTTTTCAAACATAATGTACTTGATAAAACATGTTGTTTTCTTTCAATTCGATGGTGTAAAATTTAAAAGTGTTCAATGTTTAGAAGTTACAAAAATTGCAGAAAAAACAACATTTATTAGACAGGTGCTGCTATACCGTCAATATGACGCTATAGTTACTCACAGACAAGTTTTTGCTTTATTATATGGATATTATTGCGGAACTCCAAAATGCTTGAAGTCGGAAAATAATGCAAGATACTACCTAAACATATTCAGAGCTTTTAAGATTAGTTTCGTTTATAATTTATATTTAAACTTAATATATTGCGCATATAATCTGTTTAAAAAGTACAATCAGCTGTGTTTACATGTACAATAATTAGTAACTTACGCGTAACTCTTTTTCAGATAACGTAACCCAATGAAAACGGGTAAAGTTTTTTTATACATCTAATATAGCAGTACGAAAATAACCAGAAAATACAATTATATACTGTTAAAACACCACATAATTAATTCATTTCCGAATATCTCCTGATATATAAAATTATTTTGTAAATAAATGTTTCATATATTGCACATCATTCCCAACCTTCAAATTTTTTATACCACTGTTTTCTTGCAGAAATATTCGTTTTTTTTAATCGTAGAAATTCTGCGTGTATACAAATCATATATTTTTACTTAAAAATAGTGGTACATAAAATTTTCAACTATGATTGTAAAAGTCAATTTTTTGGATCTTTGGATTATTTTTTAGGTCAAACCATATTTTTCTTGTTTTGCATATGACGATATACTTTTCTAACATTATCCGAATGGCATTTAACAACTAATTTTTCAAGCAAATATCGTTTAATCGGGTACTACTGATAATGATTTTTTTAATCATATTTCGTACACCCAGAAAAAGGAATTGATTAAAACTACATAACATGTTTTGTTGAGTACATTTTGGTTGTTTTAGTAAAATTCAAGTAAAATTGAACCATTTTACTTGAATTAAGAAAACATTTTTTGCTGACGATACAAAGACTTTTTTTTTTTGGAATTGCAAAAAAAAAAAAAAAAAAAAAAAAATGTTGATTCAAACAAAATTTCCATTGACATACATTTAAACAAAAAGTTTTTTGGGTCAACCAAATTTTTGTTGATTCAACAAAACTTTTGTCTGGGTGTATTTTACATTTATCTTCTACACTGTTAAAAAATTGCAACAAACTGTCCAGTCATTTGACCGTTTTAAGAGAAAACGGTTACATAACTGTAATTTAACTCTATTCTGACCATATTATTGCTCATATTATGGTCAGAATAGAGTTAAATTATGGTTGTGTAACCGATTTCTATAAAAACGGTCGAATGACTGGACAGTTTGCAGCAAACGTTTAACAGTGTAGTAGTCTTCCAGTACCAGTAAAGCGTTGTGCAGTTTTGTAGTTGTATATCATACAAAACATGCAGAAAGTTTCAACCAATAATGTGTCATGGAATGGATTCTTTGCTGAATCTGTATTTATAGTCTAAACATTCATCTGGAGTTTGCATCTAAATGGAAAATAGCAGCATTATACAGCACAAACTTCTGACTGTATTTGTTTTTTTAATACATGGATCCCATTTGAATTTATAAAAAGGAAATCTCATAAGTAATAACTTCTTTAATTGTGATAATTATGGATCATAGCAAGCGCGCAACATATAACTTTCATCTTCATTCATACATAGAAATTAAGAAGTTTCTATCAAATAATATCTGTATTTTGAGAGATAAAATAAAAATAAAGAGATACCAATAGATAAATTTGAATTTAAAGAATTTTTTAAAAGATTGACTTTACAGATTATTTTTTTAAAAATTGTTTTGTATTTTAATAATTCGTATGCAACAAATGTTGAAAAATCTCCTTAATATTAATCGTAGAAAACTCCCGAATTATATTTAATTAAAGCATTAAGCACGAGTTTTCTTTTCTTTGTATTTTAATCGAAATTTTTTTTTTATCTATCAGCTAATATTCTATCATATGTCAAGAAAAAATGTAGTAAAAAACATAATTTGTTGAATTAGTATTAAGGTCAGAAGACAATTCTAATCATATAATCTTTAATCCAGGGGTGCAAAAATCTAGGCGCCAATGGGCCGATTCCCACAAGTAAACTTTTAGTATTCTTCTCCTAATAAGAATACTGATAAAATTTAGCCGAAGTATACTAATAAATTTTGATGAAGAATACTAATACAATTTAGTGGTGGGAATCAGCCCATTGGCGCCTAGATTTTTGCACCCCTGCTTTAATCTTCATGCGACAAAAATAATATTGCTTTTAAGTCTCTATTAAAGTTTTTCTCCATTAGCAGAACCGCTTTAAAGTAAATGTTATTTTCTTTTCAAATTTGTACAACTCGAATAAACACTCCCATTTGTGTCGTAATTCAAGAAAATAAGATAAATTTCAAAGCAACATTTAAAGCTATGCTGACGTAGATAGTAAAAATTGAAAATAATTTCTTTCATGTTTTTATTGATTTACATTTAGAGTTTAATTGTGGTGACTGTTTTTTTTTCTATATATTTGAGTGAACTTCGATGGAGGTTCCGTTACGTTTGACGACATGATTTAAATTTTCCTTCAGATTATTATAATTAAAATAAAATTTGACACGTAACCATGAGTGAATTACTTCCGATGAAACATATATTGCATTGATTAAAGCGTTTACATTATTTTGCTTTTTTTTCTAAAAATTAAAATGCTCTACAATACTCTAAATTTGAAATTTATTTTGGCACAAAGCATATTTGGGATGTAACTTACAAGGAGAGTGCCAAGTTTGGTAATCACAGATTTTGATTATTTTTATATATGTTGTAGGGTAGAAGCCCCTTAGTCTCATGTTCAATGGATTTTATACAACGCTCCTTAGTTCTCGAGAAATGGGGGGGTCTAATATTATAACACAACTTAAGTACTTAATTTGTAACAAAATGATTGCGTTGGTCGTAGCTCAGTCAGTATGGCGTCTGCTCGTTGTTCGGAAGGCCCGGGTTCGATTCCGGAACGTGCTACGTTTATTTTTCTCACTTTTTTTAATAAATATACTTGTAATTATAATTTAATAATCTCAATAAAAAAATACGTTAACATAATTAAATTTTAATTTAGCATTTTTGACTTTTTAAAACATTATTAAAAAGTTTCTGATTTAGTTATTAAAAAGTTTACTAATTTTCATCGAATCCCGACACTTCAGATTGATCTTCTTGTGAACTACAGCTTGCATCTTCCATTTTTATACGATTATAAGCTGTTATAGAATGATACGCACTTGTGCGATGAAGATTGAAAACAAAAAACATTTAACTGCAACAAACTAAAAAAAAAAGAAAAAACCAAAGTCTGTTGTGGCGGCCTCTAGTTCCAATAAAATAAAACAAATATGTTGTAATTAAATTCTTATGCTAAATTTTAATATAATTATGCTTCTTACTTTAAAAAACAAGTAGTATTGCATTGAATTCCCTTGTTAAGGTAATTTATAAATGATGTTTCTTTACAATCACGAATTGACACAATTTTTCAATATCGTTGAATTTATAAAGCATATATGGAATACATTTTAAAAGTTATTAAAAAAATGCTAAATTAAAATTTAATTATGTTAACAAAACTTTTTATTGAGATTATTAAATTATAATTACAAGTATATTTATTTAAAAAAGCGAGAAAAACAAACGGAATCGAACCCGGGCCCTCCGTAAACGCGCAGACGCCATACCGACTGAGCTACGACCGACTCAGTTACTCCGTTACAAAGTAAGTATTTAAGTTGTGGTATAATATTAGACCCCCCATTTCTTGAGAACTAAGGAGCGTTGTATAAAATCCATTGAACCTGAGACTAAGGGGCTTCTACCCTACAACATATATAAAAATAATCAAAATCTGTGATTACCAAGCTTGGCACTCTCCTTGTTAGACCTAGGTTTTTTTACGCTTTAAATAATGACAAATATTTATTCATCTAGGAAGAAATGCTACTAAAATATGATGTAAACTCTTCCGAGTTATCCACGATTCCGAAAATCGTTCTGTTATCTATAGAAAACTCAGAAACCTCAGAAAGCAATAGATATCCGAGATTTAAAGCAGTATTTCTGAAAGAAAAGTTTCGTTTGCTGACCATAATTTTCGGAAACGCTTTAATTATTTTTTAAATGAGTTTTCTAAATCCGGTATAAACAAGAAATATAGGTTTTTCGGATGCTATGAATTCACTTTTATATACTTTTTCTTAAATCTTCATGCAGTTAGAAGACGTCAAAATTTGAAAATGCTAATGTTACATCAATATAGCAAACTTTTATTTCCCAAAAAAATCTTTCGCCTGAAGTCCCTTTTTTTAATGAGATATAGTGAATGGAACCAACCCCATGCCAGGCATTTTTTCGATTAAAAATCTTGTTTTTAATTATGAAAATATAAATATGAAAATATAATTTATAAATTCATAAAAATATGTTAATTATAAAATAATTTTAATTTAACATAAAACGAATAAAAACTGTAAAAATACGGGTATGTATGTTTACAGCTTATTTCAATCATTAGTTTTTGGTTACATTCACGTACAAAGGGACATGTTATAGAAATGATGTATGTGGGCAGCAATTTTCACCTTAAAAAAGAAAGAAATCGGATATTATTAACGCATTGTTGACTCGAGACGTCAATGACATCTCTTGATCTTCGTGACTTGTGGTCTAGAGACAACATATGGCGCATTTTAATAACTGTATGTTGTTAACCAGAGACATCATTTAACGTCATCTGATAACCGAATGTAATTGACTATTTATTATACAATTAATTGTAATTGTCTTTCATATACATATATCATTCGCTTCTGTTAAATTCTTGCACGTTAAACAAGCAATTTGGTTAAAGATAACTTGAATTTCCTGTCAAGATGACTAAATGTACACACTGAATAATTTTTTAATCGAAATATTTTATTAATAAACGAGTTTTGCATTCCTTACGTATATTGAATATTATTTAAATAATAATTTAGGATTTAAAAATAATATTAAAGATGTATTATTCAAAATGCTAGTTTTCCAATTTTGCAATAATATTTATATTATGAAGCAAAAACACATCTGTGCGTAACACTGACGTCATACGGACGTTGGCAACATTTAGGCAATACAATTTATTTTTTACGCAACTTTCATTACTTGTGTTTAGAAGCATTGTATTTAGAATTTTAATTCTTATATTACTGACTAGTTTAAAAATGTACTTTTATATGCAATTTGTTGGAGAACACTATCGCAATTTACTGATTTTTTCTATGTTTTTTATAATAACTTTCAAACATGATTTTTAAAAAATCTATATCTATAGCGTACAGCTCGGTTACGGATAATTAACCCGTTCGCAATTAAAACTATTTTAATAGTTCAGCCTTTGTTTTCGACTAATATATAATTTATGAATAAATAAAGTAAATAACTAGATGGATGAGATAATAAATAAAATAATATAAACAAAATAATATAAATAAAGTAATATAAATAAAACACAAATTTACCAGATATAATAATCGAACTACGTGCTTAAACAACGAAATAATCATAATCACAAAAACACCTCCAAGTAGCAATTTCTTCTTCGGCTATTAACCCACGGTATGAGGCTAATATGAAAGTATTGCTATAAATAAATTTCAAAGCTTTATGTGAATACAGGATAGACATATACTGTCGGGAGATTGCAATTATAGTGAAAGTGCAAGAGATGTTGCGTTCAATTACTGTTCTACAACTCGGTTTCAACAACTTTCTACAACGCTTTCTACAACTCGGATTTAAGGAAGAGACAAAGTTATTGCTATTTTTGCTCTTATGATCGATGCATACTATGGCAAAAACAGTGCCCCTCCCATTATTTTGTTTTGTATATTCCATTCAGGATAATTTTAGATACATTTAAGGCAATCCCATGTAGTTATTTTTACAATTACTTATATTAACAAAGACGACCAGTTATAATGATTGCCGTTCGTACTGTCACTCACTACGATATTGAAGTCAATGGTTTCTCCACCATTAGATTCTCTTGTAAATTATATTTAAGTCCATTTTAGATGTATTTAAAGTATCCGTTATAGTGATTGCTGTTTTAACGATCAGCCAGTACGATGCCAAAGGCACTGGGGACTACATGAACAAGTTCGTTTTTATATTAGATACCATAGTTTTAGCCATATTTAAAGTAATCACAGGCAACGCCGAGTGGGTCTGATAGTTGTATAAGTTGTACATATAATCCTACTACAGTGTTTGGATTTTTAACTAATTTTTTCCCTCTAAATATTTCGTATATAAACGAATTGAACCGTTTAAAGTAATTGCCATTTTTGCGGGCGTTCATTACAGTGCTGAAGATAGTGGGACCCTCACCATTAGTTTCGTTTGTATATTAAAATAATAACTTTATATACGTATGAGAAAAATAAGTATGCACTGCAAATGCGTTTTTCAAATCTTTAAGCATATTTATGCATTTATAGTAACTATATTTTAAATAAGTAAATGTGCACATGTGCAGTATTACGGACAAGTAATTACAAATATGAAGATTCGCTACCAAGAAGTTATATATGAAGAAAGAAGGCATACTGAACACATTTTCGATGGTGGCTAATCATGCAGGACTAATGTGTAGCGTAAACACTTACACGTTTTCCATATTATGTGTCTAAATATATTTGGGATATTGTCTAGCGCATAAAAGTTTATGTAACACCCACTAAATTAGCGAATAATAAAAATGTGTAACTGTGGATGTTTTATAAAGTTGTATGCAGTGAAGATTTATATTGTAAATTATTTTGTGGGTATTTTGTTTGTGTTTATTATTATTGACTACAGACGTTTAAACACGAAGGTCTCATAATTAGGAAAATAAATAATACCATACAATCTAAAACAAATCTGTGTCAAATTACGATACTTGTACTGGCAGCAATGTCACCTGTATAAGTACCGTAATTTCATTGTATTCAGATAAACAGTACATGTACAGGAAATTATTTTAACGCCCATAAATTGTAAAAAATGGTTTATATACCATATGTTCATTACTGGTACATTCCAGTACCATATATACACTTTAATACTATTTGTAATCGGTATATATACTGCAGATTGAATACACAGTATATGGACTATAAAAGTATTTGGAATTTGTATACATATTGTGTGCTAAATACCGCTGTATATTAAGTTTTAAAGCATAGGGGTAGTGCAATGAGAGCCTCTGCTCGGGGTAGCCTTTTTATCTATAAAGACAATTTCCGGCGCTAAATAAGTTTTAAACCAAAACAGCAGTATTATATATACTTAACCACCGCTTTTGGTTTAAACTGGTCAGGATGGAATTTTACATTAGTAATTTACATAATATTTATCAGTAGATATGCCATATATTCACCAGCAAACAGTTATTTTACTGTATAAAGGTCGTTTACAATTAAAGTGGTGAACATACTGGACTTTTAAGTTTAATGTACCGATAAATACAGTACTCATGTCTTAAATAGTGAAAATGGTACAAATACAGTAAAATTACTGCCCATCTTCTGAAATTTTATGAATACTACAACAAATAGAAATTTTTTCACAGTATATTAATTTCCGGTAGATACGCCATATATTTAGCAGCAAACAGTTATTTTACAGTATGAATAATATTTACGGTTGAAGTCGAACATATAATATGTGTTAAGTTTAATGTACCTTAGAAATACAGTATTCATACTGTAAAGGATGTAAATGGTACATATACTGTAAAATGTACTGTACACATACTGAAGTTTACGAAATATTTTTTTCAGTGTAGTCCTGCGAATAAAAAGGCGATTCTTGCTTTTTCATATATGTCATTTACGATACAATATAATAAATATTCCATTTATACTTAAGTATAGAATGAAACAGAATATGTCTTTCACATAAAAAATTTTAATTTGAGTTCTTAAGAAAATTGATTTATTCCGCAGTTTATCAGTTAATTTCTAAGGCTCCTTATATTAATATTTTCCTAATTATGTTTAGATAATAGTTAGATAGGTTTCAAATATTATTATAGCTGACATTTTTACTCAGGGGAAAATATAAAAAAAGTCTTTATTTCTTTTTATTTCTGAAAGAACTTATATTGATTTTTGAGCCACATTCATTAATATATCCACTAAGCTCTGAATTTTCTGGTTGGTATCTCACGGAAGTAATTATGTGGTCTAGTGACTCTCCATTGTATAGGGCTAAGCTAATTAATTAATTTTAAGTATTAAAACACTTTGAATAAAATTTGATATGCTTATTAGTTTTAATGATCAACTTGAAAAAAAAAACATGCACTTTTTAAAAACTTAGTTAACTAAACACAAAAAGTTAAATTAAATTAAAAAAAACCTGCTAGATTTATTAAAATCACTTGTTTGAAGTATTGTTGATATTAATAACATATATTAATATGTGTTATTAATAACACAAAAGGCGAGCACGTTAATAGTAGATGGGTATATTAACAATTACGTTAATTAATGTTTACTAAAATTATTGCAATTTTGACGCTTTGATGTGATTAAATTTTCATATTCTTCTGCAAGTTGAGATCATTTTTACAGAACGATGAGTATGGCTCTAGTTAAATTAATTAATATTTGCTAAATATGTTATAATCTGAATGCGTAAAATATTTAAATATCAGAATTTGAGATAATTATAATTAACATTATTTGTGTCACAGAGAGGGAAGTATGTTGAGTAAAATTCCGCCGGGTCCCCCCAGCTACTATATGTTTTTATACATTTCTATGGGGATAATTTTTCGGAACTTTAATGTTTAAATTCTATTTCTGTTTACAATATTATTGAATAAATACACTCTTCACAACTACAATTTTATAATTTGATTCTGTTTAAAAACAGACTATTTCAAAATTAATAGTTGATATAAAACTTTCAAGGAAACATTCCATTTAAACAGAATGTAATGTGTCATATGCAATACCTATGTTAGTGTGTGGAATTATATGTAGTTTGATTTAAATAGTTCACGAAATAAACATTCAGTTACATAAGTATGTAAGTACAAGCAATACGTTTGTAAGTATGTAAGTATGTATAAGTATGCAAATAAGTTGTTAAAATTCTGCAGCAAACTACCCAGTCATTCGAACATTTTTAAAGATAACGGTTACTTCATCATATTATGAAGTGTATTTGACCATATTATTCACCATATTCACTGCAAATAGAGGCGTCTTTAATTCATAAACATATGTGACTGAACAAGCATCATATTAGCCTATGGGATTTCCTCCCCAATTTATCAATTAGCTCACTCTATTGTCTTCATCTTTTTGAGTTTTCACGATATTTGACTGGTCTTTTTATATGAGTTGCCCTATAGTATTGAGTACCAAATCATGACAAAAAATCTTTGCTGTAGTTCGCGCATAACAGTTAAACTTAATTTCATACACATACCCATATCTTATCAAATATTCAATATATTAATATTTTAATTCCAGTATACTATTTCTACTGTACCTTGTGAAGTTTTTGGAAAGCAGTGCTCAATTCGGTTAAAAAATTCTGCATGCTATTAAAAAAAAAATCACAGAAATGTTAACATCCTTAAGAATATGCGTGCTATTCTTATACAAATACACAAAAATGGTGAACAAGACCTACATAGTCATTTGCTATAGTGACAGATCATTTTCAGCTTTTTCTGTTTCTTGGGGAAAAATAAATATTATTTTATTATTGGATTTATTATTAACCCCTAATTGTCCTCGGGACTAAATCTTCACTGAAAAACATGAAGTCAAGCATATATTTTACGTTATCAAAGTTCAAGGGCATTTCGTCACGAATTTCAGTAGATATTAGACAAACTGCCTGAAATCGAAAGTATCCGGTCACTGCCCCTTAATTTCTGAACATCAATGTACTTAAGTATCTAATTATCTTCAATAAAAACAATATTTTAAATTAGTTACAAGAAGTAATAATGTTTCTTCAATATATTGAATACAGTTTATCTCCAACCTTTTACAAACATCAAATTGCAACCAAAATATTGTTCAAGCTATTACGTGTTAAATTAAAAATCAAATAAAATAGATTATTTTTACCAAAATATTGTAAAAAGAAAGAAGATATGGAAGTATTATAAATATAATTGATTATTCATTGTATATATTTCCTTTCTGTAACACTTTCAAAATCTTTGGTAGATTTTTCAAAAGGGAACTCCAATAGTGGCATATCATTCCAATTTAACATTATCATGTTATTTAAGTATTTATCTTTGGGTGCATTTCTTTGGCTGTATTTTATTCTAATTTGGGTACAGTACATTCTTAAAAAATTCCCCGATCTTAGGACGAAGAGATTTGCTGATTTTATATCATTGCTTACATTTTTAAATCGTATCAAAATAGTTATTTGTTTTCAAGTAATTATGTTATAAATAATAAGTGCTAATAAAAATCAATATATCTAATGAAAATTCAAATCATTAAACTAATATTTATATAACGAATAATTTTGGTAAATTATAATCATAGCTAGCTGAATCTGTAACTTTTTTTTTTCTTTCTGAATTATTTTTGGTTTTGCATTTTTTTAAAGTGTTACTTCATGTCTAAGTGTCAAACGTAGTAGTTTGGGAAGCAGCGTCACACTTTTGCAACCAATATTGGCATTGGTGATTTTGCTAATATGATAATATTAGATGGCGCAAATAACGAAACTGACAGTTAGCTGGCGCACCAGCGAGTGGTAGTGTTATAGCAACATCGTACAACTTCCTATAATATGAAATGAATGGAACCTTGACTGCTGATATTACCTTGATTCAGGGATATGCATTTCACTTCACATTGCAATAGGTATGTGATATTGCAATGGTAACTCCCTACCCACCTACTGGTGCACCAGTTGACTGACAGTTTTGTTAACTGTGCCACCTAATCTGTCATATATACCAAAATCACCAACAGTAAAATTGGTTGCAAAAGTGTGACGCTACCTCTTGGACTATAGTGCTACAAATAGTAAAACTACGATATTTTCTTCTTTCTCTCATAATGCACATAACAAGCTACTTTTTGATAAATGTAACATAGCAAGTAATGAAATAAAAAAAAACAGTAGCCATTGTTTTAACCTTATTTTAGGAAAAAGAAAGTGTCATTCTAGAAATCATGCGACTGCTACTTGCTTCTGTTGTATAAAATGTTATGTTCTACTAACAATTTGCGTATGATAATGACAAATCCCAGCAGCAATGTTTAGCAATGCATTCCATTATCATAGAAGTTTCAGTACTATTTTGTTAGTCAGGAGCAAATATCACCAATGCAGATTTTTTTTATCTTGTCGAAAGTAACTTTTATATTTGTGTGTGTAAATTCTAAACAACGCTTTGATGTTGAAATAAATTACTTTTGCATTATGCTATTATTTCTTGTTAAAATATATTTTTTTGTGTGTGTTTTAAATGAAA
Source organism: Maratus michaelseni (assembly GCA_963931845.1). NCBI lineage: Eukaryota > Metazoa > Arthropoda > Arachnida > Araneae > Salticidae > Maratus > Maratus michaelseni. Next base: position 77,168,276 of record OZ007592.1, on the reverse strand, counting down.
TGTGATGTGGGAAATGTTTATATTTTTAATTAAATGAGAAAGATACGACTGATGGTGATTTAAGCAATATTTGGCGATTAAATTTGGCCTGTACCTGACTAACACAAAAGTACTGATCTTTCTAAAGACAAGTATTTAGCAGATTATAGAATATAGGTACAAGCAGTAGCCAGCAGAAAATTCTAGTCGCCAGTAAAAAACATGGCACTTTCGTGTTATTGCGTCCCCCAGAATTGCGGTTATTTCAAGGTTGCAGCTATGATTTCGCCAAAATCATCGCAAACCTTATATATTTATCATATATACGCATACATATACTCCAAACACTCATATATGTGTCATATGCGTCATTATACACATATTATTTACGTCTTATATGTCATATATACATCATATGCGTCTTATACACATATCATATATACATCATATACGTCTTATATACATGCCATATATATATACATCATATATGCGTCACATATATGACTATAACTGGGCGATATAGGTCACTAAATGTTATATACATCACATATTATTATAATGTCATGCATGCTTTATAATTTGGCGAGAAATCTTGGTCGCTTGGCGATTCATCCTTGGGGGCCGCTATTTACACACGAATCATTATCATCGTATTATCATCACGAAAGTACCAAAAACATTTACTCCTTCCCATTTCCAGGCATTCATTTTCAAAAACCCCAAAAAATGTTTATGAATTGAGAAAAAGTAATAACCAGTATAGTTTAGAATTATTAGTTACATAATTTAGAATAGTACATAATTTAGAAAGATAATATAAACTAATTTTTCTAATAAAACTTATCAAAATTATATATCGCTGAAGAAATGCTGATTGCCGAATGCTTCAAATGTCCAGATAGTTGTGTGCTACAAAATCTATAACTGGTCGGGGTGTCATCGATGAAATAATGGAGCAGGTAAACAAATTTTTGCCTATTTCCCTGTCGAAGTCAGTTAAGTAATTCTGATGTTATTATTTTTAAATGTGCACTTGATGAACAAGTAATTGCCGTAAACATACTGATTCTAAAAACAAATATGAATATTTAAATATAAAAGCCGGCTCCAATAATACAAATTTTTACGTGTTTATAAAATAAATGTCAATATGACCAATATCAAAACTGATTACACATGCAAAACAACACAAGAATTATTATGTAATACGCATTGCTAAAATAAATCATTCTCCCGTGCTTGTATTATGTAATCAGAATAAGCAGGGAAAAAGAATTATTTTTATCCAACAATCTACAATAAAAATTTAAAAATAAGTTTATAACCCCCCCCCCCAAAAAAAAAACTAACCTTTCTGAAGTGCAATGAATGATTATTTTATTTCGATTTGCTGCAGCTGATAAACCAAATACATATAATTATAAAATATTTTTCATTAATAATGTAATTAAATTTGAAGCAATAAAATTTCTTGAAGAAAATAATGATCAAGATTAAATAATTTGTCAAATAACGATTTCTCATTCTTAATTAAACAATTCTCTTTTCTTCCTGGATAACTGAGCGTTTCCTGTGTATATTACAAAGTCTGAATGAATAAATGTATAGCATAGCTCACAAAGAAGAAGTTACCTCAACCTTTCACGTCATATCAGCTAAATTTCTTATGTTTGAGTAATTTAAGAAATTCTCTCATACATCCCTCCCAGGAAACCTCTTTGACAAACTAGAAACCGAAACCTCTCACGAAAAACCTCTATAAAAGATCCAGTACTAAACACTTGTCTCCAAACTAGGTAAGGGGGGGGGGACATATTGTTCAATGTGTGCGAATGTGTTATCGAAGAAGAAATATTTATGAAATGTAAATTCTTTAATTTATTAAAATCAATTACTCTTGAAATTTTAATTAAGTTTTATAGATTTATTTCAAATGAATTACTTATAATGACTTATATGTCATTGTTCTTTTAAATGAATGTGATAGATTAATCCGTTTTAATTCTGAACATAAAAATCTGATTTAAAACTTCAAAAAAAAAAAAAAAAAAAAAAAAAAAAAAGAGCATTTTTTTTGCATTGCGTCCAAATTTAGATGCCATTGAGGCTGGATTGACAATATTTCTTAATTTTTATTGAAACCTCCCCCTCCCCTCCACACCCATTCTAATCATATTACATGCTATTTGGCTAGAGCGCAAAAGAATAACGTTTTCTGAGCAAGAGACGGAAAATGTCTTTTAAGTTTGGTTCTTCCATTAAAAGTACGAGAAAAGAGGTAGATCAGTTCTTGTCGCGTAAGAGTAAAGATGGGGGGGGGGGGGGAGAAAAAAATGCCAATCATTGCATTCATCACTTTTTTATAAGAGAAAAAAGCCGCATAAAATAACATGGTCACCAGATACAAAAACTTTGTAGCCAGTGGTGACCTAACGACCACATTCCTGAAGCCCTGAGTACAAGTAAACAAAAACAAACATTGTTTCTTACATTTTTCTTTTGCAAATACAAAACGAAATGAATGTTAAAATGGAAATATAATGATTTCATATAAGTTATACAATGAAATATCTGTTTATCAATAAAAAAGCTTATTAATTTCATAAAATTAAATAATGTAAACATAATCAAAGAGTACATAGCTACAAAAAACACCCAAATTTAAATATACAAATCCAAGTGCACATTAAACCCCGATTAGTTTAAATTTTCTGAAACATTGATTTAATTTCTGTTTTTTTCGATAGTTTAGTTTGTTATGGAATGTTATCTTGAAAGTTATGTAAAAATAAAATTTTCTGTTCAAAAATGACTTTTATGAAAAATAGAATTTTAATTATTTAATTTTTTCTATCCTTCATTTGCAGTACAGCTATTTAAAGGACATATGTATATATTTATATGTGGGTGTATGTATACATATAATATCATGCATTACTGTCAACATAAAAGAATGTTCGATGATTTTTTTTTCAAATATTTTAAATGAAGCTCTTTATTTGTAGCCTCGTATCAAACATTTTACTAAAATCTTTGATAATGTTTTGAAGTAATCGAAAATCAATATCAATAAATATTATTTCCCATATCTTATTTTCAGAAAATTAATGATGAGAGTTAATCTCTTCTTTAAACTTTTTCTGTCACTGGATCATTTTCATTGAATTTTTTCTTCTTATATATATATAAACTTTCTCCTCCCGGCTTTAATTTGCATAAAAAACATTTTCAGATTCAATTACTTAAACGCAAGATTACGCCAAGAATTTTTTTTCTTCTCGGAAGCATTAGAAGGCTCGTTCTTATAATTGAAATGTTCTTTGATTAAATATTGAGATACGTGTATGACAGGATTAAATTGGATTAAAATTTATTTTTCATTTTCTTTACTTTTAAAGGCAATGTTATTTTGATCTATGTTTTAATAGTGGGCTTTAGGTATTATTAAATCTTGAACTGCAAAAGTTGTTTTTTATGGATTTATTGTATTAAAAAGAGAAAATTTTTTGTTGAGTGGAAATAATTATCACTTTTTCTTTACATTGTTTCTTGAACCAAAAAAGTTAATTTCTCATTTGCTGTTCACCAGATGGTTCATCTAATGTACACATTAACTAAAACTACAGTACTTAAATTTAGTGCATTTTTAGGAGAATTAATAAAATTTCATAGTTATTTTAATCTGGAATCTTTATAATAACACTTGTATTTGCAGCACATTTTAAATGTTAAACTAAAGAGTTCTTTTTTTATATTCTAAAAAACACAATCTAAAAAGTAATAGAATTCTGTATTGTGAAATGTTAGTATTAAAAATGGTTTCTCTTTTCCCATTGAAAGAGCCACTCCAATAAATGTCATAATCAGTAGTCGTTTGCAATAGAGGCCTAAAGTTACTTATTTTCGAAGACGTTGTCTTTCATTCTTCCGAAAAAGGTGTGTATATTTTATGCAGTTTTTATACCAGTTTATTATTTTTTCTACCTTTTAAAATTTTCAATAAAACGTATTGGTACTTAAGGAATATATTTGTGAATTTACAGACGAAATGCTTTGTAAAACGCAATATAAAAGTTCTCGTCGTAACGTTGCTTGTTTTTCACTCAAATGATTTACAAAAACAAATTAAAATATTAAATGCTTTTATTGAAACGTAAAATAAAAACAAAAAATTAGGTAATATATATTGAAAGCCATTGATCTCTTAAAACAATACTCCATAGTTGGTTGGTTAATTTTATGACGGCCGATTATCTACACGAGGGATATAGGCCCCAGGAGGGAGTGCCCCCCGTGGGGGTCTTTCTAAGGATCCTAACGCGTATTTACGGCAAGTTTTGAAGAAAACCACGGAAAACTCCAAACGATGAGGACAACGAGCGCGACAGGGTTTGAACCAAGCACATCACGTCTACCAGGTTTGAGAGCAGAACCTCAGCCCTGGTGGGGCAACAATACTTCATAAATTAAAATGATATTTTCATTACAGTATAATTTAAAAATCGAACTGATATATTCCTTAAATGATAATGCAAAAATAGAACTGATATTTCCATTAATTTCAGTTGATTCACTCTAGTAAGAAAAAACTCTTGAAATAATTATTGTATTGTTGACAAACATTTGTCATAAAATACGTTCGGCGCATGATTTTCTTTCTTTGCCTCTCTCCTCGGCTATATTATATTTTGTTGTACTATCGAGATATCCCACACGGATAAAAAAGAATCATTTTCAGTTAGAAGTTTCTGAAAATTTTCAAACATAAATCACCCAAAGAAATTTTCAACAAATTTCAAATAAGCAAATTCTTCTCGCAAAAACTAATTCCGAATTCCGCAAAAACTAATTTCGAAATAACTAATTATGGTGTGCCTTGAGTTATTCAGTGATTTTGAAAGATTTTTATTCTTATATGCTATGAAAAGTAACTTTCCTCATAATTTTTTATAGTTTCTATCAGTTTTTAATACTTTCCAACCTAGTTGAAAAGTGTTTATGACTTCGGTTTGTCTGGCCGTCTGCCGTATGTCCGTCTGCCGTCTGCCGCCTGTTCGTGCTCTAACTCCCGTAAATATGCTCGGATTGCCCTGCAATTTTTATATGTTATTGTCGTTATCTATAGCATGTTTCCTATTTCAACTGAAGTGTGTAGCGTTTATAGTTTTTTTTACAGGGACACTCAAAATAATTCCGTTACATTACGGTCTATGGGGAAAAATCAGTTGCGGTTTATTTTAATGATGTTACACAATTTCAAACACATAGTAATTGATATAAATATCTAAGGTGCATTACAAGAAGCTTAATATAGAATATGGCGTGCGTAGCACTTATAGTTACTTTACAGGGACAGTCAAAAGAATTCCGTTACATTACGTCTATGAAGAAAAATCATTTGCGTTTTAATTAAATATTGTTTGACTATTTTAAACACATTGAAATTTATACATATCACTAAGATGCATTACAAGAGGCTTACTACAGAATATTGTGTGTATAGCACTCATCGTTCATTTACAGGGACACAAAAGAATTCTCTACTGTCTGTTAACAATAATTCCTGGAAGTGCGTTTGAAGTTTCTGAACGCGATTTTAAATTTAACTCACTTTTTGTCGATTACTTGGTGTGTATAAATTCTGTAGATCATATACAGAGCAGCACAAAAGTTCGCGAACACATTTCCGTTTATTGACAGAAACTCCAGAAGGAGAATTTTAAACTGTGCTACGCGTTTCCTAACTAAACTAAAATTTAGCATCCTACATAGTATATATACAATCTATAGATCATATACAGGGCTGAATAAAAATATTTGGATATTTTTCCGAATATTGTATATGTTGAAAATATATGTTGGAAATTCCTGAAATTACGTTTTTAATCATGTTATGCGTTTTCCAAATTGTTTACTTAGATGTTATCTTTCAGCTTATTAAACGGTAATGATTTATAAAATTATTTTGGAAGCATTGGAAAGTGTTACATAATCTATGCTTGACGCATGACTTTTCGTTCTTGTGTCTATACAGTTTATCCCGGAACTTCACGTACAAAATTGGAGGTTCCTACACTACAGAGCGCTCAACAACAAACAACTTACAATGTAGAAAATAATCACAAGTAGAAAATGATTTTGATTTATGTTTTAATAGTGGGTTTTAAGTATTATTAAATCTTGAACTGCAATAAGCAGTTTTTTGTGCATTTATTTTATAAAAAAGCGAAAATTTGCTGTTGTGTGGAAAGAATTATCACTTTTCTTTACACTTTTCTATAACCAAAAAAGTTCATTTCTCATTTGTTGTTTACCAGATGTTTCACCTAATGTACACATTAACTAAAACTACAGCACTTAAATTTAGTGAATTTTTAGGAGAAATAATAAAATTTCAACATTATTTTAATCCGGAATCTTTATTACAACACTTGTATTTCCAGCGAATTTTAAAAATTAAACTAAAGAGTTATTTATTTATGACATCTTTGATGCTTTTAAAAGTTCGTATTAATAATATGAAAGTTACTACCACTCTTAAAATGCGGAAGTTTTTTGTCAACAATAGGGACATAGTAAGAATCAGCTACTAGATCTAAGATAATGTTTCATAGGTACTTCTCTATTATCCCGTCGACCACTTTCCATAACAATAAACTATCGCCAAACTGTAAGATTAAACGCCAAAAATGCAGTCCCATTTACTTGATGTCAGAAGCATTATACGTGTTTGTTATGTCATCAAGTGATTTTTAATTCGACATTTGCGTGTAGTTTTCATTATGTTTTATTGATTTATTAGTTATTTCATTAATTAAAATAACAATTGTGTCCTTAAATTCTTATATTTTATTTATTTATTTCTTTTGATATTCCAATGGCAACATTCTCCCGTTTATTTGGCATTACAGTTTGGCGATAGTTCTTTGTTATGAAAAGTGGTCGACGGGATAATAGAGAAGTACCGTTTCATATATATATATATATATATATATCTGTGTGTGTGTGTGTGTGTCTGTGCGTATTTGTCATTCTGCACACGAGTTATCTCAACATTCACCTATGTAGTAATTTGTCCTGAATGGTTATTTGATGAAGGTTGAATTTTTAAATAAACTGATCAGTACCTGCGTGAAACCAGCAGCCAGAATTTTCGTAAATCTGAAAGAAACATCCAAAGTGAAAGACTATGTTTCAAGCACCCTTGTTTATATATTGCAACCAATGCGATCCTTGCAATATTGGAGCAGTCAAATTCTCCTTAAACAAAATTTAAACCAAAGTACATGTTGTTATATTAACGATGAAAAATAAACTGTCTGACTTCCTACTTCACGATGAATATCATTCTTCTAAAAGTATTTTCCAATTAAAGATCTAAAAAAATATTTTAAGCAGTGCTATTATAAAAGAAATTTACACATCTCCAATGCAAAATTAATTAATTAGATAATTTTTTCCAGTACATTTTTTTTTAACATACATTATGTAAAATCATTTTATTTTAAATTTACCATTTCACTTAAAATTTATCTGATTATTATTATTATTATTATTATTATTATTATTATTATTATTATTATTAAAAATTTTATTTTTCTTAAAATAGTATCCTTTGCTAAACAAGAATGCAAATTAATTTTCCTTCTATTTTTGTGTCTAAATAAAATTCTAAAGCTTTTACGGTATTTTCAACAAAATGAAAAAAAAAAGAGTTTTTAAATCTTGAAATTTAAATAATTGCTTAAAGGCAGTTAGATTTTTAATTTTTAGTTACGGCACAACTAAAATTTACTTCTCCTATAAAATGTTAAAACTTTTAAACATTAAATTGAGTATCCAATATTTTCTTCTCCTTAAACTAATTAAATAAGAGCCGTATATCGTAATATAACAAGATGTTAGCTGACATTATTAAGCCTGCAAACATTCTTTATTTCTTTAGAGTTTCCGTGTCATGGTTTTAAACTGGAATAAACCTTGCTTGACACATGAATTTAATACTGTAGAAGATGCTAGAAGAAAAAGAATGAAAAAGATCAATCGTGCAGTACAAAAAAAATATATACTGTCGAAATTCCAGTTTTTCTTTTTGTTAACAAAGGTAACTTAATAACCCTTTTTGCATTTTATCTTTAGTTTCTCAAAAAAGTTTGTATTAAACACGTAAATTGTGTTTCGTGTTAATGAAATACAAAGGAAAAAATTGGTTAGGTTTGTGAAGAATAAAACAAAAGGTTTTTTAATTATATGACATTTATGGACAGGTGATTTTTTTTCATTTAATTTACCTAAATACATCCTTGAAATACAACATACAAAATGAAATTACGGCAAAAAACAATATTCATGATAAACTCAGTTGAAGCATTTAAAAAGGATCTGTGTAATAATTATTCAGTACCGCAGTGGAATTAATTAACAGTTTTTCTTTTACTAAATTCAAAATAAAAGTCATTTCGAATGAGGGATAACTGTGTCGAGATTTTCCCGTTTTCATTTTAGTGATACGTATCTGTCCTCTAAGTAAATTATAATCTGTTTTATTAAATATGTTGGGTAGGGGGATTGTTTTAAGTGTTTTATAATTATAGGTCATCTAATATTATCGAATGCTCCTGAGATATCCATGGCAATGAGTTTGGTTTTTATTTTCTTTGTCCTGCTTTATTGTTTTTATTAGGTCGTGCAATGTGTCTTCAGTTGAAACTCCTTGCTTAAAACCTTATTTATTTTAGCTCCAGTAATTATTTATTGGGTAGTTGAGGGATATTCTCCCGTATATAATTCTTTCTAAGATCTTGATAAATGCTGACAGTAAGCATATGGATATATAGTTTTTTTTTTGGTTCTGTTGGATCCTTTCCTTCTTTGTGAAATAGAACTGCTGTACCGATATTAAATGTTTTGAGGAAGTAGTTTAGACTGAGAAATGTGTTGTATAATGTTAGGAGAAACTGTGATGATGCTTTGTGTATTCGTTTTATTAAACTGTAATCATTGTATTCAAATACCGGTTTTTTGTTTTGTTGTATGATTTTTATGATTTTGTTTAGTTTTGGTTTTATTATTGGTGTTGGATTTGTGTCGTGAAACCGGAGAGGTGCTGGTTTTAGTTTTTGTTTTATTGCTGAGTCTGTGAGGTATAGACCTTTTAGGAAATGGTCTAGGGTTTCTTTTATCGTGACTGGTTCGGTCATTAGGTAGTATATTTATAAGTCTTGTTGGTTTTGCATTTTTCCCAGATGTTAGTTTGTATTTTGGTCCCTATGTTGTATTTGTTACATTTTTGCAATATGCTTTCCATGTTTTATACTTCGTTTTGCTTATTAGTTTTTTAAGTTTTTCTTTTATTCTATAGGTTTGTTTTAACGCTGTACACGGAGATAGTCTGAAATTTACTAGTTGTTGGAGTTGATGGTCTAGTATAGAATATTAGGACAGTAAAAAAGAGAATATGTTTAAAGTGATTATGTGTAATAGTTATGTGAATATGTGTAAAGTGACGGCAACATTAAACGAACTTTGTTGGATAATTTTTAATTATTTTTTTTATTTCTGAAGAAATTCCTTGGAATGAAGCTAGCAGACTGCAATGATATTATTTGAAAAACTTCAGAATTTTGCTTTATGAAGGTTAATTCCCTGAACATGCGGTTAGTGAATTTCACCTGCTTATTCTTCAATCTTTGTGCATTTTTTGTAGTTAACACTTGAATAACAATCTTCGATGCTTTTAAAATTTCGTAGTAGTAATATAAAAGTTACTACCATGCCTAAAATGCGGAAGTTTTTTGTCAGTAATAGGGACCTAGTCAGCTACCAGATCTAAGGTAATGTTTCACACACATATATATATATATATATATGTGTGTGTGTGTGTGTGTGTGGTGGAGGGGGTGTGCGTGTATCTGTACATGTGTGTCATTCTGTACACGAGTGATATGAATATTCACCTATGTTGTAATTTGTTTTGAATGAGTTATACGTTGAAGGTTGAATTTTTAAATAAACTGATCAGTAATGCGTGAATCCAGCAGCCCGAATTTACATAAGTCTGAAATATATATAAAATTAAGTGAAATACAATGTTCTGAGCACCCTTATTTATGTATTACAACGTATGCGATCCCTGCGGAATTGGAACAGTCAAATTCTCTTTAAAGAAAATTTAAACCTAAGTACATGTTGCTATATTGACGATGAAAAAATAAACTGCCTGACTTCCTGCTTCACGATAAATATCATTCTTCTAAAAATATTTTCCAATTAAAGAACTGAAGAAATATTTTAAGCAGTGTTATTATATACGAAAGTCACATATCTCCAATACAAAATTAATTAATTAGATAATTTTTTGCAGTACATTTTATTATTATTTAACCTATATTATGTAAAATAATTTTATTTCAAATTTACCATTTCACTTAAAAATTATTTGATTACTATTATTATTATTATTATTATTATTATTATTATTAAATATTTTATTTTTCTTAAATTAGTAGTCTTTGCTAAACAAGAATGCAAATTAATTTTCCCTCTATTTTTGTGTCTAAATAAAACTTTAAAGCTTTTACAGTATTTTTAACAAAATGAAAAAAAAGGAGTTTTAAAATCTTGAAATTTAAATAATTGCTTAAAGGAAGTTAGATTTTTAATTTTTAGTTACGGCACAACTAAAATTTACTTTCCCTATAAAATGTTAAACCTTTAACCTCATATTGCCGTATTATAGCGAGCATGATTTGCTATGAAAATATGCACGCAGATTTCATGTCTTACCTGACGCTGAAGCTATTGCGTATTCCTTTCTTTTAATGCATGCTAATCCATAAAATAGCTCGAATTGCGGCGAATATGTTTGTAAAGGAAATAATACAGAGTATGTGGTAGTCAGTATACTCCACTCAATTAAATTCGATACAGCATATCCGGGTCGCACTCGTACGACGCATTGGAGAGAGAGAAATGCATCTCTTGAAATTCTCTGTTCGGGACTTTGAGATAGCACTTTTTAAAAAGTGGAACAGAATTTCTCAAAACTTCTATCGACAACCTCATCGCATCCATGAAAAACAGTTGTGCAACAGTTTTATTTTTTCGAGGGGACCGCACACCATATAAAACATCATTTGTTACATTTTTTGTAGTTTATATAGGTACACTGATTGGTGCGGAGCGTCACTTCATGTTCTTGATATTATTTCAAAGAGTCAAACTTCCGATATACTATGATTTAGTACATACATACTTATTTTCTGTTTTACCTTTAATTAATGTGTATTTCCAAATTTATACATATGCATGGCTGTCTTGTATGGTTTTCTGTATTTGTTTGTTTGCTTTCCTAGTTTTTCTAATGTTGTATATGAATTAATATTTGTATTTTGTAATTATACCATTTAATTTGCTCATTTTCATTACTATAGTTTGTACCAGTATATACTTAATTGAAGATAGGCAAGTTCTTTGAGGCAAGTTCTTAATTTAAGAATTTTATAATACTTTTAAAACGGTAAATACATTAAGAAATTTTAAAAATCTTTAAATATATGTAATTGTTTAAAGGCGATTAGATTTTTAATATTTGGTGTCGGTGAAAATAAAATATGATTTTTTAATGAAAACATATGCCATTTTAAACAAGAAATTCAAAATATTTTTTTTTCTTGCTCTTTGAAATAGTAATTAAATAAGAACCCTGTATTTTAATATATTAATATGTTGACTTATGATATCAAGACTGCAACTGCTATTTTGTTTTTCTTTAGAGTTTCAGTGAAGTAAAGTCAACTGAAGTAAACCTGTTCTGAAATATGAATTTAATATTACAGAAGCTGTCAGAAGGGAAAAAAGTGAAAACATCAAACGTCCTGCGAAAAAAAAATATGCTGGCGAAATTCCAGGGCTTTTTATCACTGGCAGTTTAATTACACTTTTTGCATTTTATCCTTAGATTTCTGAAAAGAAATCTTTATTAAACGCATAAAATGTGTTTTCAGTCACAAAATGAATAATTTGGCTAAGTTTGCAAAGAATAAAACTAGTGATGATTTAATTACATCCACTCAAGGACGATAAAAAGGTTTTGATTTAATTTACGGAAGGACTGACTCATTTGAAATAGAGTGTAAACAATGAAATTACGACAGTAAAGAATATTCATGATAAATTCACCAGAAACAAATAAAAGGGAGTCAAATATTCAGCTACATAATGGAATTAATTAACATATTTAATTTTTCCAAACACTAATTAAATGTTTTTTTTTTTTTGTGACTGCAGAAAAATTGTACACATAATATTTACAATTACTGTTTATTTCTTTTATTTGCAAGGAAATAATATTTGTAAATAAGGCAAAAATGTAAAATAATTAAAAATGTCGATGATATTTAATTGTTAAAAAATGTATACTAGTATTTAAGCATAAAGAGCATTTTAGGGAGTGCGATTATATAAAAGCAACTTGCCTAAATCTGCCTCGTATGTATGTAAAAAGACTTATGTAAAATTTTATTTTTATTGAAGCATCATTTGTTTTTAAATTTACCTTTACATTTGAATATTCTTTGATTAAAACTTTTTAAACGCAATTAAAGAAATTGCGTTTAAAAAGTTTTAATCAAAGAAAGTGATTTCCTTTTATTTAAAATAACATTTCAGTGACATTCTTATCTAAGAAAGAATACAAAATCATGTTTTAAAACTTTTGTACTCTATGTAAAATTCTAAATCTTTTATAATACTTCTAAAAATGTCAAAAATATTAAGAAGTTTTGAAATTTATATAATAGTTTCAAGGCATGTACTTTCCAAATTATCAAAATATATTTTCCAAAGACAAATGCCACTTTTTTTAAACAAGAAATTTATAATATGATAACTTTTTCTCTTTTAATTAATTAAATAAAAAAAGGTATATCGTAATCTAACAATATGTCCACTGACATTATCAAAGTTACTACTCTCTTTTTTTTTTTTTTAGAGTTTAAGTGTCAGGGTTTCAAAGTAAAGTAAATCAGCTTTGACACACAAATTTTATAATATATAAAAGCTATCAGAAAAGGAAAAATTAAAATATCAATCGTGTTGTTTAAAAAAGGAGACTGGCAAAATTCCAGGGCTTTTTAAGAGGAATTTAATTGCACTTTTTGCATTTTATCATTAGATTTTTCCTAAAAGAAAAAACTTTTATTAAACGCATAAAATGTGTTTTCAGTCTTAATGACAAGCAATAAAAAATTGACTAAGTTTGTGAATATAAAAACAAATGTTGATTTAAATGCAGTTTTTGAAGGAGGAGAAAAACGTTTTGATTTAATTTACGGAAAGATGGTCGTGAAATAAAATGTGAGAAATAAATTACGGCAGAACTTATTATTCATGATAAATTTAGCTGAAGGAAATGAAAGTGATTAATAAAAATGATTAATAATAATGAATTAATTAGTAGATTTTCTTTTTCTAATTTCAAAATAAATGTGCTAATTTTGATACAGGTAAAATATGTCCAGTTTTTTTATTAATATTATTAAATTTGTTTTATTTGTAATGAACTAATATGTGTAAATAAGGTGAAAAAAACTTAAAGTAGTTAGCAAATCAAAAATTACATTTTTTTAAAAATTAAATACTATTTTTGTGCCACAAATAGTTCTTTATGCAATGTAACATGTGTACACATACTTTAATCCGTCTCGTATGTAGAAAAAAAAAGAATTTCTGTACATTTTACTATTATTTAGCCCATTTTATATAAAAACATTTAATTTTAAATATCATTTTACTTACAAATTATTTGGATACATCTAATTTAAAATGCAATCTCAAGATATTAAATACTTAAAAAATAATAATATTAAGTTTTAAATTCTTCAAATTTAAAATATATTTAAAAGTACTTCATTTTTTTAACTTTTAGCAACTGCGAAAAAAAAAATATCCTCTTCCAATAAAAAAAGTTACTCTTTTAAAAATGAAATTGACAATTTAATATATATTTTTTCGTTGTATTAATTACTTAACAGTCTCCTACAGTAACATGTTCTCTAACATTATCAAAGTGGTAACTACTTTATATTTTTATTTATTTTTATATTATTGTGTGTCATGGTTTCAGACCTGTAGATCAGCTACTTTCACACACAGATTTAAAACTATAGGAACTATTACTTTGGAAAAAATGTGAAACGATCACTCGCTCATTGAAAGAAAAAAAAATATGCTGGCGAAATTCCAAGACTTTTATCAAGGGTAACTTAGATTCACCTTTTTCATTGACAAAAAAAAAATTAAAATTTTATTAAATGCATAACATTTCAGTGTTCCCGAAAGTAAAACAAAATTTGTTTAAGTTAGTGAAGAATTATACAAATGATGATTTAATTGCAGCTATTCAAAAAGAACAAAAAAGTTTTTATTTAACTTACAGAAAGACTTTCTTGTAATACCATATGAAAAATGATATCACGAAATTAAAAAATAATAATGCATGATAAATTTAGTTGAAGCAAATAAAATCGATTAATAATTGCTTAGTTACGCAATGAATTAATTATCAGATTTTAGTTTTCCAAATTGAGAGTAAAAATAGTATTTTGAAGGCGGAAAAATCGTGCCCGTATTTTTAACAATTTCAATTCTATTTTTCTTTTATCTGAAACAAATTAGCATTTGTAAATAAAGCGGAAACACTTACTGTTGGGAGAAAGTTTTAAAATGACAAAAACTGACGGGAGTTTGATCGTGGATAAGGAAATCTGACATTAATTTAGGATATTATTTGTTTTTGAATTTATTTATTTATGTTTTATTGAATTAAAAAAAATCTGCGTTAAATTGTAGAAAGCAATAACAAAATTTTTAATATTATACGACAAATTTAATCTTGGAAAACTAATTTTATCATGATTTTGAAGTCCAGTCTTCTTACCTTTGAGTCATCATTTATGCTTTTATATTGCTTAGTAATTGTTTCTCGATTATACCTGAAGAACAAACAAAGGAGCATTTTTTTTTTTAAATTGTAAGAAAATATATGATATTTTGTATGGCTTTTGAACTTTTTATGTTTTTTTCTTACAATATTTTGTTTGTTTGTTTTTCAGGTATAATCCAGAGACAACTTAATACGTAGTGTAACGAAGAAACGACAACTTACAAATATGGAACTTCAAAGTCATGGTAAAATTAGTTTTCCAAGAGTAAAATTAAAAAGCATGAATCACACCCCGTTGATTTACCCAGAATTTGGGGCGAGATGCTTTATAAATTTAAAAATAAGATCAAATTAATCACGCTTACAGATGATCATTTTTATAAATGCAGCTGCTTTCATGATACCTGGTATCTCGTAATGTTTGTTTATAAAGTTCCTGGTTCAAATTTCGTACGAATCATTACTGATCTTGAAAATGCTACGAACGGTTGTGTGTACAAAACAAGTAGGTCAGTTTATTAATGTGTTTTTACGCCTATATGCTTACTGTAATCCTTTTTAACATATATTTTTTATTCCAAAGCTTTAAAAATGCTGTTTCCAGGTCGTCACTGGCAAACAAGTTTTTCTTATCTGGCGACAAAGTTAATTAATCTGGCATTTTTTTGGGAGTACAAATATTGACCTAAGAAATACGCATTTTTTCTCTTCCCCGCTCCTTACTCATGCGCGGCAAATAGTAATCTTCCCCTTGTCTGGTATTTTTAATAGAAAAACCACGTTTGAAAGGCATTTCCCTTCTCATGGACAGAAAATGCCATTCTTTGCTACTCTAGCCAGCTACCATGTCACGTGATTAGAATGTGATGTGAGGAGGTGGGTGTAAAAAAACAGTAACAAATAGTGTCAATTTAGCTTCTATGGCATCAAAATTTGAATACAATGCTAAAAAATGCTCAAGTTTTTTTGTAAATTTTAAATCAGGATTTTTGTATTCAAAATTAAAATTGATTAACCAATCACATTCATTTTAACAAATAATATCATATAAGTGATTACAAGTAATCTATTTAAAGTATATCTGTAACACTAAATTATGTACTATTCTAAACTATGTATGTAATAATTCTAAACTATGCTTGTTATTTTTCAGAATTAATTTTTAAAAAAAACTTTGTGACTTTTGAAAATTGATGACGGCGGAGAGGGGGTGAGTAAATGTTTTTTATTGGCGACTAGAATTTTTTACTGGCAACCAGTTTTTATGAAATTTGTAAAGCCCTGGTCATGATAATCAGTTTTTATAAATAAATATATATATATATATATATATATATATATATATATAAATTCTTGGGTTTTTTTTTTACAATTTAATAGATACTTTTTATTTCTATAAAACATCAATAAGTACATGGAAATCAGGTGATCGTATAAATAAATTTCAGGCTTTGTAATCCTTGATCAAACGTAAGACAGTTTTCGTTATTTCGGACTTTTCTGGTTCCCTTAAAACAACTAAAAAGTTCAAATCGTTATTCGATCATTTTAATACTTCAGAATTATCACTGAATCATAAATCGTATTTTAGGGAATGTAATTTTAAAAGTAACTTGCATAAACTTGTTTCGTATCTATAAAATTAGCTTCGATTTTTTCTATATATACAAGGTGACCAGAATTAAAACATCCCTACTCCGACCTCTCTATTTATTGAACAACTCAATGTATAAGCTTCTCATTTTGAACACATACTATTCAAGACATTGGAAAATTGATTATGTGAAAAAAGGTTTTAGAAATCACCGATAGATGGCACTGTACAACTGGGTATATGTTGAAAAAACACAAAAACACATTTGATGTGAACGTACCAAACATTTATGTAACAAGGACCATACCGACGCAGAGAATGCTGCTCAATATGGTTCCCTTTTTGAAGATGTAAAATCTGCAATTTGTGGTCAGCTTGTTCAACTGCGGATCGTAACTGTTCGACTGTCATGCTTCTCAAAAGCAGAGTGATACCTTCTTTCAACTTTGCCAAGGTTACTTGAGGCCCTCAATAAACAAGATTTTTTAAATGTCCGCACATACAAAAATTGCATGGATTAAGATCCAGAATACAAGATGGCCAGGTTATCGGAAACGTGTGACTGATTACTCTGCCATTAGTAAAATGTTGCCGAAGAAGCTGCTGTACACCAAATTCAATGTATGGAGGCGCTCCATCTTGCATAAACATGATTGAAACAATACATTACCGCTCTTGAAAATATGGTACTAGATAAGTTTCGAACATCCTTTTGTACTTGTTGGTCCTCAAATTGCATGCCACAGGTCCATTGCAAATGGCCTATTCGAAAAAGGAAGATCGAAGAATGAATGTGGCTGTGAGTTGACACCAGACTGTAACTTTCGGTGAGGGGAGTGGAATCTCTTGGAAGGTACATGGGTTTTCAGTTTCCCAAATGCTACAGTTATAGATATTCACAGTTCTACTGAGGTAGAAATGAACCTCGTCGCACCACAGAATCTGTCAGGACCATGATGCATCCACGCTTCAACTTTTTTTTTCATATTTTCGTTGAACAGCCCCATCTATCGGTATTGCTTTAACTCACTTTTTTTCACTTAATCAGTTTCCCCATGTCTCCAATAGTCTTCAATCAAGCCTATACACTGATTAGTTTGATGTATAGATAGATCAGAGTAGGAGTGTTTTAATTCTGGCCACGTATGTATATATACTATTTTATTTTATGAGAACTTTTTTAACTTTGAATTTACCGTTTCAGTTGATTAAATTTATTTAAAACAAAATTTCATATTACGTTCTTTTTTATAGTATTTGGCTTACATTCTCAGTTATGAAAGAATACAAAATCATTTTAATTCTTTTTTGAGTTTAAATAAAAGTTTAAACCTTTTGTATTACTTAAAAAAAAAGAAGATGCAAAATCTCGAAATTTAAGTAGTTCTTGGAATGTGGTTAGATTTTTAATTTTTAATAGCGGCGAAAGTAAAATCTGCTTTTCTAATAAAATGATTTACACTTTTACTACGAAATTAAGAATTTATTGTTGTCTGTTAAGCTAAAAATACCTAAATGTATAAGATTGTCATATTAGATGATACTATGTCATAGTAAAATAATATATTCACTGATATTATGCCGGCTGCAATGTGTTTTTTCTTCAGTGATAAGATTTCAAATTAAAGTAAATCAGCTTTAACATATGAGCTTAATACTAAATAAGCTATCAAAATGGAAAATAAAATGCTGAAAAGGATCAATCGTGCAGTAAAAGAAAAATGTATTTTCGAAATTCTTATCAAGAAAAGCTCTTATCAAGGCTAATTTCATTCCGTGTATTGAATTTCATCTTTAGATTAAAAAAATATTTATTAAACACATGAAATGTGTTTGCAGCCTTAATGAAAGACGAAACGAAAAATTTTGTTAAGTTTGTGAAGAATACAATATATAATATTTAATTACAGCTATCC
Organism: Maratus michaelseni; assembly: GCA_963931845.1. NCBI lineage: Eukaryota > Metazoa > Arthropoda > Arachnida > Araneae > Salticidae > Maratus > Maratus michaelseni. Next base: position 77,149,843 of record OZ007592.1, on the reverse strand, counting down.
AAGTACTGGAAAAAGATTTTGATTTAATTTAGGGAAAGACTTCCTTGAAATACAATGTAAAAAACGAAATTACGGTGGTAAAGAATATTCACGATAAAAGCAGCTGAAGCACCTAAAAATGACTAATAATTAGTTGATTACGGAATGAATTAATTAACACATTTTCTTATTCAAAATTCAAAATATTTGAATGCGGCAAAATTTCAAGCAGATTTTTTAATATTAATATATTTTTCTGTTATCTGCAATAAATTATTGCTTGTAAAAAAACGAAACAATTTACAGTAATTTAGCAATCTAAAGTGATTCAAAATCTTCTTTTGAATATTGATAATGTCTTTTTTTAATATTAAAATTGTTACTTCATTTTAAATATCATTAATTCTATTCAAAATAATTTTTTTATTCAAATAAATATGCAAGGAAATTCCACTTTTCTATATATTATCCATATATTCTATATATTATTATACGTGATCCATATTATTATCCCCACTGAACTTCTATATATTATCCAGTTATCATATTTCTTCAGCTTCATTCATCTTTTATTTATATGTATAGGAAGTACTTTTGAACGAATGTAATGATTGGTCACATGGTGAAATAATGCTAATTAATTATAGTCGACACAAATTAATCTGTAGTGATAATAAATTATAAGTAAAAAATGTTTGCTTCCGAATGGTTGCTTAAGCAGATTGTTCTATGCACGATGTGAAACGACTAAGTTCATGATATTTTTCTCTTCCTTTGTGGAGATTATGAATAATGTAAAATTCCCTCCTATGCTCAGAAACATGATGAGGGACTAATTGTAGATTCAGTCTACATTTCTTTAAATCAGTATTGGTCACGCGTTTGGTGAGGACGTGAGGCTGTCACCACCTATCTGGGGCAAAAGACATACAGACAGCGTATAGACAGCAGACAGATGGTAGACAGAGAGAGAGACACATACAGAGAAAACCAGATAGGGACATATAGACCAAAATAAGTCGGGGGATTGGTGCTCGAAGTACTCAGAGTGCAGTAATGAGACAGGGTCTGGAAACAGTGTTTTATTGATCCCATCGTTACAGAGACTTAAAAGTCTTCAAAGTAGTCTCCCCTTGCTTAAATGCAGCGCCGACAGCGAGATTTCCACGCTTTGAACGCTCCCTGAAGTCAGTTTTTGACATGTTCTTTAGAGTTTTGGTCACAGCCACTTGGATGGATGCAACGTTTTCAAAATGGGTTCCTTTCAAGGGAGTCTTCAGCTTGGGGAACAAAAAGAAGTCGGTAGGACTCAGATCTGGGCTGTAGGGAAAATTCAGCAACGTTGCAACCCCGATTCGAGTTAGGTAGGAGGTCATGACAAAGACGGTGTGGGACGGCACGTTGTCGTGATGGATGATCGGTGATTGCTGGTTGCCTCCGCTTGACGTTCTTGTACAGTCTCTCCAGCACATTTTTGTAGATGGCGGCGTTGACGCTTTGTCCTGCAGGGACAAACGTTTTGTGTATCACCCTCTCCGGGACCAACATTTACATAAACACGCCGCACCACTAGCGATACACACCCCTTCGCACGCACGGAGTCAACTAATGCGCAGTGCGTTGCTTAGCTTAGATCCCCCACCACAATACCCGTCCATGGAGATTGCACTGTAGCGACTGGCACGCAACCCAGTGGCCAGTCTCATTACTTAAAATACACATCTTGTATTTGTATTTTTAAAAATATATAATATATAAATTTAAAATAAACTTTATTGTAAAAACTTTATTTTTATTCCTTAGCATAACCATGAATTCATTTACTAGATAGAAAATTGTAAGTAAAGTTTTTTAATATTAATTCCACGAAGATTGCCAGTTGTTGGAATATTTGAAAAGCAAATAAGTAATAAATGTTCATTTTTGTATTTAGAAAGAAGTATGTAATTCTAAAAAAAGGATTGAAAATGATAGATTTGGAATATTTGCGTTTTTATAGAGAGCTTGAAAACGGATAAATAATTTCTGTTTCTCAAAGTATTGATTATTTGAATGTAGTTACTTTTTAAAACCTTATCAAAATCCTACTTTACTTAAATCCTAACCCTGTGTAAAAAATCCAAAAAAATATAATCATAACTTTCAATTAGTATGGTACTACAATAGAATGATTTAATTTTATTTGCTTGATTGATTTGTAAATTACAGTTCATGAAATAAATATAAAACGTAATCCTGTCAGTGAATAACAAGAATTCTACAAAATTATCTCCCTCGCTCCATTCTTCAAATCCATAACTAAAACTAGTTATAAGATTTATTCGCATTTCATCTCATTTGAGACATATGTGATTGTAGATCTCTTCACTTTTAATCGATTGCATTTCCAGTATGAAGGACTTGGCAGTTTGATTCATTCTGAGATTAAAGTTATGTTTCTAAATCTGTCTCCTGTGTCTAATTACATACAATGAATTTCAAATTTATAAGTATGTTATGCATGATCCAAATAAATTTGCTGAATATATTTTCATGAAATCAATTTATTATTGCTTGCTAACTGAGTTAACTGTATTTTTTAAATATTTTATTTGAATAAGTTTAATTTTTATGGAATTTTTGTAAATATGGGGCCGAGAATAAATTATTTAATTAAACAATGTTTTAACTTAAACTACGCACTATCTACGCTAAATTTAAACGTATTTATTTTTATATAATTTTTGTTATATATAATATGAGCTAAGTAATTAAAGTTAAGTTTTATAAATTTGTTTTTCTCAGAGGTGCTAAACACTTTAAAAAGAAACGTGTCACAAAATAATTAAAAATTAGGCAATATATTATAATCATATGTATAATTTAAAAATACTAGTATTTTCTTAAATTCGTATTAATAAAGAACGTGAATGATGTTTGCACAGAACTTGTGATTTGCGATTTACAAAAAAGACCAAAAAATTAGGCTCAAGTTTTTGTGTTTGTACTTTTATATTAATATTGTCTCTTAGAAATTTCCATATATAATAATTGCTTAAGAGGATAATAATGTTTTGTAAAGGAAATGCACGTTGAAGTGGGGCATTTTTGGAATACAACGTTCCTTTTCTCCTTCTCGTACGTATAACGCATGCGTATAGTGACCACATTACCAGATCGCTCTTTGAGTGAGAGTATGTTGTTGAATTAGGAAGACGACAGTTCAAAGTCGCATTCCAGTTACATGATTTTTTCTTTTCGTGTTCGTGTTATTAAAACGTTTTATGTAGAGCTTCTCTGCTTACCATGCGTGCCTCATAAACCAACAACTTTCGTTCATGAGAAGTAATTTAAAGAAATATTAAACGTTCTTTTCGTTTAAAAGTACTGAAAATCGTTACTTAGAGGTACTTTAGTTATCAAAATTAAATGGCAAATACAACATAAAAGCAAGGCCATTTGACAATTTGTTGAAACTAATTTGACAAAATCAATAAATTAAGAAGATTCATGCACTGGGAGATTTACAATGTATTTATTAGACTTTAACAAGGATTTCACATTTTAGGAATGAAAAGCATTATCATTTATCATGCGTTTTACATTTACAAATATTAGTCTATTTTAACTAACATATACGTCAAGATTTTAAAACAGCCTTTTAGATATGAATGTTTGCTAAACACACCCAAGCCGAATGAACGGCACAAATGAAATAATGATAGCAAAAATTTAAAGATGCCACTCCAAAATGTTTATTGCTCATTACGCTCAAAAAATGCTGCGTAGATGCAATTCAATTTATTTTTAAGGCTGTTCTGCCAATTAATCTCGAATGATCAATACTCGTTAACTATTATGTATAATATTCGAAAAATAATTTGATGGTTGGTTTAAGGTTGGCATAAAATTTAACATTATAGAACAGCAAACTTTTGTCTTATTTCCTATGAAATACTGTTATAAAATTGCTAAACAAATGTGTATTTGATTCATGTGGCCGCGGATTACTTTTTTTAAAATTTAACAAAGCGAAAACAGACGTTCCTCGATAATTTCTTCATTATGTGTTCCTTAAACAGG